>NIPM01000030.1:680901-844092 GCA_002738285.1 Holacanthella duospinosa
TTCTCGACAATGTATTTCCGAACCTTAAAACAATGCGAAAGTAAAGAAGGAGAGGCGATAGGATTTGAATCCACTCAAGCCATAAAACGGAAGTTACAAAAAATAAAACTAACAGAAATTATGGTATTTTGAGTTACACTTACCTTAGAATCCCCTTTGAAATCGAGAATTCCTCCTTTCTGCTTCAAAATGTTAGAAACTGTAGATTTACTAATTGAATGGGCCTGACATACATCTTTTCTGGTCTTATTTGTTAGATCCAATAATACTTGCTGCTTTGTATACAATGACAAACGTTTAAGTGGTTTGGATTTATCCATAGAAATAATTAAATTAACTTAATTAAATTAGTAATAATAATCCACAAAATAATTATATAAATTAGCCCGCCACATTATTTGAATGTTTATGGTAACCGCCACGTGAGGTGAGACGGGGTTGAGTTATCTGGTTTTGGAAATAGAGGTTTTCCTGTAGTCTTAAACCGCCCTACTTTATAGACAAGTGGACGCATTTCCTTCATATAACGTAATCAATTCCCAAGTCCCGTATCGACCCCGACATACCTATGTAGAGTAGGAGTAGCTTAACTTGTCTGCATGCGTTCGGGAGACACGTGTGACTGGGCTAATTTTGTACTGTCGAGCCCGAAGTCATGTACTCCAACTCTTTCCGTACTTTCTTGAACCAAGGCTAACTTTAACTTTAACACAGTTGTGCGTAAGGATATTAGTTGGGATGAAATCCATGGTGCAAGGACGAGTTAGAGTATTTAACTTAAACATTCAATTGGTGGAGTTGTGAGGCTCTGTGTATTTGGTTCCGCAAAATACTGGGACGGTGGAGCTTATAATTAGTTAAATTATAAAGACTTTCATAAAAGTTTGCAGACACAGAGTCTGCAGATAAAGTAATTCAATTAAAAGTTACATAAAATGCCTTATGTAAGTCGAACTGATGTTAGTTATGGTGATTTTGTGATTATTCCGTCGATAAGACGAAATAAAAATGTTTTGTGATGGAATATATTTGGATCATTGTCGATGGGGCGGTCAGTTCGTCAAGACCTCTTCTCTCTTTCTAGTAGAAGAAAGCTAAGAGCATTTAATGTTAAAATAAAGTTTTTTAGTCTAAAACTAGTCAATGACTAGTCGTCAGTTGTCAACTTACTGGTCCATTTACCCTAGACATCTTCAGTTAGTTTGTTAAGTCGTCGGGTTTGGACTGGAAAAAGTTTGTATTCGTCCGTTTCGCCAGCCTGGTCTGATAAGTTCTCGGTTATCTGTCTACCATCAGTGTTAAAAGATAGGAGAGGTAAGCACCATAGGGGGCAAATTACTCGTTTTAAATTTCCCAATTACCAAATACCAATTACAGTAGTAGATTTTCCCAATTACATTTTCCTAATTACTTTAATCTGACTTAAGGAAACACTAATTACAAATTACAGTAATTCAATTTCATTTATACTACAAATTACATTTTCAAAAATATTAGGTTTTGATTTGCCAAAATTGATGCCAATGATGATTTACTGCCAACTCCTCGACATATTCATCTATCAAAGACTTGTAAAAAAATAATCCCTGAAATGTGGAACATACGTTCTAATGAAATTAATGCTAGTCAAAGAGTGTTGCATTTTATGAAAAAATTTAGTATCCGAAATCTTGGTAAAGTACTTGTTTTTCGTTATAAATAGCCAATATTACAAGCTAGATTTTCGCTTCAATAAATGCGTGTTAATTTACTCTAAGCTATAATTTCTTCGTTTAACTCAAGAAAGATAACTGGATTAAAATATCATAAGTGACGGGTAGGTTATTTAAATTTTTTAAGTAAAATTTCAATTCATAGTTTAAGTAAACATCCTTTCGGAAATGTGCTATAGAAAATCTTTTGCAGTATGCGTAAACAAACTTCATTAAAGGCGTTCCATGATGCTTGCACGAGATGAGCAAAGTTAAGAATGAGGTACCACTAAACTGAGCTTTAAACACCATTCTTGTTGCACAAAGTATTATGTAATTCCATTACATTTGTCAAAACTTTTACAAATTGCAAATTACAAATTACTTGCTTGAAATTAATAATTACAAATTACAATTACGCATTAATTTTGTAATTGGATTACGTAATGCGATTATATGTAATCTAATTACAAGTAATTTGCCCTTCTATGGCACCGTATCAGATTGTGGAGATTCGAGCTCCGTATCAATACTATACGTTAAAAAGTGATTAATGTAAATACGCTAGCAAAAAAATTTATGGCTACTTAAGCCCTAAAACTTAACTATTTCACTTGTTGCCTGACAGAATAAGTTATGCTTAAATAGTTGCTAAATACGTATTTTCAAAGTGTTAGTATAACTGCTAAATGCGCTAAAATTAACAACAATTCTATATCGTCTTTAATATAAAACTAAGATTAGATACAACCTGATTGTATGGAGGTTCACATCAATCCTTCCTAACATTCCCTACATTTGTATTTTATATGATCACAGACGAGCCTTCTCACTGGAAAACAGTTTCTGAGAATGGCCAATTTCATACAACTTTTTACTATACGAAAATTAAGAAAAGGTTCACTTATGAATTTGGATTAAAAAGTCAAAAAGAAAATCCCGTATGAAGAGAAGTTTAGGAACCCAGGTTCTCCTGTACTCTTCACTATTCCTTTTTCAACTCTTGTCTTCTTCTCCACATCTTTTGAGTTAACTTGTTGGTGTAGAGGAGCCATCCTAATATTAATTATTTCTGATTTAAAAAAAATTAAACTACAGTGGAATTCGTTTAATGTCACCCCCAAGGGAGCCAAATTTTTGGTGATGTAAAGCAAAGGTGACATAATGCGATATTGGCAACTTTTTTAATTTTGGTGTTTAACATAGTAGGGGTCTACCAATAGCGTGCGTGGATTTGCGTGAGATTGTGTAAGGTTCCTCTTTTACACAATCTCACTCAAGTGGGATGGGCTTAGTGACTCTAACCAATGAGAGAGGATACAATTTCGTAAAATCTCTCATCGGTTTTTACACAAACACACAATTTCACGTAAAAGAGGAACCTTACACAATCTCACGCAAATCCACGCACGCTATTGGTAGACCCGTAGTGTTTGGTGACAAAAAGCAGATTTGTGAATCTTGGTTTACCTATTAATTTTACTATGGTAGACTCAGTGTTCAAAATTACACCAGTTTGACCTAATGAAAATAGTCAGTAATATTTTTCTGCAGACAACATGAAAATGTTTCTTCAGTAATAATTTTTCTTAACCCATTTTATTAGGGTGTAAATTGAATGTACACAATTTGGAGAGAAATTAAGAAAAAAGATGTGAAATTCAAACAATGGCACGAAAGTTGCCAATAAAAGAAGTAAACTTCCATGTATGGGGTTGTGTTAGGTTATAATATTCATAATCCATTGCTTGATTTCTTATCATATAATTAATCATGATCAAGGAATGTCAAAGACATTTCCGTGTGAATGACTAAAACTAAATTAAACTAAAACCACTGTACAAGCTACACAATTATATCTTGAGTTATTTGTTAGTGTAGAGAAGGGATTCTATTACGAAAATATTTTACAGTAAAATCATAAGAATTGAACAAAAGGGGTGCGCACTATAATTTCAGAATTTTAATTCAGCAAGTTTAACTGATAGTTTAAGCGATGCTGATACCAAAATTATTAATTTTTCTTTACAAAAAAAAAATTTGAAGTTCCGAATTTCATTTTTTGAAAATATGGCTTAATGACGATGAGTGGGTTAATTAACATGTGAACAAATGGTTGGTGACTAGAGTTCTCCATGCTCGCCCCTATGCTTTCCTTAAAAAGCCATTAGGAAAAACCTAATGGTTGCAATACCACCAGAAATACCATTCAATGGAGATTCCAATAGTGCAAGTCCAATTATGCCTATCAGTAAGGAAGACAATGTAAATTGTTAAATAAGAGATGAGTTTTAATATACTTTTAAAAATTATCGTGTTGCACCGAGCACATCTGGGCGGTTAAATTCACGTCCACTAATGATGCTAAATGAAATATATCAGTAACCATATTTATGTTGTAATCCTTAGACATTACCGCAAAATCCTAGTAGAAAAGGTACTGGAAATATTAAGTTTAAACAAACTGCGCAAAAGTTATAATTTTAAGAAAATTAAAATTCTTGGCTATTCCTTTGAGACAAATACGAGCATTGCGGCATCAAACAAATAACCCGACGAAGTATTGGTTCCACTGCCTGTAAGGTTCTGGTGTTCACTATAGCCAGGTATCAGCTAGAAATATTTGCACGGGTGAAATTATGGGGACCGTGGAGCGACTGGTCCAAGCTTGGATTTCTAATTCAGTGTAGCTGCACCGCCATTTGTTCAACTAACATAAAAAATTTGCTTTATTTTTGTTCTAACTTATATTGGGGCTAAATTTCGCATATTGAAACAATAGTCCAGAAAGTTTGCATATTTTAGAAAATGGCAGTGAAGATTTTAATACAATTTTCTGATGTTGGTTTTCATATTTTTTAATTTCGTCACATTATACTTTCTATATTATATAGAAATTTTGGTAATTCCGCGTAACTAACTTTTGTGTACTTGAAAATAGTTTTGTGTACGATGAAGATCATATGTATGTGTATCAAGAGGAAAACGATCTTAAAATGGTGGACATTTTCAATCAAGGACAAGAAATGTCCGAGAATTCTTTAGCTTTTGTTACACGCATTCGTTACTTATTCGGTGACAATTGGAACCAATACCAAGAAACTGAACTATGTGAAGGAATGGTCAATCAAATGCTACCCGCTGTTTGACGATTTGTCCAATACCGTGGCATCCGAATACATGAGAAGCTTTAGTTCGGATCATCGATAAATACGGAGGTAAAGGAATGAAGGACCTTGACCATCAATCTAAGCATGTATCAATCACCGAATGAAATGTTTCATCGAATGAAACAGATCGGAAGAACTATTGAAAGCTTGTCAAGAACTTAGAATACAAGTAATTCCATCAAATGACCAACAACTTGCTACACACCAAAGCCGACGCGACTATCCAACAAATGCACCCAGATCACACACTCCAACCAGGGGATTCTACCAACGAGACGGACGAGGCAGAGTTTTTCAACAAAACTTCAAAAGTGGTAACCTTCAAAACAAACCACGCTGCTACGGATACACCAGAATTGGACTTACCATCGCTGTTCGCTATCAAAACCAATACATACGAGGAGGATACAGATGTCAGTATTCCAGAGGACGAGGTCAACCCTACCGGAACCTATTCTACCCAACTCCGGTACCACAAAACGAAAATTCATATTCAATATACCATGGAAACTCCCCAGGCCGGGTATAGATGCCGCCCAGTCAACCAATCTTAATCCAACCAACCGATGCAAAAAAGTGACAGATACAATTAAAATTCATATACGTAGACTGGAAAGATGAGAAAGTATGATTCACACTCACAACTCAGAAATATTATGATTAGACAAGGATATCTCTAAAGAACAAGAGAGCACACATATAAACCAATTTTTAAAATCCCACAATATTAGACATAATGTACCAATTCTTAGGAATACACTCAATACCCAAGGTCATCTTATTATTCCAGAGAAAATTGACGAAATAACACAATTTTTTCATAGACACAGGAGCCCAAGTATGCGTAATAAACGCAAAACAAACCACAGATTTTACTCGCATCCTTAATACATTTTGTAGCTTAAGGCAGGTCAAACATCTTTTAGAAAACAAAGGAGTTTTATTTCTCCGAATAACTATTGACAACCTTAGAACAACATATCCTTTAATTGTCGTTGAATCCCTACCATGTGATGTTATTATCGGATTAGATTTCTTTGAAGAAAATAAGTTTAACGTCAACCTACTCCAGCGCATATTACACTCCGAATTAGCGGAAACAATCCCAATCAATGGGGAACCCGCAAACTTTTGAAAAAATTACGGAATACTACCAGAAAGAGTATAAATAGAATCTTAAATCATCCCACAGCCAACGGTACAACTATACATTCGAGCATTACAGAACACGAGTGCACCAGCCAGATCTCAAGTAATAGTACCAATTGATCCCATGAAATTGACATCTAATTAACACAAATATTTTCAGGCATCCAATCGAGTTTACTACAAAATCCGACTTCTAGTGCCAAATATGATGATCGAAAGTAAAACAAAAGCGATTATTGTAACAAATTCCACTTCCGAGCTAAAATGGATTAAGAAGGGTACCATTCTCGACAAAGAAGACATACTAACCACAAAATTTAAAGCAGAGGCACCAATGATGTAAGTTACTACAGATCAACAGGCTAAAATTGACATCAACCCAGATTTAATAAAGACAAGCAACAAATCCTGGATACTATCCAGCACCATGCAAACATATTTTTATGGGAATCACCTTGGACGTACTGACCGTCTCAAGTTTAAAATCGATACAGGCGACCATCCACCCAAACGCGTCCAGCTACATCCAGCATCAGAATAAGCTAAACAAATTCAAACGGAATTCAACATGTTGGAATTTTACCTAATTGAACAAAGTAATTTTCCATGTTCAGCACCAATACATCTAGTACCAAAAATGGCACCGCAGCATTGAGAGTAACCACAGACGTCAGATTCTTGAATTCCATTACACATAATGTCACAGCATATCCTCTCCTCCTCATATATGATATCTTAGCGCGATTACGAACTGCAAAGTATATTTCAGTTATGCATCTAATTCATGAATTCTGACAAGTTGAAATAGACGAAAAGGACAAGCAGAAAACAGCATTTGCTAGTCCAGATGAATTTTACTAATACAAAGTCTTGCCTATTGGAATCGCAGGAGCATCATTTCATTTCAGCAAACTCATAAACATTGCACTTTCGGGACTTAAACCAGAAATTGTTGCTTCATTCATCGACGACATTATTGTTTTTAGCAGTACAATCGAAGCACACTGCACCAAGCTGGACAAAGTTTTCGAAAGACTCATCACTACAGGACTAACTTTACAACCTAAAAAATGTAAATTTGCCTACCAAAAAACCAAAGTTCTTGGATTCTTAGTCGGTAGTGGCAACATTAGTTTCGATCCCAGCGATGTCGCAGGAGTAGCTAAATTATCAAGACCAAACACAGTTAAACAACTCCAGCATGCATTAGGACTCTTCAATCATTATCGTAAATTCATACAAGGTTACGCAACGGAAATGGCACCACTATAAATTACTCAACCAAACTGAAAAATTTGTATAAACACAAGAACAGGAACAAACTTTTGAAAACGCAAAGAAATCGCTTACACCTTAACACATTCTTGCATTATTTCAACTCGGATTAGAAACAAATTTAAGAATGGACGCATCAACGATAGGCATCGCAGGTTGTCTATCACAAATTCACTCTAAAACAGAAAAACCAGTAGTGTTTATCAGCAGAACTTTGACCACAGCAGAAGCAAAACGGCAGAGTGGAACTTCTAGCAATTTTATATTCATTGACCAAACTAAAGCAATACCTACAAGGACAACCTGTAGAAATTTTCACTGATCATCACGCTCTTTGTTGGATTTTGAGAGTGAAAAAAAGCTAAACCCAAAACTAACACGCATAGCATTCAAACTATCCTAATTTGATATAGAAGGAATCTACCATGACAAAGGGTTTACAAATCATGTTCCAGAGGTCATTAGCAGATGTCCATGTACACCAAATGACGTCATAGAAACAACATAAGTACTAGGAAAAAAAGATAAAATAATTCCTATTCTTTTGATTCAAATAGACAATGTCGGCATTTCGCAACAACAGGATCCCGAAGTCATTAAAATCAAAAGAAAAATTCTCGTGAAAGAAGCAAGATTTCTTTGAAAATTTTATGTGAACGCCGGCAAACTTTATCATTTAGATAACAATGGAAAATCACAAATATACATTCCACAAGAACAACAAGACGACGTATTGATAGCATGTCATCACGATCTTCTTAGCTGCCACCTGGGATTTACAAAAAACATACCACAAAGTGAAACAGAGATATTTCTGGAAGAAGATGAAAAATTCTATTTATCAACACATTCGCACATGTCATGAATGTCAAATCCGAAAAATTTTAGAGATGAAAACCTTCTGCAAATTGCATTTTTCAAAGTTCCTGAAGAACCTTTTAGCCATATTTAAATTGATGTAATGAGACCTTTTCCAAGATGTATACATGGTAAAATATGTCGTAACAGTTATCTGTTATCTAACAAAATAGATTGAAGCCAAAACGATTCGTGAAGCCACCACTGAAGAAATTGAAAATTTTTCAATCAACCAAATCATTTCTAGACATGGTTGCCCAAGAATCATTCAATCAAATAGAGAAACCAACTTTACCAGCAAATTATTTCAATTCATTAACAATTTCCTAGGGATTCAATATAATACCAGTACTTCTTATCCAGAAACACAAGGTCTTGTAACAAAGTCACATGGAACTTTGACTATGCAATGTCGATGTATGTCAGCAGTCATCAAAAGGATTGACACAGTTTTATTCCACATTGTCTTCGTATACAATACTTCTATTAAAAAAACCCAAAATGACAACATTTTTTCTTGTACATGGAAGAGACGCAATTCAACCTCTCGAAGCTAGTATACCATCAATTCAGCCGTACAAAACTTTAGATGGCTTAGCAGCTAAAATTTAGGAAGCAAGACTTCTAGTGAAAAAACATATAGACCAGGAACAAGAAAAATACATTAGAAGAGTCAACTCCACAAGGACTCCAGTTACATTTGATTTAGATCAACTTGTTTTCATTCGAAAATTTGTAAAGAAGCAAGGACTAGCATCAAAATCATTTCATTATGACTATGGACCATATAATGTAGTTGAAAAATTACATTAGTCAACTAGTAGAACATGTAAAAGGTAACGTACTTTTTGATAAACAGTACATGTCGACAAAATCAAACCATATTTTGAAAGAAGGTATTTAACAATCAACGCCACTGAGCCACAAGATACATTCCAGCTTCTTAATACAGAGCAATTTTCTATTTATGAAGAGCATAATGAAGACACTCTAGAGCACACAGAACTTAAAGATTCAAAAGGAGCGAATCAAGAGACGATAGCGACAAACGAAGAAACAAAAAATTCCGAGGGAGATGTCGCAATGAATTCAAAATTTAGTGCGACTTATCATACAAAGACGTAGAAATCCTTTAAGATTCAACAGAACAAAAAAAAATCCACACCTGCATTAGTTGATAGTACAGAAAATAATCGCAGCGGCGAATCAAAGACAAAAACTACCAACAATACGATAAAGAAACAAAACAGCTTATACGGCCCATCAGAGTATAATACACGAAAAAGAAAGTAGAGCAAGCATGTCAAAAGAAGCCTACAAAGAAAATTCCGACACTGAAAACAAACTTCACTTCAAAAATATACCGCAAAGAATCAGTTACGGTACAACTTGCGTCCAAGAAGGTATATCTCCTATAAGTAGAATTCCAATCCCGTAAACACAAAAGTAAAATTTCACATCAGCAATAACTATGAGTGATAGAAACATGAATAAGACACATGGAAGGAATCATAGGAATTTCAGAAATAACTCTCTAAGCTATGGCGAATATGTACTGAAACACATGCGTCCTAAATTAGAGTATAGGAAGCCTCCAACAAACCGACTAAATACTCAGTGCAGAAGAACCATAGGGACTGCAGCCCTACAT
This sequence comes from Holacanthella duospinosa, assembly GCA_002738285.1. Lineage (NCBI taxonomy): Eukaryota > Metazoa > Arthropoda > Collembola > Poduromorpha > Neanuridae > Holacanthella > Holacanthella duospinosa. The sequence continues at coordinate 690,696 of NIPM01000030.1, forward strand.
ACCTCTGGTTACTTCAATTGGTAATATTTAATATTTCTCAAACTTTCAGGATTAATTCTACTAGCGTTTTCCATTTGAAATCTTCAAAATAAAGCAAAAACCCAACAAATTGCATTGGATTTAAAGATATCTCCCGGAATTCAATTCAATTAAGACAGATATCAAACATGCATGGATACACAGCTACAATTCCACTTATCTATGAAATTTATCTACAAGATGACCAGCATCTTCAGAACAACAATAATAAAGGAACACAAATGCAAACACTTATGAACAAATCTTTTACACTTATCGATCGATTCATGGAATTATACATTCCAGTTGCGGTCACATCAAGAAAAAATGGTAGCGGTATTACTCCAATGGAACAACTCTATGAATGGTGTTGTTGATGTGTATCATCTACTACATTTAATGAACTACAATTTTCAGAAAATAAATTAGAAAAGTTAGCTGTTCAATTGAAAACATAACTACAATAGAACATCAATAAACGATCAGAATAACAAAAATTCTTAATGATTATTCAGCAAATGTTGACACAAAATTTTTAGAAGCAAATTTCAACGACAAATTGGCAAAGATATCAACATAATAGCAAAACACGAACTAACATTAGGACGAACAGCAGAAGACCACCAAGAAGTCATCACCAGACTTCTAGATGCTATGACCAAAAGCATAATCGTTTCAGCTTGGCAGACCATATCAGCCGAATGTAAAGATGGATTTCTCATCTTATCATTACAGCAAACATTCTCAAAGATGACCTCGCTCAACTTGAGTCACAACTCAAAAAACAGGATCATCAACTAGCAATTCTAAGTTCAAAGATCGGGCATATTATCAAAACGACATTACTTCATGTTCATTTGGAACCGACAAACTCATAATTAAAATTAAAATCTTCAGTAGATATACCGAAGCAAAATTTTCCTTCTACTCAGTAACAACATTTTATTTCGATATCACAATTCGATGTGTCAAATTCAACAAAAAGCAGATTTTGCAGTCAAAAAGAACACACGTCTGATCCCCATCAAAGAAGGCATGAGAAAATCTTTCGACTTAACCAGGAACAACTTTTGTTGCATTCCTCAGTTTTTGAATCAACACTTTTCCAAACCAAAATGCTTGACATCTGTATGGGACAGAACTACTGATTATGACAAACTTAACCAACATTGCATAATTTTGTGTTTTCCATTCGACACAGAAACAGTCATTATACAAGTTAAAATAAATCTATACTGCATAGTCAACCCAAAACAAGCTCTCGACATTATCTGCCCAGGTAGGAACAGAAAAATTCCAAAATTAGCGTTGGTAGGAACACATCTCATCAAACTTGGATGTCAATGTACTCTTACAACGACATACGGAAAAACAATGATTCCTAAAATTTTTCCATGTCCCTATTCACCACGCTCAGAAACCACAATTCAGCATCTCCAGGCGTCTGGACCACAATCAAAACAGGCAATTTATCAAGAGACTTGAAATTTTCAAATCTATCAGATATATTCAATCAAAGCTGGCACACAAAGATACAACATCTCAACATTAGTGTGGCACCACTGGAGCAAATTGACACAGCATGGACCGACACATTGTTCATCACCACGCATGTCTCAATTTTTTCCTATATTTTACGGATAGGCATGCTCATTTGGACCGTAAGGATAAATTAATTATCTTAAAACCTTATCCACCAAGAATACTTTAACTTTTATGTCATTTCTCCACAATAGCGAGAGCAGCTTCAGGAGACGCTCTTTTAGTCGTAGAGATCATGGACGACATCATTATTTTACTAATTTGGTTCACCATAATTATTCCAATCATTCTATTGTATCAAAAGCTCACACAACAAATCCAAACTCCAGAACCATAAATTAGATATATGCGTCCCAATGTAATAAAAAAAGTTAAACCCATGGCGCAGAAGCTCAACAAAGCAGTAAAAATTCACATGATACCCGACGACAGTATTTTCTACTAACAAACCATAATTAAACTGAAACAATTGAACAATATCAAATTTTTCATTTTAACCGTCATACAATCGTCTATGACCACATAACCCTGACTAACATTCAACTTTCTACGGATCACGACAAGAAAAACGGACTTACTCCCCAAACACCACCCAAATCTACCCAACTCATTCATTCAAAATCGCAAAATTCAGAATATTTACATTTACAAAAATAGTAGAATAAGAACTTACCAATAATCAACAATCGATAAGGTTAAGTAAATAAAACCGAAGTGACAACTTTTCCAGACATGCCGTGAGACTCACTTGAAATTACATGTGTTCACCACGGCTCCATTAACTAACATCGATGTTATAAGAAAAAAAAAAGAACTCTAACCCGTTTTTACTTTTGATGTCTTCCCCTAACTGTCGAAACCTGCAATTAAAAATGTAATTTTTATTAAAACATGACGAATTATAGTTTACACGCTACAATTCTTGAATTTACCCACGTGTGAAAACTCTCGGACATTTTCAACCATCATCGGCATTTTCCATATCGGGCAAATGTGCCTCACAGGTGACGGTCCTTACTTCCATTTGTCATCACGATATCCTATTTCAAAAATTTAGTTCATAACAAAAAGATTTCATGAACGTGCAGCTGTCGATCAATGCAACAAATCGACTAATACTTTTTACATGTAATTGAAAACAAACAAACAAAACAACAAGAAGTTCAACTTATGACTCAAGAACTAAATTAAACTTTATAAACACCGTATTAGACTAAAATAATTATGTTAAATGAATAAGTATCAACGTTGGAACGATACCCGACTTTCACCGGTTTCTCCGACGTAAGGTTGGCGCCCACACCCGCCACATTACCACGATTTTCCGGAATCTCTAACAGCACTTTTAACATCTTGACGAAATCAAATCTGAGCAATAAGTTGTCATCACTCGTTATTCGAACAGAAAAAGGAGAAAAGTTCCAACCCAAGAAAATCCGCCCAGATAACTCAACATACAAGTTATCAAACCCTCGTCAAAAATCGCATGGAAATGCATCCTAAACCTCATGGCAGCATAAGTAAATCATCCCAACTCAAATTGAAAAAAAAATCCCCTGGCGCACCCCACTCACCTTTTCCGCATCACCTGCATTATAATGTTTCCTTAGAGCCAAATAAAAATTCATTTAATATCCTTTACATCCAAACTAGCCATGTTACGACAAGACAACAGACAAGACATGACAATAGACAATGGACAGCGGCAGACAACTTATTCGAAATCATTTATAAGTAATTCACTCATCGAAACAGACTCTTTTGAATATTTATTTTACCGATTTGAAGATGTTGAACTTCGTTTACGTGAATTGGAACACTGTACACGCCTTAGTGCACCTGAACAGCCAACTCCGTTCGACTACACCGGCTGCACCTAAGACACAGTTCCACGTACCGTACCCATTTGAACGACCAGTTGAAGACCCGAAGACTTCCCAACAGGTACAGAATACCTTCCGCGCTCGTTGCGTACTTCCCAGAGCCTTTGTCTGCCGCACCCGCACGCCGCTCTTGCAAAACTTCCAAGATAATTCGAGTTCTTTCTAACTTTGTACAACAGCTAATCTATCACCAAACATTCGACTCGTAATTTCTCCCACTTCAGGCGCCATTCGCAAGGCTCAATCTGACGAAAATAACATTTGTTCGATTGCGACTCTCACTTTAATTACACAAGATTTACAGCACAATCGAGCAGTTTTCACAATCGATCCCATTCCAACAAACTTTCACCGCAATACACCTTCCTACTTGTATCATCCAATCATCACTTACGCCTACCAACACTCATTACCATCTCATTTAACTCACCTTCCACTATTGCCATACCTATTTCATTTTCCTGTGCACAAAGAATTTACCAAGGACGAGCTCCGTTCCATTGCCCAAACCGCAGTCGAGACATTCATGAGAATTTTTGCACCACTCCGTACCACATACTCGAAATAATTTCTGATGGTTGATATTTACACAATAATTTGTGATGATTTATTAAGTGAACTAAATCAAGTAAAGACAGTTTAGCAACTGAAACTGTATACAGATTTGAAAGTATTTATTCTAAGAATGATCCAGCAATGAGTCACTTGTAAAAGTACTGAGACCTTAAAATTGTCTTACTAACGAAATAAGAGAATGTCAAAATAAGTACAAGGGTTCAAGATGACTAATGCTAAGTCCTTAGTTACAGAACAATCATTCTTTCCACTTGTGATTGTGAACCTTCTTCTTACAATACTATCTATTAATCATATCTTGGACAACCACAACTCCATTACCCTTCACCGCGCACCTATAACTCGATCCTGCGCGTTTAGTTTAGACAACATTTTTAGTATCCACACCACTCCAAAGTAACCAAAACTTGCCGCTCCACTTCCGCACCATGACTCAAGAAGGATAACCACTGGACATCCCACTTCCTCCAAACCCCGAGGATGGACCACCTCCATTTGGCGACCATCCAGCGTGGATACACCCTATCACTACTGCCTTCATTCAATATTTAGACAGATTAGCTGATCAATTCGTGTTCTTGAGTGTCTTTTTTAAGAATAATAATAAGAATAATTAACAATGCTATGATTATGAGAAATCGCACCGAGCTCCTCTTCACCAGATTTAATAGCCTGTACCAAGAAAACGAACAACTCAAATCCCGTATCATCAGCCTTGAGAACGCCCGGGCGCAACAAGAAATGGCGCCGCCACCTTCTCATGGCGATGCGATTCGCTCTCGCCCCACTTCTCAATTTATTCCAATTCCGCACCTTCGTACCCGACGACATGCCATGACGGCAACTCTGTATGGTCAGCCATATACACCTCAAGCAGACCCTAAATGGTTACCACTCCGTTGATACTCCACTCCAGGATATACCGCACCACATGCAACATGATTATTCCCAACCACATTTGCCTCCTTGGGATAATCCAAACGATGGCTTTAATCAGACTTTTTAATACAAAAATGCAAAAATATTGTTATCTTACTACTAATCTTAGCATCAGTATCTCTTCATCCCGACGAGACAGTGTCAAAAGACTTCAGTTTTACGACTTTTCACTTTCTTTCAAGTTTTATGACCACCATTAAAACCCCCTTGCAACAGTCTGTTTAAAAATTTGCATCAAGTAACACATGTCAAATCGCAGATTAGTCGCATTAATTTCCCAAAAAATTACACTAATCCTATTAAGCTTGGACTAAACCTTGACTTTAAAACAAATTTGACTTATTTCATCTTCAACTTTTTCACATTTTCCACGTTTCTAACGTGCCACCATTCTCAACTACCTAACATCAAATTATAACCCTGTGCACGGTGCTAGTTCACTCGAAATCCAGAAATATAACCATTATTGCAGACTTCAATAGATAAAGGAATGGATTGGCAGGTTCCGGGGAAAATAAAATATTTCCGGTGAAGAATTTTCTCAGCTTGAAGTTTCCACAACGTCGATTGATTCGCATGAGTTAGCTCGCCAAATTTTAGGGTTAAAATTTTTAAGTACATTGCTAAAATTTGCTATTATATGAAAAATAACCTTTTAACTTCATCGAAAGGATAACGCCATTAATTTTGCCATTTAGTTAACTGTTTCATACACAATATGTCAACTCATTGACTTTTGTTACTTTGGCTTGAATCTATGTTACAAATCAAGGCATTTTTGACTCAGTCTGTACAAAAAATTATTGAATTTCATTAATTTAAATAATGTCAGTAACTGTTGCCTAATCTGTTCATCATTTTTTAATTTTGTTTACAAGAGCAAAGCTAGACGTACAACATACTTTGTTTCAACCGATTGTCTTTTTGACAAAGTTCTATTCACCAAATGCTGAATAGAACGTCTACGTAAAACATTTGGCAATCTCGAATAACTTTGTATATTCTCCATAATCTACTTTTGTAACCACAACCAGTAGAAAATAATTTTCGAATATAACTAAACTATGACTCACGAGTCGGCTCGCAAGCTGCTCGTGCGAGTTGAGGAATGAGCCGAGCTGAGCTGATATTTTCCAATTCATGCGAGCCGTGAGCAAAGCTGAGTTGAAATTTTAGCGAGCTGAGCCGAGCCGACAAAAAACTCGGCTCGCTCGGCTCGTTTGCAAACCATTATGTATCAAATGTAAATTGTAATCGTAGAGTTCTGAGCCAATGTGCTATTGCAAAATTGAGTAATTGAATGAAATTGATGAACTAATAATTACCATCATAAAAACAAGAAATTCAACAAAATGCAGAGAAGCGAGGGATAATAAATAGCACTACTGTTACGGTCCTTGTTTGACTAGCTCCGTGCTAACAACTTTGAAGAAACAATACTGTTGACTGTAACAAAACTTTACTATGCAACCCGCAATGACTAAAATTTAGCCGGGTATTTGTTTTTCATGCTAATCATGTGGTTTACATATCAGAGAGTTCAAGTGCAGCAAGTCTAAATTATAAATTTTTGTCGATATTATTCATGATATTTTGTATAAATTGTATATTTTCGTGAAAATATTTAAATGGAATATGTTGAGGCAAATTGTGTTCTGTGGTAACGAAACCATATTAAGTCTCAGAAAAGTTTTATGGAATTTCACATAGTTTCATAGGCATTAATAGTTCACCAAAATCAACCAAATAGTAAACTAATTCGTAATTAACTAAGCTGTTTAGATACTCCATCAGCTGAGATATTTGTCATACTGCAAATAAAATATAATTGAGAAGAAATAAATAATCGATTGCCCAAGCAAAATTACAATTAATCGATTACTATAATGATTAATTCATTACATTTGGAATGTAATTGTAACTGCAATTGTAAATTCTAGTTGTAATTGTAACTTGAATTGTAAATTCTAGTTGTAATTGAAATTAATGCAAATCTTGCCATATAATTCCGTAATTATAATTAGTGTCGGAGTCGACTCTCGACTTCGACTCCAGAGTTGACTCCCAAATTTTTGGGAGTCGGAGTCGGTGACTCTGGAGTCGGTGACTCCGGAGTCACTCATGTTCATTTGGGAGTCGGAGTCGCTGACTCCGGAGTCGACTCCTCGTGTAAAAAAGTGATGAGAAAAATAATACAGTGAAACTCGTTTGATGTCACACCTTGTGTCACAAGTCTCTTTGTATCACCAATTTTAAAATTTCCGGTGGATGTCCATGCACTTAAGTGTAAGAATAGATCGCCTTATGTCATATTTCATCTTGAGTCAACCATTCCAACAAAACACATGGAAGTTTACTTCTTTTAATGGCAACTTTGCTGCTATTGTTTCAATCTCATGTCTATACTTTTTTAATTTCTTTAAATTGTATATCATTCACTTTACACTTCAAAGCAATAGAAAAAAGAACAAGGCTAACAATTAAATAAAAGTTTCAGATTTTAGCAAACTTACAGTACATGGTACAAGCGAAGAGGCCGATTTTGAGGGCCCTAACTAAAAAATTGCCAAAATTCTGACCAAGAATAGCTGACCGAGTTATCGGAAAACTCGGTCAGGTATCCTCGCTCAGCATTTTGTCAACTTTTTAGTCAGGGCCCTCAAAATCGGCCTCTTCGCTTGTACCATATACTGTAGACAAAATGAGTAGGAAACTTATCTTTGACAACTATCACTAGTGTTCCGCATGGCTCAGCTTTTGGCGTGAGCCAGAGCCACTGGCTCAATGAGCCATGGCTCATGGCTCACCCGAGCGATGAGCCAGCTCATGAGCCATGGCTCTGGCTCCGCGCTTTTGTTGAGCTGGCTCATGAGCCAGAGCAATGGCTCATGGCTCAACATAAAAAAAAATTTCCCCGTTAATATCCACATTTTGCTAAAAGTGAGAATGATCTAGTGAGAATAAGCCAACACAAATCATAATTATGAATTGGCTAAAGGCAAATTGACTTTCAGTGACTAAAAATTCCGAAAATTAAAAAAAAAGTGATGATTTGGAAGAAAAAAAAATGAAAAATTAAGGGGAAAGTGGAGAATTTAGAGGAAAAGTTGAGCCATTGAGCCATCGCTCACAAGTTTCGTTGAGCTGGCTCATGAGCCATGGCTCTGGCTTACAATTACTACATGAGCCAGAGCCATGCACTGGCGCTGGCTCAGAACTTTTTGTGAGCCAGCTCGAGCCAGAGCCAGAGCCATTGAGCCAGAGCCATGCGGAACACTAACTATCACATTGACAAAAGTACAGTAAGTAAAATTCTGAAAAAGAGGGACCAGATTGAACATGGTGCAAGTAACAACACAGCTTAGTTGAACATGAACATATTCCTAGCATGGGACAAGTTCAGAAGTGTATTGAGAAAATTTGGAGAAAATCATCACCGAAGAAACATTTTCATGTCGTGTGCAGGAAAAAATTACAGACTATTTTCTTTAGGCTAGACGTATGTAATTTTGGACACTGACTCTGTCATAGTAAAATTAACAGGTAAGCCAAGATTCACAAATGTTTTTTTGTCACCAAAGACCGTGTTAAACACCAATATTAAAAAAGTTGCCTTTATCGCTTTCTGTCACCTTCGCTTTATATCACCAAAAATCTGGACTCCCCTGGGAGTGACTTTAAACAAATTCCACTGTAGTTTGAGTCTGCGCAGAAAGACACTACTCACACTACTTCTGTTGGTTACGCAATCTTGTTTGTGTTTTAATTCACCCAAAGCTAGGAGTTTGGTTTTGGGCTCTCCTCGGGCTCTTTTAAACATCTCCATTGGCTCTGCTCGGGATTTCTTGAAAAACTTCGGTTGGGCTCTACTCGGGCTCTTAAAAAAATTCTTTGGGTTCTGGTCGGGCTCCGTCTCTTTTGGAAATTTTCCATGTGCTTTGCTCGGGCGCTTTTGAAATTATTTTTTGGGAAACGTTCGGGAGTCTTTTCAAATATGTAAACGTTTTCCGCGCATGTAAAATGCGCTCTATGCATACAAAATGCTCACCGAACAAATACAATGCGAACTGCGCTTGTCTGTTACAGACTGCAATTTTTATACGAACTTCTACTGCGTATGTATAATGCGTACTCGACATGTAACTATACACTGCATTTGAGTATTTTGCCACGGTCGCTGCTCTTTTTAAAACGCTCGCTTGGGCTCTGTTCGGGGTCTTTTGAAATTTTGTCGTGGGCGCTGCTAGAGCTCAGGCTGTTTTCAAAAATTTTCCACGGGCTTTGCTCGCGCTCGGGAACTTTTTTGAAAATCATGCTTTCAGTCCAGCTAAGGGTGCTCTGTCTCTCTACTCCTCACTGCTACATCCCAGTAGTGTTCTGTTATTCGCAAACGAGCCCGAGTGAGAAAGCACCAGGAGCCCAGACCGCCGCGCTTTGGTATTTGGACGTAGTTTTGTGTAAAATCTAAATTAAAAGTGAACTACAACTCAAATTGTTTGACTCCGGAGTCGACTCAAATTTTTGGGAGTCGGAGTCAGCGACTCCGGAGTCAACTCTCAAGATTTTTGGAGTCGGAGTCGCTGACTCCGACTCCGGGCAAAATGGGAGTCATAACCAACACTAATTGTAATTCGATTACATTTCAGCTGTAATTTACCATATTATTTACTGTGACTTAACATATTATTCCAGGAATTATAACTTTTTTTTAGAAAGTAAAGAATAATAATAAAGAAATTTTTCCTCAGAAATGGTAAAAATATACTCTAAACGTCATAAATACTATAGAATAACTCCCTTTTCAAAAGATATTCTTATTTAAGGTTAGCTTAATAATCTTTCTTATGTGAAGGGAGTCTATAACTATAATTGTTGACTAGTAATTAACTAAATTGCAGAATTCGATTTTACAAAATCATAAATTCAATTAAATCAATAAAACTAGTTTTTCCACTGTGAAAATAGTTAATTAAATTTTAGGTAATCAAGTTTCTTTAATGGATTATTACACCGAATATATTGCTAGGGAGTTCTTTCTCATTAACGCATTTCTATGCAAGGGTAAATTAATGTCACGCCACGTAGTCATGAGTCCTCCAAGGTCAATTACTCTATCAAACCGTAGCAACCGTAGAATCACATAACACTGAACCTTATGCTGAAACTATAGCTAATCAAAAATATTAATCCGATATATCCATCATTGACAGTTGGGATTGAAATAGAATCCGAGATATCTACTATAATTACCCTTTTTAACCCGAAGTATAAAGTATAGTTATAAAACGTATTAACTTCAACTAATAAAGATGTGGACGTAAATAAAGCCGAATGGTGTTTGACACAGAAAGCTTTTGAAACTTAATCAACTATGGATTGTACGGTGTCTCGACTCTTCAGTGTCATTATTCGTCACAATTGTAAAACTTTTATTTGTTCAGTAGAAACAAACAGTGTCGTCAGCAGATACCATTGTATGAACATACCGATGCAGTAGTATTCTTAGTTATAAGAAGCCGCTTGGTGAGCCTATTTTAGAAACCATGTTTTAATTGACCAAGCCATACATATAAGCAATCAAACAAAAACTCCAAAGTACAATTTGTACCATTTGTTATACAAACCTAAAAAAGTAGTAATATGCAACAATTGAAAGTTTCTGGAGATTACCATGTAGAAACAATTACATAAACTTATCTATAAACCGGACCAAGCTGTTCATTCATATTAATCGCTGTAAACGTTATCCAGAGTTGCATTTTTTAAATTCCAGATATTCAGCATTATTAATTTATTTCTGACACCATAGAAACCGGATATATAGACATTGATTAATCTAACAACAAAAAGAATCCGTAGTCACAAATTTCCTTACAAGTAGATGTGATATAAACCGCGACAAAGAATAGGTTCTGCAAACATTCAAACCGTCAGGAATCACTATTATGCAAAGTTTTAAATTAGGAGCATATTACATCATAGGAATTGTGGAAACGTTTCACAATGGCGTTTGTGCAATCCATTTTATAAACTGTATCGTATCCGAAGTATTCATCATAGAAAGCGCCGTACAGAAGTACGAAATATTTATTGTAAAAAGGGAAACAAAAATGAATCTTCGTTTATAAATGTTCGATTAAAAATACAACAGGGAAACAAAATATTGATGATGAACGGAGTGTCACGACAATTACTTACTACTTTCAATAATGACGTAGTATACGGGTAATAGTAATGGGATCTATTGAAATTGACGTTTTGCGATTTAACCTGGAAACAAAAAATTTGCTATAGCATAATAAATGATTTTAGCAATAGTGCTACAGAATACAGCGAGAAAATTGGTAAGCTCCAGTCGATATTTACTATTTAGGTTTGTTAGCTTATTAGATTAGTTACGTTGTTAGGTTGTTAGATCAGTTAAGTTAGTTAGGTTGTTAGGTTAGTTAGTGAGGTCGTAAGGTTAGTTAGGTTGTTAGGTAAGTATTAGTATTGTTTTTAGGTTGTTAGGTGTAGCCAACTGTAACTATCTAACTGAGGTAAAACACAGGACGCTTGTTGTTACACGGAGTTGTAACACCTCACGTAAGACATCTGCATGTTAAAATGAAACTGGTTCTAACGCCGTAACAATCGTGTGTTACAAAGGCTAAAATTGTCCAGCTAAAATTTTATGGAGGGCGGCGAGAATTAGGAAGAAGGCGGGAATTAGAGTTGGCGGCTGAAAGTAGGGAGAGTGGCAGGTAGTAGGTAGGGCGGTGGGCAGTAAGGAAAGCGGAGTTACGTAGGTATGGCTAGGGGCAGTAGGGAGAGCTGCGGGCAGTAGGAGACCTGCGGGCAGTAGGGAAGGCTGCGGGCAGTAGGGAGCGCTGCGGGCAGTAGGGAGGGCTGCGGGCAGTAATGACGGCTGAAGGCAGTAGAGAGGGTTACGGTCTGCGGGCAGTAAGAAGATCCGTGCGACGCGAAGGGTTCTACGGCAAAACGCAATTTGTCAACCACGTTTTTAGGGATTGGAAGCATATTCCAGCTCTTGGGTATAAAAGTTTCGTGCAATTGTGGGGTTGGAAAAATAGCCAAGCTGTTGGTAGGCTATTGGACCAAATTCGAATGGTGTGTGTGTGGATTTAATCTACTAAAAAAGTTAGAAATCTAGTTTTAAAATTTTAAGGTTGAAATCTGTTTTTAAAGTGGGAAACTTTTCGTTTATTCGCATATTTTTTGTTGAAATGTGAACATACGGCAAGCTGATGTCTGGCTTATCCCTAAAATTGACACTTTTTTGTACATATCGTCAGTCTACTCATTATATTAAGGGTTTAAGATAATTATTTCATTTTCATTATCTAAGTTTTGCATCATCATAACCAATAATAATATATAAGGATTGAGATACATTTTTATCAATATCACTACTGTGCGATCAATATGAACGCTAATAACCAGTTGATATATTAATATTTGAGGGTCTGGCTAATCTTTTTCAAAGATTGTATTCTATTAGCAATAGCAGAAAACAAAATTTTCTATCGCACTTTAATGTTATTGATCAAAGTTGGCGAAAAAGAAGCTATAAACTTAAAGCTTACTTGTTTAATCATTTTATCAGTCACAAGAGGACTTTCTAGAGTAAAAGGTAAGATTAACCAAGTTTTTGAATTTTCAAATGTAATTGAATTAATTGCATTTTGAAAAGTTGATGTATCATTACTACGTAGAGGCATTTGAATTGCACAGCAAACAACTAAGCGCTGAGTACATTTTCCGATTTATCCAGAACAGCTTACTGTTAAACATTAAGAACTTAACAATACGCTTTACATCTACCTAAAATTTCCCTCCAAAAACTCTATTTCATTCCATTGTAACTCACAATAAACACAAATTTATAAATAAAAATTTCAATAAATTTATAGATCATAGGGCTAAAAATGTTTTAAGAGGGACTAAAGAGTACTTAAACTAGGTAGAAAACAGTTGGCTAAAATACTATCAAGCAAATGTTTGTACTGATTTCACAACTTTGAAAATAATTTAAGAAAGCATAAGAAAACCTCGAACATAGTTATGAGATTGAAAAATATTTGATATTGCTGGGAGGTAAGCCTCAACTTAGATGAATCGAAACGGAGATAATTCTAAACATATTGCAAAATGTTAAATGGTTTAGAAAAAGGTAAGTGATGCAAGAGTTGTGAAGAATGTTGAGAAGTAGAAAGGCTTGAGGTAAAGAAAGTTGCAGGAACTAAATCAAATATAAAGGCATCAAGTTGAAGAATTACGGAGAAAGAACGCTTGTAGAGACCAGATACAGAATAAGTACAAATCCAGAAATAAGTACATATAGAGAAAGTTTTAACTGCAAACGACATGCATAATAACTAGGAGGTTGGAAACTCCTATGTCATTCTATTCTAACTCACAAACTCACTTCTTCCATATACACTTATTTTTGAACTCCAAGGTATACCTTATTTACAATGTCGAACAAAGAACTAAAGCCAACTACACACTCTGAGGTTGATTAACCCTGCTGTTCCGGCTTAAATTTGGAGAGCGCATACCGAACATGGGAACACGTTCGAGACAAACAAATGGCCGGGCGAACTTGGGAACACGATAAATCCATGTGTCATGGCGATTATTTTTAACTTTTCATGTTGTCAATTCTTCAAATAATTCGATGAAATTAAGTAATTAAGAAATTCATTTACTTTTATTTAATATTAACTTATTATTTTATACACATCACACATTTATACTTACACACCATCGAACTTGCACACATTCAGGCAAAGAGATACATACTTGTACATAATTCGCATAATACTTACACATAATCATATACATACTTACACATAGAGATGCAGATATTCTTACACATAGAAATACATACATAGATATAGAGATACATACATAATTATACAGAGATATAAACATACATAAACAAAAAGCATGCATACTTACACAATCACACTTCCACAAAAAGACATGGGTAGTTCTTTGTGGACGTCATTATTTCAAGGTGTATGTGGTATGAAACTTAAAACTTTTATATTATTAAGTATCGCCACATACGAATTGACTTCAGAAAATGTGATTTTCAGAATTTAATTACATGTTGGCAAAGAATTAACTAGGAATTTTGATTTTGGGGTCCATGCTATGCTTGCGTGAAGCGTCTTTACATTGTTTATGCTAAAAAAAAATTTTTTTATTGACCCGTTGGAAAAGCGGCAGTTAATTTTGTTTCCAAGGAAAAATTCTTTTTTATCTAAAGCGATCATCATGGACAAAACTGCGACTTTTGTCGCACATAATTAGCTTGCACTGGGGTCTGCATTGCGACAATTGTCACAAGCTATTGCCGGGTTTTCCCAGTGATTGGTCGATGTAGAAAACTTGTGATAATTGTCACACTTATGGGAAATCCTCCTTCTTAGAATCTATCAACCAATCCCAACAACAGTTAATTCCAAGCAAAAAAATCTTAGAAAAAACTGCTGGGAAAGATTGTTCCGTAACCCCCTACCTAGGTCTAAGCTAAAATCTAATTTAAGTTTAACTTCTCATTTTGTTATTTGAAAAGTTAAGTTCTCTCCAGACTTCCGAACCTAACAGACATAGGTTCCGGACAGTCATTCATTGAGCCCAAGGTTATGGCTCGGAGGAACTCAAAAGTTTTCTTATTCTTTCCGTCCAGTTTTTGATTCAATAAAAAGTATTGTAAAAGTAACCTCTCGTCTCTGTCACTATTCTTCTCCCTATTATTTTGTGTGTGTGAACGGCCATTAGTTTCAACAACCGTTCTCAGGTCATGACTTCTGGTGGATCGAAGCCCTTGCTCACAAGACTTCAGAACCTGATCAGTCACCACACCAATACCTATTTCCCGTGACACTTGTGACGATTGTCACTCTTGCGACAATTGACACATAATTGTCGAGTGACAATTGTCACACTTGCGACAATTGTCACACTTGCGATAATTGTCCCTATTGTGAAATTATCACTTGTGACAATTGTCAAACTTGTGACAATTTTCACTCTTGTGACAATTAGCAAATTAGCAAAAACTGGTGGTTTGAGGGAGAAGGGAGACCACAACATTAAGACCATACGGTGGTGGGTTAGGCATTCTAATGGATTTATCGACACTTCCGTGATTAAAAAAAAGTGATTTGGAATTTGGTATCGAAAATGCTATATTATGAAAAACCAAAGCAAATGCCGAAATATCGATAAAAGCTACTGCTGTTTTTTAATTTTACCCCGTTCCTAGTGAAAAAATGGACACTGTTGCTAAATCGTTTCTCATTATCTTAATTAATTTAATTAATTAAATTGCCATTAATTTAAAACTAATGGCAAGGAATATAAAACTACATAAAGAATGAATACTGAGTTTGGTTTAATTGCATTACATACACATAAACTTACATACAACATACATACAACATACATACAACATACATACAACATACATACAACATACATACAACATAAGTACAACATACGTACAACATACATACAGTAAAGAGAAAAATCAAGCACTAATACAAACACTCATCATATATCTGACGAACAAACACAATTATGATTGAGCGATGGCAACGCTGTACATTTACTACGGTGTCCCTGACCTGCTCCCGAGTTCGCCAGGAGAAATTCTACTGGCAAAAAACGTGCTCCCAAGTTCGCCCAGTGGCAAAATTACTACAAGGGTACATGGAAAATACCGGAATTTTTTCTTTCGAAATTTAAAGCTATTAATTAAAGAACCTGACTAGAAAGCAACCAGCATCAATTCCAAGATCAGTTATGACTCGTAGAATTGATAAGAGCCAGCCAGGATCAATGAAATTTTCATATTTTTATAAAATTCCAAAAAAGGTGGCGCATACGTGCTCCCAAGTTCGGGGCAGCAGGGTTGGAACCGATGCGATTAATATACAGGTGTCATTTAAGAATCTACCATGGAAATAGAGCAAAATAATGCTATTAAGTATCTACAAAAACATAGACTATGCGATAGCTTCAAAATATTAATACTTTTAAATATTCTTGATGTTAAACTTTTTGAGTTAATTTAAAAAATTTGTTCAAGACTACTAAAAAAAGTTTGAAAAGCAGTTTTAGGATTTTTATGTTCAAATGGTGCTTAAGGTGTAGAAAACGTTTTGTCGATCGACGTGTTTTATGATGAAATATGAAAATCTTGAACGACAGTCCTCTAAGATTTTTTTTATGTTCGCAAATTTTTCTGTACCTATCCTCAGTCGACTCATGATTACAAAATGTGCTTTAGCTGAGTTTTGCATCATCATAAGCTGCAATAATATTTACGGATTGAGGTATGTTATTATCGGTATAACTATTGCACGAGAAATGTGAACGCTAATTGCAAATACTTAACCAGTTGTGATTTTATTACTTGAGGGTGCAGCTAATCCTTTTCAAAAATTCAATCTTCTAAACAATAGCAGAAAATTCTTTTTTATCGCACATTGATAAAGACCGCTCAATATATACCGCTCAAAGAAAGTAAAAAGTTACTAGCATTAGTGTCAAAGAGTATAGCAATAGAGGTAAAAAGTAGCAACAATAGTGAAGAGCATCATCTTTTGGCGTGGTTTCTATTGAGCGCTCTGTATTATTCACATAGTGATAGTGTGACAAACAAAATTGATAAACTGCTAACAAATTTTGTTCAACTTCTTTCATTCACAATAGAACATTTCGGAGTATAACGTAAATTCGACCAAATTTAGAGGTTTACAAAAGTAATTGAATTAGTAGTATTTGAAAAAAGGATGAATCACTAATTCTTAAGAGGATTTCATATGGGCAGATATCAGCTAGTTTCTGGTTAGACTTTCCTATTTCACAAATTTCGAATGTTTTAATTCCAAACCAGTGAATAGCATATTGAAAGCAATAGAATTTCAACCACAAAAACTATGTTTATATATTGTAGAGCTCTGATTTTATTAGACTTGATAAATTTCATTCAAATCTTTAACTTATAAACCAATTCGTCACATTATTCATTCGAGTTCAAATTTTCATGTACATTTCCTAATGTATTTTAGACAAATTTTTATGTACATTTTCTAATGTATTTTAGACAAATTTTCATGTACATTTTCTAATGTATTTTAGACAAATAATAATTATTAAATCATATAACGTCTATTCCATCCATCCACTTTGTCTTTCGTGATTCCTATACCCGGGAAATCTTCTTTCTATGACTAAATTATAACTGTAAATTGATGTCCTACTCTTGCATATGATTCCTGAGACAGTGACCGAATTTTTTTAGCGGGAGTAAAAATATGAATTTGTCTCCAAAAGTTTTAATTTATTCAAAGCACGTCTTTTACAAATTAAGCTGTACAAAATCACCAAATTGAACGTATGATATGCTAATATTTGCTGCATCTCTTGCACTTTACCTATTCATATTTTAAGACATATTCTGATATTCTGACATCTGTTAGTTCAATTTCAGATGGCACCAAATCAGACAACACATACGTCAGCAATAGCTGATGTACTGAAGTCCGATGACATTAAGACAAAAAAAGAGATACTTTACGAGGGTGACTTTTACGATGTCACTGAATGGATCAAGCGACATCCGGGTGGGAAAATTATTGAATTCTATACAGAGAGTGGAGAGGACGCCACTATGGCAATTCAGCAATTCCATCAAAGAGCAAGCAAGAAAGTCATGGGTATTATGGGATCCCTCAAGAAACGCTCCGCCACTTCTCAGGAACTTCAAAACAGTAAACCATAATTAATTTTTTTGTTTGATCATAACTTTAAACCAATCGTACACCTAATCCAATCATTTACATAAAACTTTACCTCTGTGTTTGTTTATCCGCTCTTCTTATATAGTATGTATGATTAAAAATAAGTATATCGTAGTGTTCAGTTAAATAGGTTATGTGGTTAGCAGCGAGGATCTCTAAGTGGCGATACTGGGTTCAATTCCGAAGGTTGTCTATGTTTTGTTTCTCTCTGAAATTAAGTATTTTTGATACTCTCTTCATTCTATTAAAGGGCATGTGTGGAGTCAGGAAATATAATTTAAAAAAAAATCCAGAATGAAAGGGAGCAGGTTTTGAGATAGGTTATGAAGTTTAAAAAATGTGTTTCAAAAACTTTCGTCAACTTTTTCATTTAGTGACCGACTTCGATGGAATTTTGTATGAGCATACCTAATCGCATTCTCCAGTTTTCCAAAATTTTGATTTTTTGAATTTTTATTAAATTCTGAAAAGACGATTTTTCAAAAAAAAAATTTTTGATCATGTTAAGTATTGTCCGATTCCTACTACTCTTGGAAAAAAAAATAAAAATTTTTTTTTTCAAAAAATGAATAGTTTTATGCTTTATCATCACGTTAGTCTGAGATTCTTTGCACCCTCTGCGCCATTTGCTCTGATAGACCAATTGAGCCAAAAATTTGTATTTGAATTTGTAAAATTAATACCAAGGTGCTATATTTTTTAGTTTTTGAAATTTTGCCTTTTTGTATTTTTTTTAAATTAAAAAAAAATTCTTTGTCATATGAACACTTGGACGATGTAGGGTCTTATTCGACTCTTAATGATTTTATAAGTATTAACTGAACGGTACAAATAGCATTTTGACGAACCATCAAACTTATTTTTATAAAAAAATTGTTTTTTCTTCTAACCATTGGTTGAGTAAAAAAAAATTTTTTTTTTGAAAATTTATTAAAAATCGAAAAACTAAAAATATGACACCTTGGTATTAATTTTAACTATTCAAACACAAATTTTTGCCTCAATTGGTCCATCATAAAGCAAATGGCACGGAGTAATGCGAAGAATTTCAGACCAACAGGATGACAAATATTATTTATGATTTTAGATCTAAAAATAGTTTGCTGCGTTCAGTGCTGCTCGCAAGAGTAGTAGGAGTTGAACAATACCCAACACGATCAAAATGTTTGTTTTTTAAATACTCTTTTTCAAAATTTAATAAAAACTGAAAATAAAATTCTTTTTTTTTGAAAAATTAAAAAATATGGCACCTTGGAATTAGTTTTAACACTTCAAATACAACTTTTTGGCTGAATTGGTTTGTCACAGAATAAATTGCACAGAGTAATGCGAAGAGTCTCAGACTAACGTCATTCATAAAGAAAAGAATTATTTTTTTGAAAAAAATTTTTTATTTTATTCTTTTTTTGCTTTAAACATGGTGATGCTCCCAGGAGTAGTAGTTGAACAATATCCTACACAATCAAAATGTTTTATTTAAAAAAAAATTTTTTCAAAGTTTAATAAAAATTCAAAACATTAAAATTTTGAAAAACAAAAATATGACACCTGGGGAATGCGATTTCATATGCCCTTTAGGCAATGGGAGGTTTCAAAATAGGAAGTCCAGAAAATATCGAACGAGAATTTTTTTCAGTCCGAGATTTCAGTGATAATTGCTCATTTTTGATTTACTTGCTTCATTTTATTAATCTTATTCACTTTCTCAAATTCAATTTCATGAAATCAAGTTCTTTGTTCTGTACTTCATTGTATTCACTTTCAATATAATCAGAATATCCCTTGAATAACCTCAACAATCGCAACTATAACCAGAATCAGTCCAATCAAAATACTCATCGAGACTTTAATATTTGTGGACTGACCAACAATTTCAACGATCAAAATCAACAAAATAACATACGACGTCAGACGCCTTTAGCTAGCCAAATAAACTATTAGTACTTTGAACCTAAAACTTGAACTAAAACTTTGGAAAAGCAAAATTACAAAATAACACTATGTTGGCTGAATCCACAACTAAAATGTTTAGTTCAAGCGTTTGCGTAATTGATCTGTGTTGAAATTTTGTAAAAAATTGTTTTGTAAAATTTGTAAAAAGAGTAAAATGAACCGAGGGACTAAATCCTAGCCTCGGTCTATGGACCAAACATTGGGTGCGGGCAGGGTCTTGGGAGAAGTTCCCTCAACCATGAGATATGTACTAGCATTTATATGATTATCTAATTTTTGATAATTGACTCTACGCCAGAGTCAAAATAGTGCTTCAGAATCTGGGAACACGTAATAAATTGGGGTAGAAAGAAAAGACGTTCAGACATACCGAATAACTTAATGATCTGACGCTAGGTTTCAACGTTGCTTGAATACCGACTAATATTTTCTTCATTATTGTGATGAAAGCTTGACGCCCGCGGCGACGCTAGCCGGCTCGCGAGCGGCTTGCGCTGGCTAGTTCTTAATATATGATGGCCGTTGATGTAATAAACTGCTATTCAGTAGGATTGAAATTAGAAACTTTAAAACAAAAAATTATTACAAAACTGAAGTCAAAAATCAGTTTAAAACATATACTACGAATTTTCATCAATTTTAGTGGGACTGGACACGGAAACAATTAACCGACATGAATCTCTCACAACTGATTTTCAAACACTCTTCGAAGAATTGAAAAATGAAGGAATGCTTGAACCATCTCTTCCTCATGTCACTCACCGATTGTTAGAACTATTTTTCTATGCTACATTAGGATTCTATTTAGTTATTCAAGAAAGTATGTTACTCAAAGCAGTTGGAACACTTGTTTTAGCCTTGGGTCAAGGAAGAGGTGGATGGGTGGTTCATGAGGCTGGACATAGGTCACTCACAGGATTGCCTAAGGTTGATAGCTTCATTCAAGCCGCTCTCTATGGTTAACCGATTTCCAAATTTTGATAATTTCATTTCCGTTTTTATTAAAACATACTAATTTGTTTGACATTTTGAAGGATGCTTTGGCGGATTGGCTGGGAAATGGTGGTCTAGTCAGCACAATCGTCATCATGCTATGCCTCAACGTATCAAACGAGATGTGGATTTAGATACTCTCCCATTTCTTGCGTTTAATACCAAGATTGTCAAAAATCCTAAGCTTGGTAGATCGTTCTTTATTCAAAATCAGGTATAAATGTAATTTCATAACAATTACTCAAGCAGCATTTATATTGCTTTTTCAAAGTTCAGCAATCACTTTTCCACTTGTTTGCAGGTTGGTTAGTTGAGAAAAATGTGTTCTCGGAGTAGGGTGCGCTTTGAGCTAGGCGGGCAAGAACATATGGATTGATTAGGATAATTCGAAAATATAAACAAACATTATTCGTTGTTTCAATGAATTACTGCCACGAAGGTGTTTTGCAGTAGAATTATGACGACTTTTTCTCTTTTGATTTATTTTACACACGATGAATTTAATTTGAACACGAGTTGCCGCAGGTTTCAGGTCCAGTTGCGGATTCAGGTTCAGAGAGGAGCTGAACGTGCTTGGCAGATTCAGGTCCAGGTTACTAAAGTATCTGGGTCTGGAAAAGAAGATGCCGGTTTAGGTAGCTAACAAATAAACTTGAACAACCATGTTAAGGTTCCGGTTCAGTTCAGGTTTTTCTTCAGGAATATGATAGGATATCACTGTAGAATTCAATGTAGTAGACACAGACACGTTTTATAGAAATTACTAACTTTCAAGTAATATTACTCCTATCTCCGTTCTGTGAACGTCGGACTCAAAACATTTTTCGCTTATAATTATTATATATTATATTTGCCAGAACCTGTCAATCTATTAAATCTATTAAGTTGGGCGGCGAATATTCACCAATTAATCGTGGACATGCTGACATCACAAATCTAGTTATTTATCATACGAAATAAATGAAAGAAGTGGCGTTTTCACTAAGCTTTTCGCCTAGCTAGTACTCATGATAAACTCCTCACACACAGGAATAATTTAGTTTGAGCTAAAAAAGGAAAGATTGTGTGAAATGAAGACCCATATTTATGGAGATAAATCCCTACCTCTCGTGTAGAAACTGAAATGTGTTCGGGAAAGTATCTGCGGCGAGATCTTTCATTTTCTGTCTTACTCAATTCATTCTCAATCAGAGCAGGTTTGATTACAGAAAAAATGTAATCAGATTACTGATTACATGATTACAGTTAAAAATGAGTAATCGATTATTAATCATGATTATGATTACATTTTGGAGTAATCATAATCATAGATTAGTAATCTGTACCTAAGGCAAATATGATTACAATTTTTGATTACTTTGGAATTTTATTTTGTACATGGAATCAAAATCTAATATTGAGTTTTTTCAAATATGTTGGTTTCAAAAACTAATACTGCAATTTTGAATTATAAAAAAAGTGCTATAGTTACTAACAATCCTTCTATGTACTTATTGCTTTAACTACATCATCCAACTTCTTGCACAAGAATTGAATTGATGAAATATTTTAGTAGACACGATAGTGTGTCCATTATTTATATAAGTGTCTGTATAAAAATTCCATGATCCTTGATCATCTTTCCCAACATAACTAGCATCCTATGGTTCCTATCATGTTAATGCTAATGTAAAAGCTAATGTACTGGTGCTAATGCTAAAGTTATCTAGAAACTACTCTGAGGGAAATTTTGGTACTCACTCAATTATTTTCACCAAAAATTTCATTAAATCTTGCGCAAGAAGTTTTATTATATGATTGGAGAACAAAAGTTAATGTAGTTACCAAAATGTTACATCTTCCAGCGACTACCGCTTATCCTAACTTTGCCCTAACCTTATTTCCAACTACCGAAACAACTTGAATTTACTTGGCATCTAATATTTTAAACAATTTTCCAAATTCTACACTAACACTGTCAGCTGGTGCAGCATACGAAACAAGTTGTATTTCAAGTGTGGGATCAATAATTAAAAATAATGGTTCTTATTTAAAAAGTGTCATGGTACTCCACCGTTCTAAAAACAAAAGTCAAGAGAAGTAGAAATCAACGACAGAAAAGTTATGTGTTAGTATAAAATAATTTGGAATGATTTGTTTCAACAAAAATGAAAAGGATGAGAAATTCCTGACGTGATTGTTTTCGGTTGTTCATCATAACAATAATATGTAATCATGTAATCATTTAAAATAATTTAGGGTTTTGATTACTTGATTATGATTACAAGCCCGCAAATCTGTATCAAACCCAGTTGATTATAGATTACATAAAAGAGTTAGATTATAGATTACAGATTAGTAATCTGTAATCATAATTTCTGTAATCATTAATCATGTAATCATGTAATCAAACCTGCTCTGTTCTCAATTCTCTTGCCAGTTTTAACTGGTCGCAATATTTAAGTAACACTTACTTGACACTTCGTATGGGACTAAATTTGATTACAAAATTGTTTTACAAATTGAGTTTCAATACTAAAATTTTACATGAAGTTACCATTGGCTACGGAACTTTAAATTATCCCGTCAAGTGTATTTCGTATGGACTTGGTTTGATCACTTTTCAGTCCTTCACCAAAGCATGATGAGTACATGGGAGTGAAGATAATGGAAAATCTTGCATTTAGGTAGAAGCAAATCGAAGTGAATCGGAGCTAATATTTCCAAGCGAACTGGATTTAGCTCCGCTAGTATGAGAAATTTGCCTCTTAATTAGTGTTGGCATTATCGAAAAATTATATCGATATTTATCGATAATCATCGTTATCGGTTATTGAATTATTACAAAACATTATCGATAATGAAGTTGACTGCTTTCGCCATCTATATTTTAATTAACTAAAGCAATTTTTAATTTAAAAAATTAATCTGCTTCGGTATTAATAATAAGGTAATTTTAATTAAGTTGTGGACTCTGAAAATGTCAAATCCACTGATTCCCTGAAGTATATTTATTGAAGCAACCAAACATTTAAACAATACTCAGTCAGGTTGGTACTATTTTTACAAAGAAGAAAACGGATTTAGTGGAAAATGCAAAGATAAAACATGTCAAAAGGTGACCGAAACTTCCAATATCAATTAGGCATTTTATAGGACAAACTTAAATAAAATTGTTGTATTTTGAAGATAATTAAAACATCTGGTTCAACCACAACAGGAATGAGGGAACATCTCAAGTGTATTCATAAAATTGATCTAAGCGATGAATCAAACTCAGGCACAAGTACCTCCGGTAAATTAATTGTATGGTTACGTGCTAGATACATTTGACTGTAAGAATTTGTTTAATAATTAATTGTTGATACAGGGCCCACGGTCAAGAAACCTAGAAAAGTCACAGATTACTTTGGAAAGACAAAGAGCGTGGCAGAGGTCTATGCTAGAATGGCAGCCAAAGAGGGCTCTCATTTAACGTTTTATCAAGTTCAGAAGAAGTCCATGCTGGTTTAATAGCGAGAGGCTACTCAGACTTTGCAAAATCTCACAACACTGTGAAGAAGATGGTCAGAGAGTACCCGAATCAAATAAAACTGACAGACTTGCAAAACATCACCAACCTGAAGAACGATGGACAAAAATTTTGTTTGACATTTGATGAATGGACCTCTTTTCGGAACCGTAGATACATGAATATCATTCTTCATGGAACCAAGCACAAGTTTTGGAACCTAAGTTTACTACAAATGAGAGGTCCATTTCCAGCCGATCTGTGTCTTAAGTTGATAGAAGATAAATTAACCGAGTACAAGTTAAACTGGAAGGATGACATTGTCGCTATTATCACAGATTGATCTTCTGTAATGACTAAGATTGGCAAGTTGGCTTCTCCTCTCATTCAACAGCTATGCCTTGCACATGGTATTCAACTAGCCGTACTCGATGTGCTTTATTAAAATAAATACAATGTGATAGAGCTTCTTTATCAGAGACTGAAGATTCATCCGAGTTCATAAGTGATGAGGAAGGAAATCCAAATAAAGAGGAAAGAAATGAGCTCAATGAAAATTTGAACGAACTCATTAAGAAAATTAGTAAGGTGGTAATCAGTTTTAGGCGTTCTCCCGTCAAGCATAAAATCTTACAACGTTATATCAAGTCAGAATGTGGCAAGGAGCTAGAGTTGCTTCTCGACTCTAGGACCAGGTGGAACAGTCTCGTGGTTATGATTGACCGCTTTTATTTATTAAGAACGTGTGTCCAAAAAACGTTAATCGATACAGGGCTAAACATTACTTTCCAAGAGTGGGAATTTGAAAAATTGCAAAAGATAATTTGGGCCCTTACACCAGTTCAAGCTACAGTTGAAGCGCTTGGTAGAATAGACGCCAATTTAATCACAGCAAACGCTGCATTGAAATTTGTAGTTCAGAAGTTGAATGATCAGAATACATCAAACGCTCTGG
The DNA here is from genome assembly GCA_002738285.1 of Holacanthella duospinosa. NCBI lineage: Eukaryota > Metazoa > Arthropoda > Collembola > Poduromorpha > Neanuridae > Holacanthella > Holacanthella duospinosa. The sequence goes on from NIPM01000030.1 coordinate 715,866, forward strand.
ACCTTCTTTCCGCTTTGCGTCGGCGTATTACAGGAAAAACACTTCAGCTTCCTCGGTTCTCAAATACCTCCACACAGCAAAGTTTGACTTTGAAGGTCAAGATGAAATATTTTTTGGAATTTCAAGGGGGGAAGTGGCGGGCTTTATAAAGGAAATGTTCAGAAAGTCATCGAGCAATGATTCGAATGCAACCCATATACATGACGCAACAGATATGGTTCAGCAAACTAGGAAAAATCAAAAATCTTCGCGATGAGTTGAACAGCGCCTTGGTGCAATCAATGTCAGCATCTCAACTTCTGGAAAAACCTCAAAGTTCAAAAAATTTGCTCACAACGATTAAGAGCGAGATGAAACTTTTTGAGGACAGTGGTAACGGGGATTTCATCTGTCTTTAGCATACGATCAATTGCTTACAATCAAGCCTACAAGCGTCGAGTCAGAACGAGCGTTTTCTGCTAGTGGATACTTATGCAATAAATTAAGATCTCGTCTTGGTGATGAAACTTTGGATCTGCTTTGCTACCTTAGAGCGTATTTCCAGGAAATTGATAACTAGATACGTAGTGTACTATATTTAATTAATTAAGTTTTAGAGCGCCTCAGAAAGATTAAATTATTGAGTTTAATTGCTTTAGCGGCCTGTATCACTAATTATTTCCGTATATTTTCGATAATTCGATAACGAGTCCACTGTAATTATCGAAGATTATCGATTATCGAATATTTAAAATTGCGCCATAATGCCAACACTACTCTTAACAGTCAACATTAAATTATATCAAGTCCACAATTTTACGTTCTCCAATTCGTTATAGATTAGTAGTTTAGAAAACAATTTAAATCCTTTTGAAATCCACAATGAGCTTTTTTTTAATCCACATTCAATCAATTTATTCTCAAATATTTATGAAAACTTGAAATTATATTAATAAGCTCCCGGTTAGATTTAGTTGTCGACATTATTTACTAAAAGGTAATACTTTGGTGAAAGAATCCCTGACACTATTGGCGTTGAAGGTTGTTTATTTTATGCGATTGGTGAAAGGAGAGAGATAAATAATTCTTGGGATCACAGCACTTCTTGTCTAAATCGTTAGAAAAACTTGAACTGAACCCGGAGTCGGTTTCAAAAGTAAAATTTTCGGCATTAAACGTGAATTAAAAAAAAATGTATGGACCGATTGATCTGGGGCTCCGAATCTTCTTAAATTAGTAATCAGGAATGTATTGGAAAAGATTTTACGGTAATTGGTTTAATAGTTCTTGAGTTATTAAGGATAACGTGTCCGAAAATGGAAAAAAATGGCCACTTATTCCAACAATGACCAGTAGTGTAAAAAATGAAATGGGGAAAAATAGGGAAAGATGGCAACATCATATACCTGTGGTGTCAAAAGTGAAATACAAGGTTACCAAATTATTTTTTAAGCAGAAGTGGGCGCATTTTACTTTTAGTCTAGACAGCTGATATTGCGACAACGCGATTTCAAAATTGACACCACAGGGAGCCCTATCAATACCACGCCCTTATTTCAAAAGTTCCACTTCCGGTCACCGAAAGTCCGTTGCCGAATGGTACATTCCGGGTTAAACAGATAATGAATTTCACGTGGTTTCAGATCATTTGGACTTTTTTCAGAATACAAGTTCAGATTCCATTAAACGTTGAACCTGAAGCTAACCGAATTCAGGTTCAGATACCTCCTGAACCTAACATGCATTAGCAGGTTCAGGTTCAGGTTCGGATAGGCTGTACCTGCCAAACAAAGGTTCAGGTTTATCTTCAGGTGCAGGTGTTGGCAGAACCTGAACATTTGGCAACTTCATTTGCATAAAACAAAATAATTTAATGAGTTTTATCAGGCACATGGTTCCCGGATACATGCATTTAGGTTGAAATTCCTTCAAAATATGTCACACCTAATTTGTTTTGTCCAAACCAATACTCTGTCGAGAAAATTTTGTTCATTGCATTACAGTTATTATGTTGCAACCACATTACAGATCTGCTTGTCCGTCCGTCCATCCGCCAGTCGATGCTCTAACTCAAAACTAATTTGGCTGATCGAAATTCGATTGTCATCAATCGATAACCCGTGTACTAGAAACGGACAAGTTCGCAGATGAGCCTTATGCGTTAATTATGACCTAGTTTTTTATATTTCTCCCGAAACTCAATTTTTGCCTTTATCGGAATTTACATGTTAAATAATGGGGTTTTCACTACAGAACAGCCCATGACTCAAAGCCCACCCCGCGCATCCTAACAACCTGACAACCCAACAACCTAACAACTTATTATTACACTACTCCGAACATTAACCGATCTCGGACATTACCCGACCCCGGGCATCATCCGCCATCGACCATACAATATCCCAGCCATTACAAGAGCCTGCGCATTACCCAACTCATAACATAATCCGACCCGGATATTACAATATGTCAGACATTACACGTGCCCGGGCATTACGCTACCGCAGACATTACACCCTACCCCGAGCATAAGTAATATAATGTAGCACATGTTTTCAAGACGTAGTATTTACTTCAAGAAGTTAGACTACCGAATTTTTCAAATTTAACCATTTATTTTAAATAAATGACTGGAAGGTGAGATTCGAATAATTCCAAGGTTCTGATTGAAATTGAAACTCATTTTTATATAACGGTTGCTGACGTTCACTTTCTGTATATGTATAATTTTAAATTTTTACAGGCGAAACTGTTTATACCGTTGGACACGATTTTGGTAATTTTATATTGGAAACTTTATCTTCACCCTCGAAATGCCATTAAACGAAGGAGCTACGATGACCTCCTTTTCATGTCTCTCCACTATGTACTCGCTTATTACGTTGGATTCGTACCTTTCGTCGCATCAGTATGGCTCGCTGCTATTTACAGCTTTGGTAACTTCACTCTCTCCCACACTCACCTACCTGTGACGACACAACCTATGCACTGGGTTGAGTATGGCCTTCTCCATACAATGAATATCGAGCCTTCAATATGGTGCAACTGGTGGATGGGCTACCTCAATTTTCAAATTGAGCACCACATCTTCCCAACTATACCCCAATTCAGACATCCTCTTATCGCCGATAGGGTCAAGAGACTTGCCAAGAAACACGGTCTACCTTATCGATGTGAGTCATACACAAAGGCGGTATCCATGGCATTCAAAAATCTCGAGGATGTAGCCGAAGATCTAAGACAGCGTTGATCTGAATCCGTGAGGACTAATACATTTAATTGACGAAAAGCTACTAAAGCTTTATTGAATTAGCATTACTTATCGTAATGACAATTTTTATTGATGTACATACGTGACTCTATCTCATGTTAAGTTGTTAAACCTGTTGTATAATTTGTGAAACTGGATCTATGAATAAATGATTCGAACAAAACAATATTAGTGTTATGCTGTAAGTAAAAAAATTATTCGATGAATTAATTACAAATTTGATATTTTGATTTATTGAGTTCAGGTTTGAAAAATCAAATCACAAGGCATACATAGTGTAAAGTTGTTTAATTCCTATTTTTGAAATAGTGAAATACTAAACAACAGATTTAACTTTGAAATGGCTCATTCAGCATAAATAGCAACTTTATTCCCTACGATCCTTTAGCCATGACTTTCAAACACATTACACTACTGAATTGATGCTTTTCGAGAATTTTAAACAGGTATAGTAAAACTGACAAAAACAAAACGACCATTGTTGGTGAGACCTTACTTTAATTTATTATTAGTGTCAAACTTAGACAGTATTGAATCTCGATATTATTTGAAACTTACGGTATAAGTATCCATCAACATGAGACAAATTTACCAGTCTATTTTCGCATCTGCACTTTGCAGTGGATTGACTGGACTTGCTTATTTGGAAATGTCAATTTCAAGGTCGTGAATCTCCATTCTAGACCAGTTTTCTTCAAATTCGACGTATGTCGACATAACTGTGAGCAAGGATATTAGCTATGATAAAAGCAACTGTACCAGACTAGGTTTGAACAAATTAGAAATTGAGTTAGTTAAGCTGTAAATCTCTGAGTTACTTGGTTTCACAATATGATTCACGTTAAAAATGGTAAGTTGAATATATAACCGGTTGAACTTGATAACTACTTTAGCAACAAAACCCAATCATTTATGTAATTACAATTGGAACACAAATACGTAATCAAATTATTTAACAAACAGACTTATTAAACTTTTAGAAAACAATTTTCGTTTGATTAGGTTGAACAAGAATTTTTTTTGACTTGCCTACAACGAAAATTCACCGATTCCAACCATCAGAAATATATTTACCCGACTGGAAACTATGACTAATCAAATATATAACCAATTCACATTACAGTGGCAAGTTTTATGATATCAATTATGTATAGTATTTGCTGAAAATATCCATTGCCAATCCAAAAATTCGTAAATTCGGGAATACGTAATTTACTGGGTAGGGATTTGAGGTGCTCATCGAAAGGTTTCGCGGTATTCTGGCATGCCTCGCTCGTTCGACGTTTAATATTAAACAAAACTTTCTCGACTTTCCTCGCCTCCTGTTTCTTTCCAGATTTGTTGGTTGTTAAGAGCAACGAAATTCATAAGAGCAAATCCGCTACATATTTCCTTGAAATAAATTTCCAGGGTGTATTACTGTCTTCTCTCTCAGTGAATGGTCTACATCTTTTCTCAGACATTGTAATTCGGATTCCTTATCAATTCGCAATCCCATGATCATTTAACATCTAATTTTCAAACTCGGTGTCACGTTTCGCGTGGAGAAAACAAAAAGCTATAACGCCAGCTAGTTCAACCATCCCTCATCGGTTCAAGGAGTCATACGACCACTCTGTAAATCCCCATACAAAAGTTTTCAATTTTTGAAATTTTGATTTTATGGCGAGACAAACACCACTCGTACAATTTTGTGTACGTTTGTGTACAATTTTTCTCTATCCCAGCTCATTTTCTAGTAACATGTTTTTCTATTCTTTGTAAATTAATTTTTTCTAATTTATTTTTATATAGTTACCAAAATTTAACGTAATTGATGGTTTTGTGTTTGATTTAATGCACGCTGGATTTCTAGGTGTTTCTAAAACCTTTCTCAACAACTGGATTGATTCCAAGTATCACAACACACATTTCTATGTTGGACGTAATACTCAAGTGATCTATAAACGATTATCTCGATTTTCAGTTTCTGCAATTTTCAGTCGGTCAGTTAGGACACTGAACGAAATTAAATTTTGGAAAGCATCCGAGTGTCGCACTTGGACATTTATTTATCCTATTATTATGGAATATATTTTAAATGATGTGTATTTGCATCATTTTTTGTGAATTTGTAAGAGCCATATTTCTTCTGAATGGGACGATTGTTACTGTTTCGGAAATTGAACAATCTTCGAAACTTTTAACCGAGTTTGTGGATGAAGTGAAAAAATTATATGGACGTGAACTTTGCAGCTTCAACAACCGCTCGCTCTTCATGCTGTCTTATGTGTTCGTAATTGGAAACCTTTTTTCCAATACTCAATGTTTCATTTCGAAAACTACAACCACGGTGTTTTGTTAAATCAGTTTAATGGGACAGTGTATGTGGGCAGACATATATCGTTTGGAACAAATATTTCTTTCACTTTTTGAAATCCAGCCACTCCAGGTTTCAGTTCTGTTTCGATAGCACCCACCTCAGGTGCGACTCATATTTGGGCAAATTATGGATAAGTGATTGGGTGGATGAAGGAATGGTTTTGTGTTTTTAACTGAATAGTCCGTCGAGTCTTACTCTGGGTTTACAAGTTAATAGTTAATTAATTTAAAAAATAATTATTGATAAAACAACTTCCGGAATAAAGTAACTACTTTATTAAATGTACAGAAATTAACATAAGGTTTGATTAACTTACTAAAGCTGACCCACACTAAAAATTAGTCAATCATAGCAGTAGTTATTTATATTGTCAGTTTGTAGTTGGACTAAATGAAATTAAACAATACCCACTTCATATTCTCAGTAGTGTTCTCCAAAACTCTAATTCTGACTCTTGACTCCAAGGAATCTTGAGAGTCAGGAGTCATTTAGTGACCTATATACCAGTATTTGGCACAAAAATCAACCGTCTCAGTCCCGTCTTTAGTTAAAAACTTTTTATCCAGTCTTATAATAAAAGGCCTCTTCTTCCTGTCCCCGTCTTTTCAGAAAAAAATACTTCCCCGTCTCGTCCCGTCCCCGTCCTTCCTTAAAAAAAATTAATACCTTCCAGTCCCCGTTATATTTGTGCAAGGATGTTTATTTTATTGAAAATTAGCTTTAAAGTAAATTACATTTTGATTTGTAACCCAGAATAAGAGTCGACTGAATATTTAATAGCGTTCTCCATGACTCTGACTCAGGATTTTTTGGAGTCAGGAGTCATTTAATATGACTCCGTGTTTGAGAGTCAGATTCATGACTCTTTTCAAGCATGCACAAATTAACATATCTGACTTATTTTTACTCATCTACTTTCACTATTAAATGAATAGATAAATTTTCTTTTAGATTTTCCTACCCGAGTTTCCATATTTTGTATTACGTGACTCGGGAGTAAGAGTCATGTCTCCAGGAATCGACTNTTCCTACCCGAGTTTCCATATTTTGTATTACGTGACTCGGGAGTAAGAGTCATGTCTCCAGGAATCGACTCACGACATTTAGAGTCAAAGTCATGACTTCCAATCAGTGACTCTGACAGGGAGTCATGGAAAGCACTAATATTGAGTCATTTAAAACATACAAATCAATTTTTCCATCTACCCCATCCCTTCCTCATAATTTGCCCAACTATGATCAGTAGCCGAGGTGGATGCCCTCGAAACATGAGTTAAACCTGGAGTGGGTGGAGTTCAAAAAGTGAAAGAAATATTTGTTCCAAACGATAGACAATAGGCTTACTAATTTGCTAAAACTTACACAATTTGAAAGCGAAATTCCTCAAGTTCAGCAAAAGGTTTTGGAACTTCTCTAATTAGAAATTTGAAGCACTGTTCTCATGTTAAAGTAATTGGAACCGTTCTACTGTTTGGAGAAAGCAAAGCATATTTACTAGCGTCAAAGGAAAAGTAGATTTTGAAAAATGCGGGACTAGATTGTCTACATGTTAAATCTTTTAACAAGTGTTATGTTACCTCAGCATTTTACACGGCAACAAAAACTTGCAGCCGAATCCGATGCGACAATATAGCAGAAGTCAATGGAGATTTCTTTCTGCTGCAAACATTCTTTATAGCGGATGAAACCAGTATGTTAACGCCAAAAATTGCAAGTTTACAGTGCAGCATATAAGCTTTTCTTAAAAGTTACCACACGTGGAAAAGAGTTTGTATTACTGAAATTGTGTAATATGATGTCAAAGTTTATTGCGTGCCAATCAAACCTTCGTGAAATTAGCCATATTGTTAAACTACCCAATACACAAGAGTTTGAATAAATTGACCCATGCCTAATCTTATATGCCGTATTTCTCGGTTTAAATTCCCTGGGGAATTATTATTTCAAACCGAGCAAAAGGTGGGGAATTATTTCTAGGGAAGAATTATATCGAGGTGGGAAATTATTAATTGGAAGTTAAAATTTTGCTTCTTTTATAGTTGTTTACTTCTTATATAAGGTAAAAAAGTACAAATAATGCAATTCGAATGTGTATCTAGCTTAAACTTATGCAAAACGTAAACTGAAACTAAGAATTTAATAAGCTTCTTTGTCGTTCTGATATTTTTGTCGCCTTCTAAATTTTTAATTTTCCTCTTTTCAGGTAATTTTGCATAAAATCGTTCCTAATTTCGCGCCTGATGAGACTTTTAATAATTCCTCATGGGGATTTATTTCGATGTATTATTTCAAACTAGCCAAAAGGTGGGAAATTACATGCAGAAATACGGTATTTACTTTGGTATACACAATGCTTAAGTATAAATTTTGCATCCAATGAATTGTTTGTACACAATTGTTTATTATATCAGGGAAATCGTGATAAAGTTTTCATCTATATAGTCGGGGTCTACCAATAGCGTGCGTGGATTTGCGTGAGAATGTGTGAGATTCTTATTTTACACAATCTCACTCAAGTGGGATGGTGTTAGTGACTAACCAATGAGAGAGGATACAATTTCGTAAAATCTCTCGGTTTTTACACAAACACAATCTCACGCAAATCCACGCACGGTATTGGTAGACCCCTAGCTTATGCCCAATCGACTAGACACAGGGAGTTAACGAAATCTATCTCAATAAGATTCGCGTCTAATGAGAAACAACTTTGACTAGTTTTGATTAGAAAGGATTTATAACTAATCTGAAAACTCGGGATTCCACTATCCATATTGAAGTTTAATTAAACCTGAAAAGTCAACCCGCATAGCATTCAACAATCCAGCGACCGATATTTCCCAAAGTCCAAACTGAGAATGTAGTACTTATTTTTTATTTTAGTCCCATTTCCATCCGTGAATCCCGTCAGACAACTGAATCCGAGTAAGCGGGTAAAGAATAATTCCTGGATTCTCTTTAAGCCGAGATGATCCAGCACAGTCACTTTAACAAATTCCGGATCTGAGAAGCCCGTATCTGTAGCCACACTGTCCAGCAACCGTGACTTCTAATTCTTGTGTGTTGCAAACACATTATAGGTCAGTCTTGTCCGTCCGTTTGTCCTCCCGCCCGCCGGTGGGTTGCTCTAACTCGAAAACGAATTGACGGATCGAGACGCGGTTTTCACTAATTAGATAGCTCATGCACTAAAAACGCACACATTCGAAGTTGAGCAATAGCTATCAATTCTGACCTAGTTTTTTTATTTTTCTCCCGAAACCACAATTTTGCTTGATGGGAATTTACATTTTAAATAAACCGTTGTAGACAGAGTATTCATGTGTTGCAGTGCAAAAACGTAGGGGAAAATGTGAACAGTAGATCGACATGGAGGGCCGTTGGGTGGTAGCCAAGAAGGTTTTAACGGTGAGGATACCGGGGGTAAGGTAATGCTTGAGGTAAAGTAATGTCGGGGTCTAAACATAATCGGGTTCGGGGTTAAGATAATGCCTGAGATAGGGTAACGTCGGGGTCGGAGTTAGGATAATGCATGAGGTAGGGTAATGTCGGGGTCGGGGTTAAGACAATGCCTGTGATAGGGTAATGTCGGGGTCGAAGTTAGGACACTGCCAAAGGTAGAGAAATGTTGGGGTCGGTTAATGTCTGGGGTAGGGAAATACGTGCCATATTGTAAGATTAGGGTCGGGTAATATCTGATGTAGGGTAATGCCCGGGCTCGGGTAATGTCTAGCATATTGAGAAGTCGGTATCGGTAATGCCTGGGGTTGGTAATGCTAGGAGTTGATTATTAGTAGGGTCCGGGAATATCTAGGGTTGGGTAAGGTCCGGGGTCGGGTAATGTAAAGGGTTGCGTAATGTCCGGGTCTGGTTATGGTCGGTGTCGGGTAATGTCCGACGTCGGGTAATGCCTGGAATCGGGTAATGTTTGGGTTCGGGTAATGTCCGGGGTTGAGTAATTATTTTTCGTTTTACTCCCATTTCCATCCTTGACTCCTTTAAGACAACTGAAACCAAGAGTAAGAACATAAAGAGGGATTCTCGGATTCTGTTTAAGCCTTGATGATCCAGCACAGTCACTTTACCGAATACAAGATCTGAGAAGCCCGCATGTATAGCCACTCAGGCCAGCAACCTTGACTTCTTCTAATTCTTGTTGTAAACACATTATAGATCAGTGTTGACCGACAGGCCGTCCGTCCGTCCGTCGGTGCTCTAGCTTCTGTCGAAAACGAATTGACGGATCAAGATGTGGTTTTATATACAGCGAAGTGTAATAAATAAAGGCAATGATTTTGGTTTCACTTGAGTTTTGGGATGAAAAGTTCACATGGAAAATAGAGTTCTGCGCCGGATTTAAACATACTAAAACCTGGGACTGAAAAAAAATTCTGTTTCGACATGTTCTAGAATTCAAATTTTGACACACCCAGGATTTAAAGGGTATGTGTGGAGTACGAGAACATAATTAAAAAAATTGCAGAATGATGAGGGGCAGGGGGCATCTAAAGTTGGAAAAATAGGTTTTAAAAACCCTCGTCATCTTTTTTATTTATTGACAGATTTTGATGAAATTTTGTATGAGCATATCTAGTCGCATTCCCCAGGTGCTGTATTTTTTAGTTTTTCAAAATTTGAATTTTTTGAACTTTTATTAAATTTTGAAAGAGGATTTTTCAAAAACAAAGATTTTGATCGTGTTGGGTATTGTTCGACTCCTGCTACTCTTTGTAGCATCACTGAACGCATCAAATCAAGTTTAGAGCAAAAATAAAAATATAAAGTGTCAAAATTTGAAGTCCAGAACATGTCGAACAGATTTTTTTTTCAGTCGCAGGATTTAGCGATAACTGCACATTAGGGTTGAATTACTTGTCTATTAATGATCGTTAGGTAGAGAGGCCGCGCATCTTTTGGAGGAAAATGAACTACCTCTACAAACCGACAGGTGACGCATCATGGCAAGGCGTCCTTCTTGCCTTTATTTATTATACTTCGCTGTATAGCCAATGCACTATTAACAGACAAATTTGAAGATGAGCCATATCCGTCAACTATGACCCAGTTTTTTTATTTTTAAACTCTTCCACTGATACTCTCCCATTACTTGCGCTTAATTAAGATTCTAGCTTGGTAGATCGTTCTTTATTCAAACTCAGCTATAAAAAAGTTTATATTTTTTTGCTCAGAAAATTTGGTATTCCCGAAACTAGGAACAATGGTTAAATTTTGTTTATTCTCAATTTTCATGTCCTATAGTAAATTACGAAGGAAAACCTGTTCCAGTGAATAAAGATGTAAGGATTGACTGGTAAGGTTGTCCGTTGTATGAATGATTAATAATTGCGACAATTATAACTAAAAAAAAATAAAACATTTACATTGGTAATAGTCGATTCTCACAGTGGTTCAAAGTAGAACGGTTTGCCAACAATAATTTTAAATGTCGGAAAATCCATTTATTATCAGATACTATACACTTTATATTTGTTATTTAATAACCAATTTTTTGGGACAAACAAAATTTAGATGATTATATATATTTGAAGAAGTTTAATACAGACACATGTAAATGAAGCTTCACAAAAAGGACACTAAAACTAAAATAAAGCTTCTCTGAAATTAAGTAGGAAACTGTACAAATGTGCACATATTTAATAGGGCAAAAATGAAAATAAAATAAATTATTCGTTATTCTTATACACTAAATTAAAAATATAAGTACAAATATATTCGTATCCCAACATAAATACAGATTTAAAGGTCTTTTTAAATAAAAGTTTGTAACATTTGTAGAATAGCACTCATTCTGGAATTCGGGTAAGTGATGCGTTAATCGGCTGGAAATTTAGCGTAGATTACGAGTCTAACATCCATTGTTGGCAGCCAAGTCAAATTTTGTAAACAAATTGCAAATTTGCGCAAAAAAAAGGTTCGTCTATTGACTTATTCAATCCTGTAGGGATTCAGGGAAGCCTTACATCAATCGATCAGATGTTTTGTGCGGATCACGAATTTGGACTACAGATTTTTCCGAAAAGATCACTACAGATTTTTTCGGAGAAGTATGTACTGTCCTTAGAGCGTAGAGATCACACAAAACCTGTATGGTACTAACGCCACTGATTAGTCAAGCACAAAAACGAATCTAGCTTACCCCAAATATTCTAGACACACTCTCTCCATCCGTTTCGAGTAGGACCATGAAACCTATTTCTGATAATATTCATGATATTTTGATTAAATTGTATATTTTCGTGAAAATATTTAAAATGGATATGTTGGGACAAATTGTGTTGCGGTAACGAAACTTTATAACGTCCCAGAAAAGTTTCACGGAATTTTACATAGCCACCTGCTGAAGTGTTAGACATTAATAGTTTAAAAAATCAACCAAATAGTAAACTAATTCTTAATTAATTACGCTGCTTACATACTCCATCCGATGAGATATGTCAAACTGCAAATAAATGTAATTGAGAAGAAAGTAATCACACAACTACAATAACAAGTAATCGATTGCTATAATTATTAATTTATTACATTTGGAATGTAACTGTTAGCTGTAATTGTAATTCTAGTTGTAATTAAAATTAATGCAAATATGACCATATAATTGCTCAATTGTTATTCGATCACTTTTCTGTTGTAATTTACCGAACTGTAACTTTAACTTATTTTTCCAGGAATTATAACTTTTTTCAGGGAGTAAAGAATAATAGTAAAGTTTTTCTCACAAATGTTAAAAATATACTGTAAACGTCATAATAATAATATAGAATAACTCACTTTTTCAAAAGTTATTCTTATTTAGGTTAGCATAATAATCTTTACTATGTGAAGGAAGTCTATAGCAATAATTGTTGAATAGCAATGAACTACTCTGGAGAATATGATTTCACAAAATTATAAATTGAATTAAACCAATAAAACTGGTTTTTCCTCTGTAAAGGTAGGTAAATTAAATTTTATATAATTAAGTTTCTCACATTACATACCTGATATTAGGCTAGGGATTTCCTTCTCACTTACGTCACATCCACACAAGGGCAATTTACTATCATTTCAGGTAGTCAGGACTCCTCCAAGGTCAATTAATCTATCAAACCGTAGCAACCGTAAAATTTCACATACACTGAACTTTCTTCTGAAACCATTTGTAAGCAAAACATTAATCCGATATATCCACCATTGACAGTTGAGGTTGAAGCCTTTGGTACCCGAAATATCAAGTAAGTTATAAAACTTAATAACTTCAACTAATTCATGTCGACGTAAATAAAGCAGAATGGTTTTAACCACAAAAACCGCTTCTGAAACTTAATCAACTACGGATTGAACGGTCCATCCTTTATCTTGACGCCTGACTCTGTCATTATTCGTCACAATTTTAAAACCTGTATTTGTTCCTTAGAAACCAACGGTGTCGTCAGCAGATACCATTGTATGATAATACAGATGCAGTAGTATTCTTAGTTATAAGAAGCCTCTTGGTGAGCCTAAATTAGAAAACCTGCTTCAGCTGACCAAGACATGCTTATAGCCAATCAAACAAAAAGTCCAAGTACAATTTGTACCATCTGTTATACAATCATAAAAAAAGTAATTGTATATGCAATAATTGAAATTTTCTGGAGATTACTATATAGAGATTACTATTATATAAACGTATCTATAAACCGTACCGAGGTGTTCATCCATATTAATCGCTGTAAAAGTTGTCCAGAGTCGCTTTTTTTAAATCCCATCATTAATTTATTTCTGTCATCATAGAAACAGGATATACACACATTGATAAATTTAACAAAAAATAATAAACCCTTCGTCACCAATTTCCTGATAAACATTTTGTAAAGATCTGATATAAACCGTTCCGAAAGATCCATTCTTCAAACTTGCAAACCGTCAGTAATGACCATTGTAGAAACTTTTAAATTATGAAAAAAATTTCAATAAAATTGTATAACATAAGGCTAAAAAAGCTTTAAAAGGGACTAAAGAGTACTTCAGCTACGTAGGAAACAATAGGCTAAAGTAGGATCAAATAAATTTTTCTTGACTGCTTTCACAACTTTATAGTTTGAAAATAACGTAGAAAAGCGTAGAAATTTCGAACATAAAATTAGTCAGGAAATTGAAGAATGTTATATATGACGGGTTGTAAGCTTCAACTTAAGATGCTCTTCCCAAAATACTTATGAAGCGTAGATATTTGGGGAAGCTTATCTTAACTGGAAGATATTTATGTCGTCAAGTTTATAAGATATTTTGGGAACAATTGCAAACTGTTGAATATTTGGAAAAAGGCAAATGATACAAGACTTGCGATGAGATGTGAAAAGTATTTAGAAAGGTTGGATAGATGTGGTAATTGTAGAAAAGAATGCAACTAATATACAAAAAACAAAGCCAGGCATCGAGTTTAAGAATTACGGAGAGAAACATACCGTGTGTGCAGAACAGATGTAAAATTAACTAAAGAGAAGCATTTCTTAACTTTTTCACCCATAGCAACTCAATTGAATATAAAACCCATCGGAATTAAAAAATCCTACATCTGTGAGAGCAGCCCTTACTGTTATTAATAGTCGGTTTGGTTTCTCCGTATTATTGACGGTTTTTAGATTTAAGATACAAAATTACAATATACCCCCAGCTAAGCCGTTCGCGGATAATAAGTGATTTTAATAAAAAAGATTTCTATAAGCTTAACATTACAGTTTTCACTTAAATTTAAATAATTTGATTCAAATTATTAAAAAAAGTTAGAAATCTAGTTTTTAGAATTTTAATGTTTGTAAGGTTGTTTAAAGCAGGAAACTACTCGTCTATTGACAGGTTTTTTGTTGAAATGTGAAAATCCTGAAACGCAGATGTCTGGGTTTTTCCTACGCTTGACACTTTTTTGTGCTTATCATTAGTCTATTCATTATATGAAAGATTTAGAATAATTATTGCATTTGCATTAGCTAAGTTTTGCATCATAACCTACAATAAGATTTAAAGATTCAGATTCATTTTTATCAGTATCAGTATTGCGCGATCAATGTGAACGCTAATCAGAAGTTTTTAACAAGTTGATCTATTAATATTTGAAGGTATGGATAATCCTTCTCAAAATTTTATTCTATTAACAATAGCAGAAAACAAGATTTGTTATCGCACTTTGATGTTATTGATCAAAATGGCGAAAAAGAAGCTATAAACTAAAAGCGTATTTGTTTAATCATTTTATCAGTCACAAAAGAACTTTCTAGAGTATAAAGGTAAGATTTACCAAGTTTTTGAATTTTCAAATGTAATTGAATTAATAGCATTTTGAAAAGTTGATGTATCATTACTAGGTAGAGGCATTTGAAATGCACAGAAATCAACTAAGCTCTGAGCACATTTTCCGATTTATTCAGAAATGCATGGTTATACAAAAAGAACTTAACAATACGCTTTGCATCTACCAAAAATTTTCCCAAAAAAACCCTATTTCATTTCGACTCACAATAAACACAAATTTATAAAAAAAAATTTCAATAAATTTATGTAGCATAGGGTTAAAAATGTTTTAAGAGGGACTAAAGAGTACTTAAACTAGGTAGAAAACAGTTGGCTAAAATACTATCAAGCAAATGTTTGTACTGATTTCACAACTTTGAAAATAATTTAAGAAAGCATAAGAAAACCTCGAACATAGTTATGAGATTGAAAAATATTTGATATTGCTGGGAGGTAAGCCTCAACTTAGATGAATCGAAACGGAGATAATTCTAAACATATTGCAAAATGTTAAATGGTTTAGAAAAAGGTAAGTGATGCAAGAGTTGTGAAGAATGTTGAGAATTAGAAAGGCTTGAGGTAAAGACAATTGCAGGAACTAAATCAAATATAAAGGCATCAAGTTGAAGAATTACGGAGAAAGACAACGCTTGTACAGGGTCCACCAGAATTAAGTACCATATGGAGAAAGTTTTTATGAAAAATGCGTCAGAAATTTAGANCGCTTGTACAGGGTCCACCAGAATTAAGTACCATATGGAGAAAGTTTTTATGAAAAATGCGTCAGAAATTTAGTGTTGCACTGCATCAGACAGTGTTAGAAGTAAGAAAAAGTTATTGCAAGGTTAAACGGTAGTTGAATCAAAAATTTATCATTATTTTATACATATTCGAAATGATCCAATCGTATAAACTGCTAAACTTCTAATAAAATTGTTTGTCTATATTTCAACGAATAAATTGCTCAAAATGAGCTCCGTTGGTATTAGTAACGTAACCCAGAATTCCCGTCGTACATTATGAAAAGTATCAACAGGGATTGCAGCAACGGATCCGATAATAGACGCTTTCATTTGTTCAATTGTCTCAGGGCGAGGATCTTGAAAAACAACGGACTTCAGGTACCCCCATAACCGTCTACCGTCTGTCCCTGGTTTTCTCCTTATTCCGTTGACCAAGTTAATTAATAACAAATTTCGTATCGTATTAACAATGTTAGCATTAAATATTTAACATTTTCGATTAATATTCAATAGGGTTGCCGCGAAGCTTCGGAAGCCCTCCCGTGGGTTCCCGCAGCCCTCCCGCGGATTCCCGCAGCCCTCCCGCGGATTCCCGCAGCCCTCCCAGGGTTCCAGCAGCCATACCGTGAATTCCTGCAGCCCTCCCGTGAATTTCCGCAGCCCTCCCGTGGATTTCCGCAGCCATCCAGTGGGTTCCCACAGCTATCCCGTAGGTTCCCGCAGCCCTGCCATGGGTTCCCGCAGCCCTACCGTGGGTTCCCGCAGCCCTCCAGGTAATTCCCTCAGCCCTTCCGTGGGTTCCAGCAGCCCTCTAGTAGAATGCTGTTTCGAAGGTTACAGAACCTTGTACTTTATGAGGTACAAGATTCTGTACCCTTGGAGACAGGATTCTGTACATTTTCACCGGACTGAACAATGAACCTCTAAATATTCTTAAAATTAAAATATTTGCAAAATGTATCAATTAATTCATTTTCATCGATAAAATATAAATGAAAATTTTGTTTATAATATTTCTATTTGATTTATAATTTTGTAATTACCAACCCTTTGTTTTTTAGTTGACAAATAATGATTCAAAAATAAAGTGATGTTATATAGAAATTAAAATACTTTTTTAAATTTATCAAATTATTTTTTACGATGTAATCATCTTAGTTCATACAAATTTTATTAAACTTTACCTCCAAGTGCGTAAACCTACTGATGATATGAGCAGTTTGATGATTTAATGCAATTACCAAGCCAATGAGTCGAGATTAAACCAAGAGAAGATGATCTGATGAGCGTGATTTCGTTGTAATAAATGATTGAAATGAAACAAGTAATCGAATGTTTGATTGGGTTGTCGGTTGTTAGAGTACGCGCGCAAATCTCTGCAGAGACAAGAATGAAAGAGAGAAGTAGGAACACCACATTTTTTTGGCATATGCTGTAACCCTTGTGCTTTCGCCATATGGTACTTAATTCTGGTGGACCCTGTAGAGAACAGATACAAAATAAGTACAAATCGAGAAATAAGTACATGGAGAAAGTTTTAGCTGCAAACATGCATAATAACTAGGAGGTTGGAAACCCCCTATGTCATTCCATTCTAACTTCTTCCACAGGGAGCGGCAGAAGTCTCTATCCGTGAAGGAAATGAGTTTGATGTGAGTTATAATAGAATAAGATAGTGGGTTTCCAATCCCGTAATTTTTTGTGCATATCTTTTTCAATTAACACTTTCTCCATGTATATAGACTTCTGCCCCACCCTGTATACTTAATTTTCAACTACAGGGTGTATCCTCTTTACAGTGTCGAACAAAGAACTAAACCCAACTTCACACTCTGAGGTTGATTAATACAATTTTTTCTTTAATTATTTACTTCTTGAAACGGTTGCGACTAACATACAAGTGTCATTTGAGAATTTATACATGAAAATAGACCAAAATAATGCTGTCAGGTATCTACAAAAGGATAGACTATGTAATAGCTCCAAAATATTGATACTTTTAAATATTGTTGATGTTGAGCAATTTTAGTTTTCTCGTAATTTTAAAGAATTTGTTCAAGATTACTAAAAAAAAGTTTGAAATTCAGGTTTAGGTTTTTTAGATTGAAATGGTGTTTAAGGTGTAGAACACGTTTTGTTGATCGACATGATTTAGGATGAAATGTGAAAATCTTGAAAGACAGTCCTTCAGGTTTTTCTCTGTGTTCGCATATTTTTGTATCTATCCTCAGTCAACTCATAATTATAGCATGTGCTTTAGCTGAGTTTTACATCATCATAACCTAAGGTCGGATACTTACTTATCTACTTCTTTTTAGCTATTGCACTTACACATCTGAAACTTCGCATCTTTCCGATTCTGCGGAAGAATGGAATGCCCTTATAAACAAGTATTTGAAGTATTTTTGGCTTTTAGTCACTGCAAATTACTTTTTAATGTAATTTTTAATTTTGAGTAATTAAAATATACTTGAAAGTGTTTTGGTACATTAATACATAAGGTGCGCAAAAGAGGATTTACGGAATACACATGGAAAAAGAATTAAGTAATCTTAATCCTAGACTTGAGTAACATTTTATGAAAATGTACCAAGAAATAATTTTCAGCGATTCCATGGTTAGAAAAAGTTTCATACAAATTTTATTAATTTAAGTTTTTGATATCATTCGATACCTTGTTCATCGATTTTTTAGACTCCAAATTTTCACACAATTGGCTTTTGTTTCAGTTAATTAATTAAAATTTCAAGATACTTATCAAAAATAAAAAAAATGTAATTTTTTTACACATTTTTATCAGTATTTCATCAAATTAAAGTTTTTAAGTAAGTAAAACGGTGTTGTTTAGAAAGTCATCATAACCGACAATAATATTTAAAGATTGATATATATTATTATCGGTATCATTATTGTACGAACAATGTGAATGCTAATTGCAACTAAATAACCAGTTGCGATTTTATTGCTCACTCTTTTCAAAAATTGAATCTTCTAAACAATAGCAGAAAATTAGATTTTTTTATCGCATATTGATAATTGACATCGTGATAGTGTGAGAAAAGGAAGCGATAAACTGCTAACAAATTTTGTTCAACTTTTTATCATTCACCAGAGAACATTTCGAAGTATAAGGTAAATTAGACTAAATTTAGAGGTTTTCAAAAGTAATTGAATTAGTAGTTATTTGAAAAAACGATGAATCACCAATTTTTAGGAGGATATCAAATGGACAGAAATCAGCTACTTTCTGGTTAAATTTTCCCATTTCACAAATTTCGATTGTTTAAATTCCAAATCAGTGAATAGCATATTGCAGGCAATAGAATTTCAACAACAAAAAATAAATTATCGTACTGTATATATTGTAGTAATCTGATTTTATTAGCCTTAGTTAAATTTCATTCAAATCTTTGGATCATTAATCACTCCATCACATGATTCATTCGAGCTAAAATTTCTATGTACATTTTCTAATGTATTTTAGATAAATAAAGTTATTAAATCATCTAACTTGTTTTCCATCCATGCACTTTGTCTTTGGTTATACCTATACCCCGGGGAATTTTGTTACTATGACTAACTTATTACTGTAAATCTGTGTTCTACTTCTTCATACGATTCTTGAGACAGTGACCGAATCTTTTTTAGTGAGTGAAAAAATTTGAATCTATCCCCAAAAGTTTTAATTTATTTAAAGTGCGTTTTTTACAAATTAAGCCACACAAAATATTCAAATTGAACGTATAATATGATAATATTTCCTACACCTCTTGAGCTTTTAACTATTCATACTTTAAGATATATTCTGAAATTTTTACATCTATTAGTTCAATTTCAGATGGCACGAAATCAGACAACACATACGTCGGCAATAGCTGATGTACTGAAGTTCGATGACATTAAGACAAAAAAAGAGATACTTTACGAGGGTGACTTCTACGATGTCACTGAATGGATCAAGCGACATCCGGGTGGGAAAATTATTGAATTCTATACAGAGAGTGGAGAGGACGCCACAATGGCAATTCAGCAATTCCATCAAAGGGCAAGCAAGAAAGTCATGGGTATCATGAGATCTCTCAAAAAACGCCCAGCCACTTCTCAGGAACTTCAAAACAGTAAACCATATTTTTTTTTGTGTGATCATAAATTTAAACAACTCGTGCACCTAGTTCAATTTTTAATATATGAAGGCCGTTGATGTAATAGTTGTATGTGTAAACTGTTATTCAGTAGGATTGAAATAAAAACTTTCAAACAAAAAATTATTACAATACTGAAGTTAAAAATCAGTTTTAAAATATACTAGGAATTTTTGATCAATTTCAGTGGGACTAGACATGGAAACAATTAATCGACATAAGTCTCTCACTACTGACTTTCAAACACTCTTTGAAGAATTGAAAAATGAAGGAATGCTTGAACCATCTCTTCCTCATGTCACTCACCGATTGTTAGAACTATTTTTCTATTGTATATTAGGGCTCTATTTAGCTGTTCAAGAAAGTATGTTACTCAAAGCAGTTGGAACACTCGTTTTAGCCTTAGGTCAAGGAAGAGGAGGATGGGTGGTTCATGAGGCTGGACATAGGTCACTCACAGGATTGCCTAAGGTTGATAGTTTCATTCAAGCCGCTCTGTATGGTAAACTGATTTCCAGATTTTGATAATTTCATTTCCGTTTTTATTAAAACATACTAATTTGTTTGAAATTTTGAGGAACCTTTGGCGGATTGGCTGGGAAATGGTGGTCTAGTCAGCACAATCGTCATCATGCTATGCCTCAACGCATCAAACGAGATGTGGACTTAGATACTCTCCCATTGCTAGCGTTTAATACCAAGATTGTCAAAAATCCTAAGCTTGGTAGATCGTTCTTTATTCAAAATCAGGTATAAAAGTAATTTCATAACAAATACTCAATCAGCGTTTGTATTGCTTTTTCAAAATTCAGCAGTTACTTTTCATTCGTTTGCAGGTTGGTTGGTTGAGAAAAATGTATTCTAACCGCTGAACCAGGTAGATAGCTTAGATTATATGCTATCTTTCAGGCATCGTATCGCTCGGAGTAGGGTGCGCTTTGAGCTAGACGGGCAAGAACATATAGATTGATTAGGATAATTAGAAAATATAAACAAACATTATTCGTTGTTTCAATGAATTACTGTGACGAACGTGTTTTGTAGTAGAATTATGACTACTTTGTTTCTCTTGATTTACTTAACACAAGATGAATTTAATTTGCATCAGAGTTGCCGCCGGTTCAGACGTGTTTCAGATCCAATTGCAGGTTCAGGTCCTTTTTGAACATGCTTGGCAGATTCAGGTTGAGATTACTGAAGTATCCGGGCCTGGAAAAGAAGCTGCAGGTTCAAATAGCTAGAAATAGACCTGAGGAACCAGATACAGGTTCAGGTCAGCTTTTTCTTCAGGAATTTGATAGGATATCACGGTAGAATTCAATGTAGTAGACACAGACAGATTTTGTAGAAATTACTAAACTAACTTTCGAGTAATATTACTCCCATCTCCGTTGTGTCAACGTCGGACTCAAAACATTCTTCACTTATATTTATTACATATATATCACATTGGCCAGAACCTGTCAATCTATTAAATCCATTAATTGGTGAATAGTCGCTGACCATCTTAATCGTGGACATGCTGATATATCCTTTACGAAATAAATGCAAAAAGTGGAAAGCCAAGCAAAAATTGGCGTTTCCACTAAGCTGTTCGCCTAGCTAGTACACATGATAAACTCCTCCCACGCAGGAATAATTTATTTAGACCTGAAAAGAAGATTGCGTGAAATGCAAGCCCCATTTTATGGAGATAAATCCCTATCTCTCGTGTAGAAGCTGAAATGTAAGGGAAAAATACCTTCGGTCAGATTTTTCACTATTTTTTTTTACTCAATTCATCCTCAATTCTCATTCAACTAGTCGCAATATTTTCAACAAGTATCACTTAGTTGACTGCATATGGGACTGAATTCAATTACAAAATTGTTTTTAAAATTCAGTTTCAATACAAAAATTTTACGTGAAGCTTTACGGAACTTTAATTTATCTATTCTAGTCTAGTCAAGTATATTGCGTATGGACCTGGTTTGTTCACTTTTCAGTCCTTTGCCAAAGCATGATGAAGTGAAGGTACTGGAAAATCTTGTATTTAGGTAGGATTAAACCTAAGTGAGTCGAAGTTAAAATTCCCAAGCGAACTGGCTTTCACTGCGTTTGTATGATAATTATGGTTCTTAACAGTCAAAATTAAATTATATCAATTTTATTGATGAACCAGGTTCAGGTTCATGTGCAGTTGCAGGTATTGGTAGAACCTAAACCTATGGCAACTCTGATTTGCATATTCCAAATTAATTAAATGAGTTTTTTCAAGACCATGGTACCCGGATACATGCATTTAGGTTGAAATTGCTTCAAAATACAAGGTCATACCAAATTTGTTTTGTTCAAACCAATATTATGTCGAGAAAATTTTGTCCATTGCTTTACAGTTATTTTAAGATAATTATACAAATATTTCATATTTTCTTTATTATTTACTGCATTTTTGGAATAAATTTGATAAATTGTCTGAGGAAAGCAAATGTGAGTGGAATTACACTGTCACTTTTGAAGACTACACAAGACTTTAGTTAGCATTATTAAATAATTTTCTTCACAAGTACAGAAAAAATAATATAATATTTTCAAAACGTAATATTTACTTCAATATGTTAATTTAAAAATTTTTTGAAATAATAACGATTTATTTTAAATAGATGTCAAGAAGGTGAGGTTGGAATATCCACGAGTCTGTTTGAAATTGAGACGTTCTTTTTATATAATGGTTGGTGACGTTCACCTTTGTATATCTATTTTTAAATTTTTACAGGCGAAACTGTTTATACCGTTAGACACGATTTTGGTAATTTTATATTGGAAACTTTATCTTCACCCTCGAAATGCTATTAAACGAAGGAGCTACGATGACCTCTTTTTCATGTCTCTCCACTATGTAATCGCTTACTACATTGGATTCGTACCTTTCGTCGCAACAATGTGGCTCGGTGCTATTTACAGCTTTGGTAATTTCACTCTCTCCCACACTCACCTACCTGTGACGACCCAACCTATGCATTGGGTTGAGTATGGCCTACTCCATACAATGAATATCGAGCCTTCACTATGGTGCAACTGGTGGATGGGTTACCTCAATTTTCAAATTGAGCANCTCCATACAATGAATATCGAGCCTTCACTATGGTGCAACTGGTGGATGGGTTACCTCAATTTTCAAATTGAGCACCATATCTTCCCAACTATACCCCAATTCAGACATCCTCTTATCGCCGATAGAGTCAAGAGGCTTGCCGAGAAACACGGCCTACCTTACAGATGCGAGTCGTACACCAAGGCTGTATTCATGGCATTCAAAAATCTTGAGCATGTAGCCGAAGATCTAAGCCATGGTTGATCTGAATCCGTGAGTACTAATACATCCAATTGACGAAAAGCTACTAAATCTTTATTGCAGTAGTATTACTTTATAATGAAAATTCTTATTGATGTACACATGTTACTCCATCTCATGTAAGTTGTTAAACCTGTTGTATAATTTGTGAAACTGAATCTATGAATAAAAGATTCGAACAAAACTGTTTGCTTACCTGGAAGTAAAAAAAAATTATTCGATAAATTCATTACAAATTTGATGTTTTTATTCATTGAGTTCAGGTTTGAAAAATCAAATCACTGGCATAAATAGCGTAAAATTGTTTTAATTCCTATTTCTTGTAATTAATAGTCAATTACTAAACGACAGATTTAACTTTGAAATGACTCATTCAGCATAAATACCAATTTTTGCCCTATGGTCCGTATGCCATGACTCTCAAATAAACTACATTACTGAATTCATGCTTTTTGAGAAATTCGNTTTTGCCCTATGGTCCGTATGCCATGACTCTCAAATAAACTACATTACTGAATTCATGCTTTTTGAGAAATTCAAACAGGTAGAGTAAAGCTGACAAAAAAAACGACCGGTTGTTAGATAGGTAAGTGGTTTCCCACTTCCTTTAAAAATCTTTCTCCGCGGCGAGGTCGCCGCTTCCCCCACCCCCGGGCATATGTTAGATAGGTAAGTGGTTTCCCACTTTCTTTAAAAATTAAACCATCCCTCAAGGTGGATGGCTCGTCGGTGTGGGAGAATTTCTCCCAAACCTCCAATCCCATTATTTTTTCCTAATTTAAACAATAATCCCAATTGTCCCATTTACTCCCAAAACCATCCAATTCCCAACCCAAACCCCATCACTTCCCCGAACCCTACCCAACCATCCCCAAAATACCATTCCCATTCCCAAATTAATTAATAACCCCTAATTTATCCCCAATTCCCCCGTAAGACTTCTCGCAGTCTTACAGAAGACAGCGAGTTTTGAATATTTAATTTTTTTTTCTCAAGATGGATGGAGCGTCGGTTTGGGAGAAATTCTCCCACACCGACGAACCATCCACCTTGAGGGATGGTTTAATTTTTTAAAGGAAGTGGAAAACCACTTACCTATCTAACACGGTGTTGGTGGACCTTACTGCCACTTATATTAGTGTCAAACTTAGACAGTTTCAAATCTGGATAGTATTTGAAACTTATGGCAAAAGTATCCAATAACTTGGGGTAAATGTATCAATCTATTTTTGCACCTGAACTTTGCAGAGGCTTGACTGGAACATGTTCATTTGCACATGTTATGCATTTCAAGGTCCCCATTCTAGACCAGGTTTCTTCAAATCCGACCTGCGTCGACATACCTGTGAGCAAGGACATTAGTTATGATAAAAGCAACTGTGCCAGACTAAGTCTGAATAAATTAGAAATTGAGTTGGTTAAAAATTTAAATTAAATTTAATATTAAATTTCAGCCCAAGCCACTTTTGTCAGCAAATCTAAATATTTAAGTATGTCTTTAGACTTTATGAAACGCAAAAGAGGAGGTGATGTTTTTAGTAATTGTTTGCTTTACTTTCCACATGAACTCAAAACTCAACGGGACAACTTACTGAAGTTGTACAAACCGGGAATTAATAAAATGCAACCGTAGATGTATTATTCAGGACAGTGAATTGTATACGTCAATAGGTGGACATTGTAAACGACAATGCAAAGAAAAATCTGGTACCGCAATTATTTTACGCATGAACGCGAGAAGCTTATCAGGGGGAACATTTTTACATTCACTACACTGGATTTCCAATTGTCAAATTTTTATTTATACGACGACTAATAAATTGCAAATTTTGAAGCAGTACTGTGAGTATTTTCCTGACGGAAGTTTTCAATCCAGTCAAATATTGTTTTGTCGAATGTATATTTTCAATGCAATCAAATCACCTTTTTCAGTTTTGTATTGTCTATTACCGAATAAAACACAGGCAACTTAGAAAAGATTATTAGATGCATTAATATTTAAGGTGTTGTTAATACCGCTCTACCAGAATTTTATTAGCAGACTGCAAACAAATAGTGTTCCCTCAATTTTCCGCTATTACTGATACTTTGAACCTAAACTTAATTACGGCTGATTTCGAAACAATTTTCAAGAAAGCATTCAGTATATCACTTCCAAACTTTTATACTGATAAGCTTTTATGTTTATGTAATGTTGCCTTTATTCCATTGGAAATCCTGAATGACAGTTCTCGATTTCTCGAAGAATATGAAGTAAATCCTGAAAAGATATTTTGTTCTCAGTTTTTTTTAAGGTTCCACGATACTTTTTTCTAGTAATTAAAGGATTAATGAGTAGCTCTGGTAAAATTACGCACAGAATGATAATGCTCTTAATTACAGCACCACATAAAGGAAAGTATAAACCTGTAGTAATCCTAACTTCAATTAACTTTTAATTATGTTTCAAGAAAGTATAACTTTATTCAGCTAGTAAAGAATAATAATAGTAAAGATAATTTATCCTCAGAAAAAGTAAAAATAAAGCTTAAACGAAATAGTAATTGTATAGAATAACTCCCTTTTTAAAAGTTAATCTAATTTAAGATTAGTATAATCATATTCCATATTTGACGGAACTCGACGAGTATTACTTGATTAGTAATGAACTAAACTATAAATTATGATTTTACATAATCCAAAACTAAATTAAACTTATAAAACTAGTTTTTTTTGCTTTGTAAGATTAGGTAAATAAAATTTTAATGCAATAAGTTTTTCTATTGGATTATTAAATCTTACATAAAGCTTGGGATTTCCTATTCATTAACACCAACTCTATATAAGAAGAAATTAGATACCATTACTAACAATCAAGAGCGTCAAGGTCAATTATGTATCAACTCTTAGCAAAGGTATAATCACTCAAACATTGAACACCGTGAAAATATAGGTAACCAAAATATTAAATCCGATATATCCATAATTCGAAGTTGGATTTGAAACCTATGAAATCCGAAATATCAAGTATGTTTAAGAAATGTACCAACTTCAGGATGCAAACGTGTCAGTGCAAATTGATAATTGGTGCCATCAATCGATAATTTAGAATCGAAGATGTCTCCATTTGCTATCATAGTAATCGGATATAAATACATGAAGGTATTGTTAAATCGAACAAAAAGAAATGAATTCTTGGTCACAAATTTCCAGATATACCGTTTGCATAGACCTGATACAAACCAGTCTAAAAGCAATTGATACTACAAACATATAAACCGTTAGGAATGACGATTGTGGAAACTCATATTAGTCAAATCGAGTCAGGAGCACCAGTCATCATAGGAATTTTCGAGAGCAACTTTTGTAAGAACTATTGTACAAACTGAGAAAAGGCAGATACATGCATCTTCAATCATAAAACTGTTCGAGTGCCGTTTATGCAGTTTATTTTATAAACCGAATAGTATTCGAAAGTATTTAGCATAGAAACTATCCTGAGACAGTCCGATGAAACCAATTGTATAAATAGAAAGAAAATAGATTTTGTTGATAAATGTTGGTAAAAACCTACAAGAGGCTACAAAATTTTGGCGATAGACAGAAATGTACGACTACGAACAAAAATTTTCTTATTGCATAATAAAGGATTACGACTACAATACTGTAGAAAAAACAGAGATAATTGGCAAGCTACTGTCGATGCTGTCTTTACGTTTTGTCAAAGCTGTGTTTTTTACGCTTCAGATGTAATCAGGATAACTTAGTTAACTACATCACACAATTCTTTAGCTCAAATCGCTGTATCCAATTCCTACTACAAATTTTGCTTCAAAGAAGTTTACTAATAAACGTTAGGAAATTAAAATACAGTTTTAGGGTACACAAAATGTGGCCAAAAATCGGCAAGAGATCTTGTAAAAGTAACAAAGAAGATACTAAGAATTTGGGGAAATTGTTTTATTTCTGTTGATAAGAAATACCAAAATAGCTTTTCCAAATTATGAAAAAAATTTCTATAAATTATGTAAAATAAAGTTGAAAAATTATTAAGAGGGCTTCAACTACGGAAAAGCAGTTGGCTAAAATAGTTTCAAAAAAGAATTTTAGGCTGGTTAAAAAATTTATACTCTGAAAATAACGTAGAAAAACGTAGAAGATCTCGAATATACAAGGCAATCAGAATAATTATTTGAAAGTCCTGAAACATATTTCTAGGTTTTTCTTTACAATCGAAATTTTTTTGTTCCTATTCTCCGTCTACTCATTATATTCAACATTTAAGATAATTGCAGCTGAGTTTTGCACCATCATAACCTACAATAATATTTAAGGATTGAGATATATTTGTATCGGTATCACTTCT
Source organism: Holacanthella duospinosa (assembly GCA_002738285.1). NCBI lineage: Eukaryota > Metazoa > Arthropoda > Collembola > Poduromorpha > Neanuridae > Holacanthella > Holacanthella duospinosa. The sequence continues at coordinate 743,309 of NIPM01000030.1, forward strand.
GTACGACCGGTGTGGACTTTAATTTTAAGTTCATAAACAGATGTGATATTATTGTTTGAGGGTGCGGCAAATTCTTTTCAAAAATTAAATACTCTAAATAATAGCAGAAAACCAGATTTTTGTCGCACATTGATATTATAGACTTAGGGAAAGGGTGGAAAAAGAAGTGGTAAACTGCTAACGAAATTTGTTCAATTTTATATCATTCACAAGAGGACATTTCCGAGTAAAAGGTAAGACCAACTTTTCTGGTTTTCAACTTGACCAACTTTTCTGGTTTTCAAAAGTAATTGAATTAGTAGCATTTGAAAAAATATGAATCACTAATAACTTACGAGGATTTCAAATAAACAGAAATCAGCTATTTCCTAGCAACATTTCCCCATTTCCAAAAATTTGATCCTCTTAATTCCAAATCAGTGAATAACATATTGCAGATAATAGAATTTGAATAACATAAAATAAATTACCGTATATATATATCGTAATGTCTGGTTTTCTTAGACTTTAGTTAAATGTTCATTTTAACAAATGAGTTTATGTCATTGAAACCATTGAATAACAAATCGGCAGAGACGTTTGTAGGAACCAATGCACAAATAGAAATAAGGTAGTTGGGTACATCTTCAAGAATGAAAACGTCTCATAATGGTCTTTGTGAAATTAATTTTACAAACTGAATCCGAAGTGTTCATCATAGCAAACATCCTGAGAAAATTTAGAAAAGACCTATTATAAAAAGACAAAACAATGTATTTTCGGTTATAAACTTTCATAGCATTTAGTGTAAAAGTAACACACAACGCGTAGAAAATTTTGAACATAAAAGCAGTCAGGAAATTGAAACATGTGTAGTTTGAAATGGAGATTGATTAATGGAGATAGAGTAAAATATTGCTGCCGTGTATCTATAAAAAATAGTCCATGGAATAGCTACAAAATATTGATGCTTTTTAGATGGAAGATACACATAGAAAATATATACACTCACACCTCCGTTATTAAGGCGTTCGCCTTTAATAAATGATTTTATTCTAAAAGGTGTATTGATACTGAACTTTATAGTTTAAAGTAATTTTAAAGATTTTGTTTAAAAGTACTAAAATGATTTAAATCCAGCTTTAGGTTTCTAAGATTTAAAATTTGTTTAACATGTTGAAAAATCTTTGTTGATCGATGTGGTTTATGATGAAGTGTGAAAATCCTGAAAGTCTTCCAGGGTTTCCCCTAAGTTCGGAACTTTTTTATGTACCTATCCACATTTTACTCATTATATTCATAACTTGAGATTACTATAGCGTGAGTTTGAGCTGAATTTTGCATCATCAATTCCTTCAACAATATTTAAAGGTTGAGATACATTTTTATCTTATATCACTACTGCACAATCAATCTGCACGCTAATCGGAAGTTCTTAACAAATTGATATATTATTTCAGGGATTCGCTAATTCATCTCAAAAATTGAATACTAATAGTACCAATAGTAGAGAACAAGATTTTTTATTGCACATTAATCTAAGTAGGAAAAAGAAGCTCTAAACTGGAAGCGAATTTGTTTAATCATATTATCCTTTACAAGAGGACATTCCGAACTGAAAGGTAAGATTCATCAAATGTTTGATTTTTCAAAAGTAATTGAACTAATAGCAATTAAAAGGGAAGAGGAAAAGAAAGTGAATCATTACTACGTAGAGGAATTTCAATTACACAGAAATCAGCTACGTTCATAGTACATTTTCCCATTTGCTAAATTTTGATTTTCTTAAATTTGAAATGCTTAGTGTATTAAACGCAACTTACTTGAAACAATAAAAAATATATCGTGCTGTATATAAATATTTTCTCAGATGGCACCAAATCAGGCGACTCATATGTCGGCAATATCTGACGTACTGAACTCTGATGACATCAAATCAAAAAAAGAAATACGTTACGAAGGTGACTTCTACGATGTCACGGAATGGGTCAACAGACACCCTGGTGGAAAAATTATTGAATTTTATACAGAAAGTGGCGAGGACGCCACTGTCGCTATTCACCAATTTCATCAAAGGTCAACCAAGAAAGTCATGGGTATAATGGGTTCCTTCAAGAAACGACCTGCATCTTCTCAGGAACTTCAAAACAGTAAACCCATAATTAATTATTTTGTTTGATCATAACTTTAAACTAATTTTATATTTAATGTATGATGACCTTTCACGCAATATTTTCATGCATAAGCTATTGTTAATTGGCATTGAAATTTAAAACTTTCAGTTTAAAAGAAACTATTAAAGCCGAACCTAAAAATTACGCTTTAAAAATAATGCTACTAATTCTTGATCATTTCCAGTGGGATTGGAGATGGAAACAATTAACAGACACGAATCTCTCACAACTGACTTTCAAATACTTTTTGAAGAATTGAACAATGAAGGAATGTTTGAACCATGTCTTCCTCACGTCACCTACCGATTGTTAGAACTACTCTTCTGTGCTATTTTAGGAATCTACATGATTTTTCAGGAAAGTCTGTTACTCAAAGTAGTTGGAATAGTCTCTTTAGCATTTTTTCAAGGGAGAGGTGGATTCGCGGTTCATGAGGCTGGACACAAATCACTGACAGGTTCGCCTAGGTTGGATAGCTTCTTTCAATCCGCTCTCAATGGTAAGCCAATTTCCAAATTTTGATAATTTCAATTTAGTTTTATTAAAACATAATAATTTGTTTGAAATTTTGAAGGACTCACAAACGGATTGGCTGGGAAATGGTGGTCTAGTCAGCATAATCGTCATCATGCTATGCCTCAACGAATGAAACGAGATGTGGATTTAAATACTCTCCCACTCCTTGCGTTTAATGCCAAGGTTGTTACAAATTCTGAACATGGAAAATCATTTTTTATTCAAAATCAGGTAAAAACAACTTTTTTTTTTCGTTCAGAAAATTTGGTATTTCCAAAAAGAGAAACAATGGACACCACGTAATTGTTTACGATTTTAATGTGGGTCTATACTAAATTATTAAATGAAACTGGTTCTAGCAAGCAAAATGATGTGAACATTGAATGATAAGGTTACACGACATCTGACGTATTAATAATTATCACAGTTAAAACTAAAAAAAATAATAATAGGCATTATTAATAAGAGATTCATGCAGTATTTCAAGCAAAATTGTTTGCTAACAATAATTTCAAATGTTGAAAAATCCATTCATTATCAGACGCTGTACTCCTTATATTTGCTAATTAAAGTGGAGTTTTATACATACTAGGTTTTCAAGGTTTTATATAAAAAAGTACTTTTCTAAAAAGTTTATTATTTTATTATGTGTTACAAACACATATAAATCTGTCTTGTCCGTCTGCCCGTCGGTTCGTTAACTCAAAAACTAATTGACGGATCGAGATGCGGTTTTCACTAATCTATAGTCCATGACTAGCAACGGACAAGTTCAAAGATGAGCCATATCTGTCAACTCTAAACTTTTTTTATTTTTCTCCCGAAACTCCATTTTTGCCTTATGGGAATTTACATGTTAAATAATAACTCGAATATTTTGATAACCAATTGATGAATCGATATGGGGATTTCACTACAAGATATTCCATGCCTCAAACCCCAACCCGCGCATCCCAATAACCTAACAACTTAGAATTACGCCACCCCGGGCATTACCTGACCCCGTGTATTACACGAGTCCAGGCAATACCCGACCACGGTGATCGGCCGACCCCGACATTACAATATGCTAGGCATTACCCGACCCCGGACATTACCCAACCCTAGACATTCCCCGACCCGTCATTACCCAACCCCAGGCACTACCCGACCCAGGTCATTACCCGACCCGGGGCACTACCCGACCCGGGGCATTACCCGATCCCGGGCATTACTTGATCCCGGGAATTACTCGGCCCAGAGCATTACCGGACCCTAGGTATTACCAGATACCGACCTTACAATATGTTAGACATTACGCGAATAGGGGAAATAGCCTACCCCTTAAATTTAGACTTATAGAGTACCCTCTTGAAGGATTTTTGGTTAATTTTTAGTGGTAGCCTTGTGTTTTGTAGACAACGTATAATTTCCTCCAGAATGTTTAAGAACTTGATACATCTATAGTTAAAACTAGTAAGCAACTGAAAAAATGGATCAGGCTTTCCTAAAATTTTCATCAGCTTTAAAGTTTTTTCATCGCCGTTTTCAAATTCAATTTATTAATATTTTAATTTTTTCAAAGTATTTTTGAATATATTATCGTTTAGCTATAATTTGTTGTGAAGTCTTGTCTTGTCTCAGAAATAAATGACAACTTGACCTGTGTAGGACTAAACTTCGGCATGAAGCGAAATTCAACTGGCTTCTGCTCAGCTCAGACGACTCATTCAATTTATTACAAAAATACTCAAAATGCAGTAAGAAAAATTGAAAAATGAGGAAGTTTGAAATGAATAAAAAAAAAATTTTTTTTTTACAAAATTACTACGGAATCTGTATGTACGTAAACGTAGATGTACGTACTGTCCTTAAAACTTAAAGAAGTTACAGAAACTGCGTGATACTAACGTGGTTTATACTAAGTGATTAACCAAGTCCAAATACGATACTGGTTGCATCAAGTGTACTAGGCGCATGCTGTCCTTCCATTTGGAGCAAGACCTTGGGGCCAATTTCCGGTATGCCCGTGAAACAAACGTTATTATATAAATGACGTAACCCCTCGCATTGTACGTCTACTCATTCCAATTGATCATAAGGAATTCCCTAAGACTTGCTCAAGTGGCATCTCTATTCATCTTTTAAAGTACAGCAGTCACTATTTCAGCCTCATATATTTTATCTTTCTCGATTCGAAGTAGGTCAGTTGGGGGTAATGTATTATAACCGCTGGACCATCTAGGTTAGTTTAAAAACCTGCCTTTGAGGCAGGGTATCTCTTGGAGTAGGTCGCATTTTACGCTTGAAGGACAAGAACACATATATTGAGATATGGATAATTCGAAAATAAATATATACAATGCTGGTTTACTCAATAAACTACTACGTTGAAGGTTTTTTCTAAGAATCATAATAGCTTTTGTTCTTTTTATTTTACACACGATAAATTTAATTTTAATATAACAAAATAATGTATTCGTTAATTCATAAATCGATTTTTATCAGCTTCATGGTTTCCGATAAGATAGTTTTTAGTTTGGGTTAGTTAGTTTAGGCTTTTGTCAGTATATTTGATACATTAATTTATGTTGAAATTTCTTCAAAATGCAGGGTTAATCCAATGTTTTTGTTGAAGACTTAAGATTATTTTGTCAAGAAATTCTCTTTCATTGCATTAAAGTTCTTTCGATAGCATTCACAAAAATTTCTCAATTTGACTGTATTGTTGTATCACATTTTTGAATTTATTTGTATGAGTCGGCGGAAGTAAACGGAAACGAGTGGAATCATTTTCGATTTTTGATTCGAGACACTGTAACTAGACACTACTTTAATTGGCATTATTAGATGATTTTGAAAAAAAAATCATTTTTGTTGTAAATAGAGCAAAAAATATGTAATACAGAACGACATTTATTCAAAACTTAATAATTCCTGAGATATATTAGATTAACTCGTGTTCGTCAATTGTTGACGATTCATTTTAAAATAGAAATGGTACAGAAATCGATACTAAACTATTCACGCGTTTCAGAATGAAATTGAAGTTATTTTTTAATAATTGTTGGTAATGTAGGTTTTCAGCATATCTTTATTTTATTTTTTCTTATAGGCGAAACTGTTTCTACCGTTGGACACACTTTTGGTATTTATATATTGGAAATTTTATTTAAACCCTCGCGATGCTATTAAACGAAAGAGCTACGACGATCTTTTTTTCATGACTGTCCACTACATTGCCGCTTACTACATTGGATTCGTACCTTACCTCGTTTCAGTATGGCTCGCTGGTATTTACAGTTTCGGGAACTTCAGTCTCGCCCACACTCACCTCCCTGTGACCACCCAACCCATGCATTGGGTTGAGTATGGTCTTCTCCATACAATGAATGTAGAGCCTTCAATTTGGTGCAACTGGTGGATGGGCTACCTTAATTTCCAAATTGAGCACCACCTCTTCCCCACTATACCCCAATTCAGACATCCTCTTATCGCTGATAGGGTAAAGAGACTAGCCGCCAAACATGGTCTACCTTACCGGTGCGAGTCATACACAAAAGCTGTATCAATGGCACTAAAAAATCTAGAGCATGTAGCCGAAGATCTTAGACATGGTTGATTTGAATCCATGGGCATTAATACACCCAATTGACTACACCTACCACAGCTGCATTACTTATGGTAATGACAACTTATAACGATGTAAATATGTCACTTTATCTAATGTTAATATTAAACTTGTTATATAATTTGTGAGACGGAATCTGTCAATAAAAGCTTCGAACAAAGCAATGCTACAGTTAACCTGGTAGAAAGAAATTCGATGAATTTATTAGGAATTTGCCTTGTTTTAGACGAATTGAATTCATCTTCGAAAAGTCAAATCACGAAACATAAAGAGCGTAAAGTTGTTTTAATTCTTATTTTTGAGACATTACTTTTAAATGGCTCATTTAGCAAAAATCCCTGTGGTCCGTATGACAAGTCTTTGGAACACATTACATTATTAAATTTTCGAGAGATTCAAACAGATAGAGCAAAGCTGGCCAAAAATCACCATTGTTGGTATTACCTTGCTGCCATTAGGAAACTAAATCTGTATCAGTGTCAACTTGAAGCAGTTTAAAATTCGATACTTTTTGAAGCTTATGACAAACGTATCCACCAAATTTGGACAAATTCAGCAACCATTTTCAGCATTTGCAGCTTCTAGAAGATGTGCTGAGGATGGTCATGTGGAAATATTGTTGAATGCTTGGCATTTGTGCCCAGTGCCCAATTCTAAGTTAGTAAAAATGGGAAATTGAGTTCGTGAAGCTGAATGAGTCTGTGTTATTTAGTTTGACAATATGCTATAGGTAAACATAGTTGGATAGATAGGAACGTGCTCCTAAATGTTCTTGTCCATTGTGGTTAACATCTTGGCTTTTAGAAGACTTGAAACACCTTCAAATCCCTCTATTATTATCTCCGAATGTACAAGCAAACAATCCAATTCCTCCCAAGCTGTCGTAGTTACCAACTTTACACTAAGGTATTTGGCCAAAATTTTCCAAAACGCCGCCCAAGCAGCCCTTTCCAAGTATGTCAATTGACTTCATTTGTAGAACATAAAGGTTCGAAGAAAATCCTTGAGGTTCGAACCTCAAACTTTTTCAAACTTCGATACTAAAGGTTCGAGCCTTTGTTCGAACGTTTGGTCGCACTCTTTCTCTAATAAAGAAATGAGCATATGAACCCCATTTAAAGACACAACATACGAAAAGTAAAGCTTCCGACTGTAAAACTGTTTTAAAAATCAATGCATCAAGTACCTGTCAACACAGAAAAAGGATAGATTGGTGGGAGATAGTAAATGTACTGGATTAAAATTACTAACAGCTGCATGGAAGTCAAAAACGACTACTCATAACAAAAAATTTAAAACAAACACAGATCCAGAAGAGTACCAAGCCTGCCTAAACACCTCGTGACTTTCATTGCCCAACTCAGAATCAACTATAATGTTATATACACAAAGGAAAGTGGATAGACCTTGAAGCTTTTGAACAAAAACAATGTCAGCGCTGTCCAGATAATTCATCCTTTTACAACCTTTTTAAATTTGTGGCTCTCAAAAAAACACGTGCACTTTACCATCCAAAATTTTTTGATTTTGACTCATATTACAATTATGACCACTTTACTTGGAGTAGGGTTTATTATTATATCTGCAAATCTCTGATTACTGACTCTTAGGTGACCTGAATTATTTTTCTATTGTTTCAACAATGATTAACATTTCCTTAAACGGGTTGGATTGGGCTTCGGTCAATATGTTTAATAAAACCCAAATGAATGAAAAAATGAAAATTGATTTTTTTCCTAAATACTATAAAAATTTAGCAGGATGGAAACAGCTATCTGATTTCATCCTAACTCATATCAACATATATTCTGAAATTCTACGGTCTAGTGCTTGTATTTCAGATGGCACCAAATCAGACGACCCATATGTCGGCAATACCTGATGTACGTAATTCTGACAACATCAAAACAAAAAAAGAGATACGTTACGAAGGTGACTTCTACGATGTCACGGAATGGATCAACAGACATCCTGGTGGAAAAATTATTGTATTTTATACAGAAATTGGAGAGGACGCCACTGTGGCAATTCAGCAATTCCATCAAAGGGCAACCAACAAAGTAATGGGAATCATGGGTTCCTTCACGAAACGCCCTGCAACTTCGCAGGAACTTCAAAACAATAAACCAAAATTAATTTTTTTTTATCATAAATTTAAACAAGTCATACAACTCTAATTTTATTTTCAATATATGATGGCTGTTGATAGAGTAGTGTCATATAACAACTATTATTCTAATGAAAATTTGAGCTTTCAGTATGAGCGAAATTATTACAAAAAACGAAATAAAAAATAAGTTTAAAAAATATAACTACAACTAAACATAATTTTGATCAATTTTAGTGGGATTGGAGATTGAAACAATCAACTGACACAAGTCTCTCACAGCTGACTTTCAAATACTTTTTGAAGAATTGAAAAATGAAGGAGTATTTGATCCATGTCTCCCCCACGTTACCTACCGATTGTTAGAACTACTATTCTGTGCTATATTAGGAGTCTACTTAATTTTTGAGGAAAGTCTATTACTCAAAACAGTTGGAATACTTTCTTTAGCATTGTTCCAAGGAAGATGTGGATTTGTGGTCCATGAGGCTGGACACAAGTCACTGATTGGTGCGCCTCAGTTGGATTGCTTTATTCAAGCCGCCCTCTTTGGTATGCGGATTTCCAAATTTTGATAATTTCAATTTAGTTTTATTAAAACATACTAATTTATTTGAAATTTTGAAGGACTCTCAAACGGATTGGCTGGGAAATGGTGGTCTAGTCAGCTTAATCGTCATCATGCTTTGCCTCAACGAATGAAACGAGATGTGGATTTGAATACTCTCCCACTCCTTGCGTTTAATGCCAAGGTTGTTACAAATCCTAAGCATGGAAAATCATTTCTTATTCAAAACCAAGTAAAAACACTTTTGTTTCGTTCAGAAAGTTTGGTGTTCCCGAAAGCAGGAACAATGGCACCACGTGTTTGTCTACGATTTTAGTTTTGGTCTTTACTAAATTAGTAAGGGAAATCGGTTCCAGTAGTAATAATAATGTGAAAATTGACTGATAAAACTACACGCTCTGAATGATTAATAATATCGTCAGTTAGAACTAACAAAAAGAATCATCGAGTTTATTAATAAGCGTTTGACGAAGAGTTTCAAGTAACATTGTTTGCCAACAATAATTTCAAATGGTGAAAAATCCATTTATTATCAGGGTGCTCATTCATTATCAAATGATATCCTCTTCATATTTGATATTAAAATCGTAGAGTAAAATCGTAGTAAAATCGTATGGTACTAGTTTTTCAAGGCTCGTGTACAAAAAAGCACTCCATTTTGTTAACAAAAATTCGAAACTTGTTTTCTTTTGACTGTAGTTATAAATTATATAATTATAAATTATAAAGGTAGCTTGTTATATAAATTCTGTGTTACTAATGGCCAGTTCAACCATGATCGGTTAGTTAATCGTCCCTTAAATGGCCAATTAGTTCCAACCAGAGTTTCGGAAAAATCGGATTTTAATATAAAAATCCAAAAAATCCGATTTTTTGGATTTAAATCCCTTTTTGGATTTTTTGGATTTTTAATTTTTAATTGTCAAAAATCAAAAATATGATGTCTGAAAGGGCATTGAAAAAAAAAATTTTTTTTTAATTTGCAGATTACGAATTTTTCTGAAAAAATTCTTCAAATTCAAAATTTACAAGTGTCAAAGTACGTTATTTCACCAAAAACAAAATTGAAGCTAGGAATCTGAATTTGGATGTAGTGTTAGTGCTTAAATTTATCTTCAAGTTTGTCTAGGTGGGTAAAAAATAAAAATCCAAAAAATCATTGATTTTTATTCTCGGATTTAAATCCGATTTAAATCGGATTTAAATCAGGATTTAAATCCCATTTCGAACCCTGGATCTAACCAACTTCAAACTAAATTATTTCGATGACGGGTCGATCTATTCGGTTAAGAATGATACCGCTCGTCCTGCATCCCTCCGCCAATTAATCAGTGATCAAAATTAATTCCCTGATTCTTCCTAATTAAAATATAATTTCTGATTTAATTCTTAACCGTCGGTTACGACTAACGGAGTATGGATGAACCGGCCATAAAACCCATAATTTTATAGGTTTACAATTTTTTAGAAAGTTATTAATTTTTTGAGGTTGAAGACTTATGAACCAAACTGTTGAGGCATTTTTTTTTTTTTTTTTCTTAACATTAACTTTGAATTTTCTCATGTAAACACAAAAGAACGTATATTTCGCTCCAGAATGGTTAGCAACTTGATACATATACAAAGAGAGTTTTTAAGGGTGTTACGGGGTGTTACTTACTACAACTTTACCCTTTCACCCACCTAATGCACACACACACTCCTCAATTTTTTCAAATGTCGCTGTTTTAATATTTTCTCTTTAGGTAGACGAAGAAGTGAAGTCTATTATGCAACTGTTAAATTAGAACTAATTTTGTCAGATTTTGAATCAATTTCAATATTATGTCATTGCTGTTATCGAATTCAATTTATTAATATTTTAGTTTCTTAAGTATTTTTCAAAATATCAATTAAATATAATTTGTTTTAAAGTCTTGTAATGTCTCGGACATAAATGATGAGAACTTAAAGTACGTGGAACTAAAATTGACAATCGAGATTTCACTGGCTTTTGCTCAGTTCAGACGACTTACCAAAATGCGTAAATGCAATAAATACTAAAATTTTTAAAAATTTTTGGTATAAATGAGAAAATTCTTTGAATTAATAAAAAATTTTGAATAAAATAAAATTGCTCTGATTTAACATTTGAAAGAAATTTAATTCAGCACAAACATTTTGGCAGAAGTAAATTGTATTAACCAAGCATGAGATTGAGACAAAAAGTAAGGAATACTCTAAAACTAATCCAGTGTTCTGTTTACTTCGAAGCAGGAAATAGCAAATGTGGAAATGTTTAATAGAACAAAAATATATTATAAATTATTTATTCTTAAAAACTAAGTTTAAAAATGTATATTTACAAATGTAATCATATTCTAATATAATAAACACTTAACACTCTCGCTGCCCAGCCACAGGAATAAATGTGTGCAAAAAATTCGCAATTCTTAATCGAACTCGCAAAAAATTTTCAGTTGGAAAAAAAAAAGTTGGAAAAATATAATGTATATTTTTATATCATATAAGAATATAAATAAGAAATAAGAATAAGAATATAAATTATATAAATATATATGAATGTAATCTTAGGGGAAGGCGTTGGTGGAACGAAAATATTAGGGATTGAGTTTGGGAAATGTCTCACGGATTTCAAGGTGTATAAGGACAGGGTAGGAAAGGGAAATGTGAGGTCAAATGAACATGGAAAAAGGAAGGGGTTGACATTGGGAATCCGAATAGTTCTGTTTTGAAGGATATGTGCACGGGACGGAGAATGGGTAAATATTGATACTCCACTAACATATAATAGGTTTTGAGGAGGATAAAGGAGCAAGTGTATTTCTAGGAGTAGATACCTGAATCTAGATGCCCAATGAGGAAATCTGAACATAGGAAGAGAGGGACGCGAGAGGAAGTATAAAAAGGTGACTTTCACACCAGACATTTTGTACCGGGCAGGCACTACCTAAGTAGTGTTATACCTACGCGAAGCTTACGCCGCCTCTTGTCAACCATAAGCATACTACAAAATCTTCTGGAGATGTGCATATTATCTTTAGAAGCTATAGATCATACAAAACGTTGGGGAGGTAACGTTACTGATTGGCCAAGCCCAAATACGATTCTGGTTGGACCCAAGTGTCCTAGGCTCACACTGTATTTCCGTTTGTTGAAGGACTTGTGTTTATTTGATGCCAATTTCCCGTCTGTCGGTGACAGGCATTTTTATTTACATATTTTCTTTCCAAGTGACCATTTGGATTTGCCTAAGAATTTTCAAGCTGCATTTCCATTACATTTCAAATTTCAGCAGTCACTTTTTCTCTCGCATAGGCTTTATCCATCTCGATTCGAGGTTGGCGAGTTAATTCAAATTTATTTTAACGGCCCAACGAGCTGACTTTAAATACCGTATTTCTCGATTTAATTCCCCACCTCGAAATTATTCCTCCTTTGAATTAATTCCTCACCTTTTGGCTAGTTTGAAATAATAATATCCCACCTCGAAATAAATCCCCATGAGGAATTATTAAAAGTCATCAGGCGCGAAATTAGAAACAATTTTATGTAAAATTACCTGAAAAGAGGAAAATTAAAAATTTAGAAAGCGACAAAAATATCAAAACCACAAAAAAGCCAATAGAGTATCAGATATCCCTGACATGGATAAGAAAATTCCATTATTTGTACTTTTTTTTAACTCTTATAAGAAGTATACAACTATAAAAGAAGCAAAATTTTCACTTCCAATTAATAATTCCACACCTCAAACTATTCTCCACCTTTTGTTTGCCCGGTTTGAAATAATAATTCCCCAGGGAATTTAAACCGAGAAATACGGTATATGCACATTTTTAAAACAAATTGGATAGCCTGAACTGAGCGAAAGATATGAAATTGCACAGTTTTCTACCTTTGTTTCAAAACACAACTTGTCATTTATCTACGATCAGATACAAATAAAATCAGCATTATTAGATAATTCTTCATAATATTTTTTTCATTAACAGGGCAAAAAATACGTAATGTGTAGAACGACATATATTCAAAACGCAGTATTTCCTTCCATATGCTAAATTAAAGTATTCGTCTTACGTTGACGATCCATTTTAAAATAAAGATGGTCTGAAATTTCTGGTTATATAATTGTGGAGGTGCATTTTCGGTCTATCTATATTTTATTTTTTCTTACAGGCGAAACTGTTTATACCGCTGGACACAATTCTGGTAGCTATATACTGGAAACTATATTTAAACCCTCGAGATGCCATTAAACGAAGGAGTTACGATGACCTCTTCTTCATGATTGTCCACTACATTGCCGCTTACTACATTGGATTCGTACCTTACATCGTATCAGTTTGTCTCTACTATTTACAGTTTGGGGAACTTCAGTCTCGCCCACACTCACCTACCTGTGACGACGCAACCCATGCACTGCGTTGAGTATGGCCTCCTCCATACAATGAATGTCGACCCTTCACTTTGGTGCAACTGGTAGATGGGCTACCTCAATTTCCAAATTGAGCACCACCTCTTCCCCACTATACCCCAATTCAGACATGCTCTTATCGCTGATAGGGTCAAGAGGCTTGCCAAGAAACACGGTCTTCCTTACCGATGTGTGTCATACACAAGGGCTGTATTCATGGCATTCAAAAGTCTCGAGCATGTAGCCGAAGATCTAAGACATGATTGATTTGGGTCCGTGGGTTCTTATACATCCAAATTGACGAAAATCTACCGCAGCTTAATTACAGTTGCATTACTTACAGCAATGGCAATTCATATTGATGTAAACATTTTATATCTAATATTCGCATGTTGGATTTGGTATGATTTGTGAAACTGAATCTGTCAATAAAACTTTGGACAAAACGATGTTATATTTAACCTGGAAGAGAAAAACAAATAGAGAATTCAATTCGAATTTGATACGTTTTTGATTCATTGAGTTCATGCTCGAAACATCAAATTACGAAGGATAAAGATTGGGAAATTTTTAATACCTATTTCTAGAAATTAATTTTGAGAACTAAAATTGTTTTTGAGATTTAATTTTGAAATGGCTAATTCAACATAAATGCTGCAATGACTGTTTTGAATGAATTCAAAAAGTTATAGTAACGCAAGCCAAAAACACATAAATTTGGTAGTGTCTTAGTGCTTTTTACAAACTACCGTGCACGACGTTTATTAGAGAATTCTATATTTCGAAATTTACCACCACTTTTTGGTAGTATTCCTTGCGGAACGATGATCTTTTAAGGGCATTGCTGTTTCTGGTTTCATAATGCCCTGCGCAATAAATTTTTAAACCATCAGGCGGGAGGTGTTCTCGTCATTTTATGGACATCCTATGTTTGAATCAATTTTGAATAAGACAAACAAACGCCCCGAGTTCTCAAATTTGATATCTACCATTGTAGATAAGTTATATCTACCGTTGTATCTTATCGACTGTATCCAATTATGGCCTTTTATTATATACAGAGAGAGTCAATAAGGGTTACCTAGAGATCCTCACTCTACCGGACTCTATTAAGTAGTTGCTCCTAGATTTAGTTATGAAATAAACAAAATTCTGACGCCGATTTATGGTGGGTTACACAGAGAAAGGTCCGGTGGAGTGAGGATCTCTAGTTAGCCCTTATTTACTCACTCTGTATAATCGATTAGTAAATTAGATAGAGTAAGTTAGAAATAATTGATTAGATAGAAATGAAAATCAAATAAAAATTACTTCACTACTCATACTTTCAACTTTTTTATTCCTGTTCTCCCTAGTAATCCAACTTAGATAGCAATAACCAATTCAAACTCCCAAACCTTATAATCGTACTCGAACCAACTCACCTGATGGAATTAGAAACAAACTCAACCCTATTCAACTAACTTAGTTAACATTGCCACTTCTGATTAAATATTATTCTAAGTATTTATTCGAAAAGTAATTATTTACAAACTTAACCGATTCTGTTAAAAATCAGAGCATATTTCATGATATGCTTGTTAAGACTCGGATTATATGTCCTCGCAAAACCCGAGTTTAAGTACTTATGTATGCTCTTAAAAATGTGACAATAATCTCTTATAAGTAATATACTGCTACAAATTCAATATCAATTGTTTCTAATCATTCTGTTCAAACAAAATGCGTTGTGCAACAGTTGTCGTTTGCAAAAATAAATAATTTTGATCAAAACTTTAGGATAATTTTGACTATTTATATTCATATACGTTTGATGGAGCAGCAACGCATATAAATTTAATTCTTTATTGAGGTCAAGAATAGACAATTTAATGATTTTTTTAATGGACTTTCAGATATCTTTTTGTTTCTGCTAATCGAAATATGAAAATCAAAAAAATTTCATTTAAATCCAACAAATAAGATTTTGTTTTGAATTTTTATGTAAAATTTTTCTCTCCATGACTTATTTAATCATAAGCATGACCAACAAAACAAAATACAAAAAATATTTTCCAATAGTGCACAAAAAAAATTGAAAAAGTGCAAATTAATGCAAATTTTTTAAGCTTACAGTTGCTTATTCCCGGTTTAGACTTCCAGCTTTTCTATCAAGATCCAGTCAAGATCCAGTTCATATCGTGTCCATTTATATATTAATATTTTATGTCCATAAATATTTTTGTGTCAATTTATAGTTACAGAAATCATTTCAAGATCCGGTCCATTTCATTTCCATTTCCAAAAAATAAATTCTGGAACTAAAAATGTATGTTTAGAAATAGGATATCATTTGATATCAATCACCTATGTTCAAGAATTTTTTTAATCGCATACAAATCCTATTCAGGATGTTTTGCACCGATTTTGAATAATTTTTGCGAAAAATTACAAAAAAAATTAATTTTTGTGAAAAATTAAAAATTTAATTTTTGTGAAAAAAAAAATTTTTTTTAAATTTTTTCAAATATTTTTTTAATTTTGAAAAAAATAATTTAATTTTTTCAATTTTTATTTTTTTTGAGGGGTTTCTGTTTCCATTCTTGTTATTTTTGTTGTCCTTGCCGTAGAATTGGAACCTTCCTCAGTTTCCCTCATATGCGATGAGTTGAGTTTCTAACCCCTTGTAGGCGTAGTATCGATGTTGGATCTTATATACTGAGAATAATTATGACTTAGCTTGACAATGTTTGTATTCCAACGTTGTTCTCCTAGTACTCCTCTGATGCCTGTAGTGCCTTGTTTGTAAGGCGTGGTGGTATTCAAGTATGAGTAAACAATCAGCAATCCGATTGAAAGTTATTCTACAACACTCCTCAATGATTTATTTTATTTCGTTAATTAGTCAGTCTTAACTTTCCTTAAGGTCTCAACGTCGGCATTTGACTTTTATTTTATATTTGTCTTTCAAAATTTTACAATTTTTCAGTCAATTCTCACAATAGCTAATCAGCGGCAGGCGTAATTCCAATACACAGATTTGCCTACCCCATACAACATTTGGTATCAATGATTTTGGCATTACTTACTTTGTTTTTGTTTTGACGTTTTCTTACCATTCCACTACAGATAAGCTGCAACAAATACCTCAGTTTCAAGTTTTTATCGACAGATGCAACATCTGCTGTTGCCGCACCTAACCGTATGTTTTATATAACGGATATCTAGACTATAATAGGACTTCAAATAATAATTTAGGCTAAATGTGCTTCCTAAGGTTTATCAATTTGGTTGCTAAAGTTGTTTCTATGATTTATCAAAAAATAGAATTCGTTGTATTATTGTCGAAACCTATTCCAGCAATGAACTTCCTAATTATTTGTAAGCTCCAATCCGGTTGGTCGTATGGGATGTAATGGCCTGCTTTGAGTAAGAACAGATATGTCAAGTTTTTAACAGATTTGACGTATCCCACAATTTCGTCACGAATTCTCCACTGCTTCCTTTCAGCATTATGAAATAATTTTCCACCCCTCCAACGTAGTTTCTTGAGCATCTGCTCAGTGGCGCTGCTTGATACAAGGATGTCCAATTGCCCTGCACATATAAGTACCCTGTAACCCGCGTCCAATAGTTCTTCCATCCAATGGATTGAGGGCTTGTAGAACTCATCAATTAAGAATTTCTCAACTGTATAGTTATGTACGGTGAAATGTCTGTTTTCGACATGTATGGCTTGCCGTACATAAGACCCTTGTAAATATATGTTGAAGTTTTCATGTTCAGGTGGTGACTTATGAAATAGAATGTTGTAGTGATAAGTAAACCCTGTTGCGTTTGTGAAGTATGGAACTCCGTTTAAATCGCCTGTCATGAGTTTGTCGACAATCTATTTAAGACGTACGAAATATAGAAACCAATATTTAGATCACATTGTGGTACAACAATGGCTGTTTATTGGGACATAGATTTAACATGACAAGCAACGATTTGCATATTGGTCAAAGCTTTATGCTGCAAATACTATCAAATAGATTAAATTTTTAAACCAGATGTGAAGTGCAAAAGATGGATTAGCATTAGCAATAAATTCAATTCTTCTTAAGTAATTTTTTCATTACGCTGTGTTCGCAGGTTCGGTTTGAAATATTACAGATTTGTATGACATAAATGATATTGAACAGTTACCTCAAATGCCTTTTTCCATTTCCTCTTTCGTATGGCCTTCTTTGCTTTTCTTTCTTCCACTTGAAAATGCTTCAGCTGTTTCTGATCTAGAAGTCCCAAATTGTTAAGATATTCACCGAACATTAACATGCTAACAGGATCCAGGAAACCATTAAAAATTGCTATGCCTTTCAAATTGATCCTCACCAGTGGTTGTGTATATTTGTGATTTTCAATATGGATTTTACGACCAATTCCAGTAATGTATTTACCTAGTTCAAATAATTAAATTTTCTAATTTATATCCTTTCAGATATATAATCATTGCTTTCACAACACAACACACCTTATGTTCTCGAATATAACACGCGACATAAGAAATAATTCTTTTGAAAAATTTACGCTAAATTGTTACAAATTTTAAATGCTTTTGACTTCTTTCAAAATCAAAGCGAAAGTGTTTACCCTCTATATTTTTGAAACATGTTCAAATTTTGTGTTATACTTGTACGCATGCTATATTCGATAATGAAAAGTAATTTACCGGCATAAGACTCCCCTGTAAGGTAAAGTTCTCGATTTATGTATTCTGGGAAAAGCGTAAAGAACTGTGTCAGTAGGCTGTAAAGATCCTGTGCAACACTGTCTTCCGTTTTTGCATAACCTTTTTCATGATTCGTAAAACTAAAACCTAAACTACAAAGTTAGTGAAACCTCTGTCGTTACAAAGAATTTACGAAACTATTGCTTAACCTGTGCCCACCGGATTGTCGACATATATAACTGAATGGTTTGTTGTCCAACTTGTATTGCGTCGTTGGAGGACATATTTATTGTCAACGAAAAATGGGCCGTTTTCATTGAATAGGCCAAAAAGTGAAGATTTACCTGGGCCACCTTTTAATCAAAAACAGTTTTTACAAATGTAAGCTGTATACACAATCGTTTTATAGATTTGCTACCCCGTGAAAGTTCTTCTTACAATGTCCTTACTCGCAGAAATTTCCTACGGAAAAAACTTCCTGCTGGTAAAAATTCCTACTGGATTTGCTGTTAGTTTTTTATTCTGTAGTAAATATATATCAGGGTATAAAAAATTATTTTTATTTAAAAAAAATGTTTTCGCTTTTTTTCGTGTAAAACATAAAACTTAATTTAAAACTTTTTTTTTGTGTAAAACATAACTTTATCTCAAATTCTTTTTTCATCAGCAGTATTTAACTGGAAAATTATGGACACCGTTTCATGAGCGATTGCGCACTTGTTGAGCTTCTTTCTTGTTCAATGTGTCACCACAATGTATAGTTTTAATTGTTTTCTTATCGAGAATACATCCAAAATCGGGAGGAGAACTTAGTATTTGTTGCAGTATTGGACAAAGAATATTAATTTTGCTACCTATGTATTCCACAAACCATTAACTAATTTTCTTTGAAAAAAAAAACGTCCTTTCAACTGATATATGCCAATTTTCTATTCCAATATAACAATTAAAAACATTTAATTTAGTTGTATAACATGTTCCAATAATGAAATTATTTAAACGTTTACCTAGCACATGTCAAGAGAATAATACTGCCGTTTTTATACTTGAATTAATTGTCGAGTTTCTTTAATTTATGAGCCAAAATCTGGTGATTTAAAAAATGTTTAAAACGATAGAGGCTTTCACGAAGAAAAGTATGTCACTTATAATTGGTCAACTTGTAAATTGACAGAGTGCGTGGATGACTTGAAGTGTTACCTGTGTTGAGTTTTTAATTTCCAAAAAATAATCCATCTGCTTTACAAATACGCAAAATCAGGAAAACTCGCCACAGACTACTATAGAATGGTCCCTTGCCCTGCTGCGGGAATGGACGTTTTTCCATTCGCAAATTTGTGCTTTCTAGCAGGCTGAGCGAATGGACAAACATCCATCCTGTTGCCGAATCTAATAGTAAACAATTTGTATATGTACATGTATATGCTGCTAGAACCTAATGGAAGGCTGCGGGAACCCAAGGCATTGCTGTTGGAACACACGGGATTGCTGCGGGATCCATCGGGATGTCTGCTTGAACCCACACAAGGGCTACGGGATCCCTCGCGAGGACTGCGGGATCCCTCGGGAGAGCTGCGGGAACCCACGAGAGGGCTGCGAGTTACCTCGGGAAAGCTGCGGAAACCCACGGGAGAGCTGCGAGATACCTCGGGAGGGCTGCGGGAACCCAGGGGAAAGCTGCGGGAACCTACGGGAGGGCTGCGGAAACCCACGAGAGGGTTGCGTGAACCCACGGGAGGGCTGCGGGAACCCAAGGCATTGCTGTTGGAACCCACGGGAGGGGTGCGAGATCCCTCGGGAGGTCTGTGGGAACCCACGGGAGGGCTTATAGATCTTTCGGGAGGGATACGGAATCCTTCTGAAGGGCTGCGGGAACGCACGGGAGGGCTACACGAGGCAACATTGTACAATTTTTAACAAGGATGGACACTTTTCCATTCGCGCAGTCACCGGTGTAACCGGATATTTCTCCACACAGTAGCATGGAGTTTTCAGTTTTTGATCTTTTACTTTAAATTGATGACCTCTAGAGGTCAAGTAAATTACTTTCTTTTTTACAAATCTTGAATTTTTAAACAAAGTTGTAAACTGAAGATTTGTAGAAAAGAAACTGAGGAATTACTTTATAAATTCAGTAATTTTTATCAGACCAATTATACTGAACAAGTTTTGGGATTTAAAACAGTATAGTTGTTCAGATGGATAAAAACGGAAAATTTGAAAAAAAAAAGATAGAGAAATTAGGAGGAATCGAACCCAAGACTCCACTTTCGCACTCCTACACGCATACCCCAACTCCACACCAACTAGCTGAAGTGACCAGCATTTTTTATAATACTTAACGCAAATATGAAAACTGAAAACTCATATTTCTAGCAGAAGCAAGTTTCAGTTTGAAATTTAAAATTCACCATCGTACTCAGCACCCAAAAGTACATGGGAACAGTCGAATGTTTATAAAAATTGTTGGGGACAAAGCGCGGGTATCCGTCTTTAGATTTTAAGGATCCATTTGAACTAATTTATTCAGATTGCGATACTACTGTAAACTTAAATTTGCTTTTTCACAAACAATACACTACTAATCATTCAGATTATTAATCGTGTCGCAGCTGTAAAAGTTTAAAATATTTAACTAAATTAACTAGTGTTGCCCCGAAACTTCGGCCTACCAAAGCTTCGGCTGCCTTATCGGCCATTTTTCAATTTTACCGAAGCTTCTGCTTCGGCCGTTGATTATTTCAGCTTCGGCGGATTTGTCGAATCACAAGCCGAAGCAGATAATGTGTGGAAATAGTTCATTTATTCCGTAATTAATTATTATAAATTATTCAATTCATTGAAATAACCTCCACCTCTTCTTTTGATTCATTCATGATTCGTGTCTGCTGATTTAATTTACTCGTAAGTGTGAATTTTAACAAAAAAACGATAGAAATTTCTAAAGTGGTAAATATTAAGATTTAAAAACTAGTGAATGACATAGACGTAGTAAAATCGACAACTTCTGAATGTAAGGAGAAACTCAAAAAAATTGTAATACGCATGCGCAAGTGATTTGGCAAATGATTCCGCCAAAGCTTCGGCTACGATTCGGCAAGCCGAATCAAGGGCAGCCATTATTCGGCCGAAGCCGAATCACGACTTTTTCCGCTTTAGGGCAACACTAAAATTCAGTGTAGCGAAATTTTCTCGATTTTCGAACTGAAGAAGGGAAATAATTCACTTAGTTTGAAAAAGTTCTGTTTTATTTGATTTTTTTCTCGCCACTTATATGTCAACTTTTAAATGACACGGCTGCGCAGAAATGATGAGTTTAGTGATGTTTCATAACACATAAATGATATTTTCCCCGTATCCAAAGTGAAGACAATGAAGTTGTATTGGGATATTATTTATTCATAGCAACAAAAAATAAAATTTGAGGTAATATTTTCTGTAGAACACAGAAAACCAAAAGAAGAATTTTCTTACTAGGAAAGGATGCAGGATCAGGGGTCAAGAGTAGTTAGTAGCAATACCAGAAGTAGAATCAGTGTAAACAGGACCAAATGTTTAGTAGTAATGGATAGGAACAGGATTGACTTTGAACAGAACTGAACAGGAACATGATTGATAGGAACACAGGAATACACAGTAACAAGGTTGACAGAAACAGTTGACAGGAACATAAGGGCAAATCAACGTGGCTTTTGAAATTTTGAAATTTTGACCTTTTGAAATTTTGGAGCATGCGCAGTCCAGTTTTGAACTTTGCAAAGTTCAAATTGATTGATTTCAATTTGGAAAAAAAAACTTGCACATTTCATTTTTATTTTTGAAATGTCTAAGCAAAAACGATTAAAATTAATCAACTTCGTCTGTGGGGAAGCACTTCAATTATTCCTTGCACTCAATGAAGATGATGACAATGAAAAAATACTGGAAAATACCCTTGAAGAATAGAAATAGTCTGGATGTGTAGGTATTTATCCCTCCGGTCAAAGGTAAGAAGATATGTCATCGCTAACACAATTTAATTACATGCATAAGCATAATAGCTTATTATTAAATAGGTAGGTGATTAAATCTAAAGCCTGGTGGGAGAATGTCCTTCCTCACTGTGATGACAAAATATTTAAAAATGTTAAAAATTAAGTTAAAAATAAAATCAAGAATTTCAAATAGACTTGCTAAAGCCTTTTCTCATGTGAAACTTCAAAATCTCTTTTGAAGCTCAACAGCCAATCACAGAGCTCGTTTCATTTGAAGTTTGATAAACCCTTTGCAAACTTCAAAAGTTCAAAATTTCAAAATCTCAAAAGCGGCAGATTGATTTGCCCTATAGTTAATAGGAAGGATCAGGAACAGTAGATAAATTGATTCAAGGATTATCCGGACAATAGACCTGGAACAAGCAGTAGAGTGATAATAGAGCTTGAAAACAATTAGAACTGATAGGAAATTAACTACAATTAAATTTGTAGCCAATGAGTATAATTAAAATCAAGAGAGCGAAAATGCGAAATTTCCTTTTGAAATTTAATCTAATTTAATTTAATTGAAAGGAAAATGAGCGCTTTTCAAGTGCGCAAAACAATAATACTTATAAAAAGCAAATAACTTACTTTGTAGAGGAAAAGGATTATTTCGATGGCAACAGAAACTGAACAAGTGAAACCAAAAATTAGTGGTCTCTTACTTATATGTCAAGTTGATGCAAACCCTTAATGTTTTAAATTGTGATTTTAAACATGTTTTAAAAGAAAAAATGTCGGGATATGGATTCTTCGAATCGTAGAAGATTATGATAAACGTAACGTCAAAGGATTTTTGTTTCATTTAGCTTAAAATTTAAAATTCAATGTATTAACTTTTACATAAATAAATGTTGTAAAATTTAATGATTTATATTTGATATTTGATAATAGTTGACAAAATATACAATTAGGATTAACTTCAACTGCAATATTTTTAAATCAGTAATTTTGTACCTCCACTTAGAAAGTATTTACCAGTAGGAACTTTCTGCGATTAGGAACGTTTTCAGTAGGAACTTTTTTAATAGGAACTTTTGGAGTAGGAACATTTGTTGTAAGAACTTTCAACATTAAGAACTTGCACATGAACACATTGATTTGAACAAACCTTGTAACCAAACCAGAACCGGCGCTGTTGCAGCATGCAGCTGAATTAATAAAAATTTGTAACTCATATAATCTACTAAACGCAATTTGTAATATAAACATTAAATGAATGTAAAATTACTTCAGCTGGAAAAAACCAAAAGAATAAACTTGAGTTGTATATTACATTTACTGTAAAGAATCCACTGAAACTCGTGATATTGCTCATGAGGTTTACGACACAGGATAAATTTCGAGCTTCTTGAATTTTTCCTGCACTAATTAATGCAGTTAATAAGAGTGGAACATCTTCATCATTTGTACTAATGGAAGATGGCATCACATGAGACAAATGTTGCAAATATTTCGTTCGAAGCGAAAATCCAACTGTTAAGTCGGTAAAGTGTAACAAAATCACTACAAGAGCAAATATTATGGTTCGGTCCATTTTTTCACTGTACCAAAGTACTTCAATTATGATGCGGATAGATAATTCTACCAAATGTTGAAACAATTAAATTCTAATTGGATTTGAATAAAGAGTTAGGGCTGAAGACCTTCCAGGAATGACGCTGTGGTTTGGAATACAAAATTAGGTAAAAAAAGTTGAGTCATTACAGTTTGGATATGATGTTATCTTGCACTTAAATTGCATTTTTTATGATTTGGTAAAGTGAAACATTCGATAGCTTTACGTAAAATTATTGGCCACTAAGAAAACAACAAAGGGAGAATAATTAACTTCACTGAATTCCAGGGCCCAATGCCACAATGAGTTACAATTCAACAATTTCCCAAGAGTTTCCTATAATTTGTACAAGATACCGCACCACTTATATTACAATTACAACTTGCAATTACAGATAAATTGTGTTTTTAGAAGATTTAGTTTACAATTAAACAATACTTGCCATACGAAATAAATTGCAACTAGTAATATAAAACTGATTAATGTGTGCATAAGGCTGACTTCACGTGATATAAGTACTAGCAGTGACAATTACTATATTTATTTTGAAGTTTAGGCAATAAAAAAACATTTGAATACAATCAGTTTTTGTATGTCGCAGTCATACGTCGGGACTTGAACTAATCATTATGGGAGACTTTACATCGACTTGTATAATCCTCAAAGCAGCGCCTTTAATCTTTTTAGTATCTGTAAAGAATTTAGTCTAAACAATTGATCAATAACCCTACCAGAACAGTAGTCACTTCTAAATCAAGCTCAACTACACTCTTAGATCATATCTACGTATATCGCCCTTCACATTACACAGTGATCGGTAACCTACCCTTTTCTGGCTCTGATCACAATTTAATTTTTGTTTCCAAAAAATTCAACAAACGAAAACTTCCTTCACGGAACATTGAGTTCAAAAGTTTACATAGAATCAACTGGGAAGATTTTAACTCTGAAATCTCAAGAATGACCCTATCCTCAATTTTAACCTCATCAGACCCTGATAACTTAATCAAAATTATTAATACCAGTGTCATCTCGAAACTCGAGTTATTCATTCCAGTAAAAAAAGGAATTTTCAAAGGTAGATCAAACCCATGGTTTACCTCAAATCTTACTAAAATGATACTAAATCGCAATATACTGAAAACTCAAGCGGATAAGACCAACTGTGCCATTGCCTTCAAAATATACCAAACAGCAAGAAACGAAACCAATTTTAGCATCAGAAGAGCCAAAGTGATCTTTTTTAAAAATTTATTCTCTAAATCTAAAGACTCTGGCAGTTTCTGGAACACTTTGGACAAACTCACGGGTTACAGAAAAATCAAAAGTCCTGAAACTATCACTTCTCTAAACAACGTTCAAGGTTAAGTTTAATTGACAAACAACAAATCTGCAAATTATTGGCACTCTTTTTATGCTTAACACTGACATCCATCCACTCAGCAGTACTAACGTACCACCAACAAGTTATATTAAACCTAACTCTGAAAAATTAAACACTCCTAATGAATTTATCATTTCAGAAACTGAAGTTAAATCAGCCTTGCACAAGCTAAAATCTAACAACTCAACGATTAAACATTCAATTCCCACAACTGTTCTGAAGAAACTCTCTCCTTCCCTAAATTCATCTATCACACTAATCTTCAACATAATTTTTTCATTTTGCCAAGTCCCTTCAACGTTTAAGTTATGCGCAGTAGTGCCTCTATACAAACAGAAAGGCTCAAAAAATGCCCCTGAAAATTATCGACCAATCTACTTTCTCCACTAACGAAAGTTTTTGAATCAATACTATTCTTTAAACTTAAACCACTTATTGAAAAATGCTTTGTGCTCAACAACATGGCTTCAGAAGTTTTAATTCATGACACACTGCAATAACTTTATTCACTCAAGATATTTTTTCGAAAATTGACAAACGTAACACAAGAGTTGGTGCAATTTTCATAGACTTTAAGAAAGCATTCAACTCTATAGATCATTCTATTTTATTAAACAAACTCAAGTCAAAATTCAACTTTTCACCAGTGTACATCAAGTTACTAAGAAGTTATTTTAGTCAAAGGAAATTCAAAAATAAATTAAAAGACTTTCAGATGAATTCATTGGTCATTTACTATGAAGACTCTGAAATTGCTAACATTATCTTATGCGATGCTCAAGATCTCACAATGGTGTGAAGACAACAAACTTCAAATCAACTTAGCAAAAACAGAATTTGTATTGTTTCATAAGAAAGGAGATCGACTCAACAACTCAACTTTAGAAATCTTGTTTGAAAATTCTTCAATAAAAAGGGTGACCAAGTTTAAATATCTAGGAATCATATTAGATGAAAATTTCTCATTCAAGTCTCATCTAAATCATGTTGAAAACAAAACAAGCTCAGCTATTGGAAGAATTTCCTCAATACGAATATTTTGTCCCAACCCTGCCTTTATCTGTCTCATAAAAGCCTATGTCCTCTGTATTACGATTACTGTATTGACATCTGAGCCATACAGTCGAAATTAGAATTAGATGTTATGCAAAACAAAATCAATAGACTTCTGTACACTTGTTTGTACCTTCTCCTCTTCAAAAAACTGAATAGACTCTTCAAAAATTCAAACAGAACTAAACGTAAAGTTCTTTACAAATCTAAAAATGTTATTATTAATTCTATGCTTCAGGACTGTGGACTTCTAACCATCAAAGAAAGAGCAGATTAGTCAAGATTAAAAAACGTACTTTCATTTCTGGACAACCCTATTCCTGAAATTAGAAGTTTTTATAAATTGTCAAAAAACACAAGAACCTCCAGAATCTTTCCATTACTGGAGATTGATTCTTATCACTCAGAAACATTTCAAAGATCTATCAAATTTAAAACTTGTAAACTTTGGAATTCACTTGCAAAACACCGGACACTGAACACGGACGAACAAATTAAATTCAAAGAGAAAGTCTACGAATTACTTGTGAAAAAGCGCTCTTCTATATGGATAAAATTTTGAAAGTTTTAAATTTTAGCAACTGAATTTGGAATTTGGGATTCTATTTCAAATTTTGGATTTAGTTTTTGGATTTGGAATTTCATGATTCATGTTATGATCTATTAAAATTTTTGCATTTTACAAAATTACAAAAATTTTACAAATTACAAAACTTTACAACCTTTCAAATTTATAAATATACCATTCTATCCAATTTGTTCTAATTTAATTTTTACGTAGAATAGCACAGTCTCACTTCGGGGAGAACAGCTTGTGTAATAGTTGACGGAGAAAAGACTGTTAAATAAACTCCTGCCAAAATCAAAATCAAAAATCAAAATCATATATGGTTTGAGCGCAGATTAGAGGTAAGTTCCGCTTTGTCGCCCGCTGCCATATTTCCAAATAGGTTATTGCAGTTGATAACAAAGCTCTTACTTTAGAAAACAAACTAATGTTCAAACTTTGAAACGTTTTACCAGGTGCTCCATGTTTAAAAATTAATTATTTTCTTATTTCACTTTTTCTTTGGCTTTTTAACCCCAATTAGTTAATAAACTAAATCACAATTTAAGCTTAGTACTCAGGTGGGGATTAACCCCGAGCAAAAAGTGTGACAAATTTTCAGGCTAGGATGAGAAGAAACATAGGAAAAAAGTTGAGCTGAAAATGTCATTTTTGCTCACTTTAAGCCAAGCGTAAAATAGAGGGTACTCACGTCAAGGCTGAGCAAAAAAGTTTCATGTGACTAATTTTTAAATAAATTGATTTCAAAGAAAGAGTTCGGATTAATAAATTGTCACTGTCCATTGCTAATTTAAAAAGTTTTTGAAAATTAACAGTTCTGATGATGAGGATGATGATTTAGTGTTTTTTTTTTGATTTTTGAATTTTGAATTTTCAAAGATTAATAATAAAGATTTTAACTAGAAGTTATTCTCGTTTTTGAAACTTGTGAAAAACTATTAAAAAATGTTTCTAATTCCTAAAATTTGATTTGAGATTATTTTTCTCACTTTTTGCTCGGCAGAAAAAGGGGGTCGTTCTTCCTGAGCAGAAAATGTTCTTTTTCTTCCCCGGAAGAATTTTTTTACGTTTCTGCTCTGATTTTGCTTCGACCTGAGTACCAAAATTTTCTTCCAAGCTCTAATTTAAAAAAAGTCGATTCTTCTCACTTTTTTCCCCACCTGAGTACTATACTCAAATTAAAACATTATTAACTGTGATCAATGAAATTTAAATTTATCGCTTAAAGAGAACTTTCAGAAGCTTTTCAACTGCAATATTCTTTCCTTTCAACATTATAATTACGACTTACAACTATTTCTGTGGCGCTCAGTCACTTCACAGTTGTAAATGTGATTTCTAAAATATCAGACTGTAATTGTAGAATTGTGCTTTTTGTGGTGTAGGGCCCAGGTCTACAAAATCGCGGGGAAATTTTTTCTTGCCTTTTTGCCTGTACTTTAGCAGTGTGGATTGAAAAGTGTTGATATGTAAATTAAAGTTTACTCAAAAGATCTAGATGCTAAAAATAAGGTCGGGAAGGAGATGGTGTTCCAAATTTCGGCTACATTACAAATAAAAATAAGGTAGCTCTCAAAATAATTTATAATCTGTGCGGAAGATCGTCCAACAGTGGCCTCACTGTCTAATGATTTTAACTTTACTAACGATAAACAGCAAAATAGAAAAAATTTAATTTTTATGACATTTTATTACTGTATATAACATGAAAGTACGAACGCATAAATAGAACCTGGTAGCATAATTTCCAGTTGTTTGTATCTCATCCATATTAAGAAAATCTCACGTCTGGTTTTACGCATGTATGAGTAGACTGTTACACAAAAACTAATAAAGGCTTTCCCGTGTTAGAATTATTAAATTTTGTACTAAGCATCATATTGTTTCAAAACTCACACCAACAATGAACTTATGTAAGTACAAACTTTTAATATTCAGACGAAGGTTATTCATTGAAACATCCAATGAGTAGACCCTCTAATAAATGATTTAGTTGAAATTGTTTGGCCTAACTTCGATTTGGCCGGGAGTTGGAGTTAGAAAACATTGGAATTACAACTCCCAACAATTTAGGTTTTGGGAATCAACTTAAGATGCGTATTCCAACTAAGCTAAACATTAGGACTTGACACTCGACTTACAATTCCAACTCCGGAGTCAACTGTAGCAAAATCTGTTTAGTAATTTTATTTTAGATTTCTGAAATAATTAACAATTTTTTGATTCCGAAATGCACTGAAGAGCAAAAATGTGGGAGAAATATAATTATAATTTATTCAGGGGATATCGCAAGAAAAAACAATAACTTCCTGGCATTTTCTGTTTCACAATCCAAAAAATTATTTTGGCATGATTCAAAGTATTTTGAGGGGTTGTTTGAGTCACTGAAATATTGATAATGCACTTAAACTATTAAATAATCGTTTCGGAACCTAAACGTGATGGTTAACAAACATGGTATTTCAACTTGTTCGGCTGGTATACTAGTTACATTAGACTCGATTCAAACAGACCAAATTATTCATGCCTAATAATCAAGCTGTTACATAATACGGCCTAATTAGTAAAGTGCACTGTATGATATTCAATGAAACTATTGCCATTGCAATGGCAACAATCGCAAACGAGTAACCGCTAATGTCAATTTCATGAGCACTGTAGCAGTAAAAGCAAGCATAGAAAAGTTTTGATTCCATTGCTTTGAATGCTTTAAGAAACGTTTCTCAAATATTTTCAGACAATCCCACACACGAAGTTGCGCTAGTTCGCTACTTGATGCGCTAGCCGAAAAATTACAAATACAGCGTTATTGTGATGAGAAAATGTGCATTACTTCAGCTCTTGAACAAAATAAAAATTTAAGTCAATATCACAACGTATCAAAATATATCGGCTTCCAGCATTCTTCTACCAAAACTATCCATTCCTTCAGATTAAGTTATCGGAAAACTCGGTCAGGTATCCTCCCTCAGCATTTTGTCAACTTTTTAGTCAGGGTCCTCAAAATCGGTCTCTTCGCTTTTACCATGTACTGTAGTATAAATATGGGTGTCTCTATGTGTTTTTGGATCAGTCGTCCAGTATTCCTCTCAGTAATGATGTTTAAGTTCAGTTGGTCTGGGTCGGAGAAGTTTTTTTAACAATAATGGTTTATTGTTTAAATAAAGTTAAAATTATTATTGAATATCGCAAGCTGAGTTTGAGCTTTTTGTTAGAGTAATAGTCGGTTAGAGTTGTTGGTCAGTAGTCGGTAAGTAAGATAGAGTTGAATTGTAGCGGGAGAAGGCTCCAATTCAGAAGTTAGACTGTGTAATTTATTTTTTTAAATTAAAGTTTTTAAGTTAACGTTTTCAAGTTCTTAGTTTTCTTTTTAATTATTTTATTTAAACAGTAAAGTTTTTGAAAACGACTGATTGCAAGTGAGCGGTTTAGCGGTATCAGGTAAGCTAAACCGTCACAATATTCACGTTTCTTGTTTTACGTATTCTATGCAATAAATAATATCTCCTTGCCTCGTTCATTGCTGAATGCTGAGTGAAACGAGAAAAGAAACGTATGTGCAAAGTTCAGTAATTAAGGGAATAAAAAGAACCCTTTGTGCGAGGGAAACGGATCGCGCTAGAGAGCAACAGCTCTGATTAACCTAAAGTGTGAAAAGAAAGGGCTTCGATGCCTGGGCCATACTTTAGCTACCCATTCCCTACCATGTCCAAACGGGCCCCATGACTTCCCTTGTCTCCATCCAAACTTTGGTAGAACTACACTGAGAAAACTTTTCCCTTTCCTTCTCTTGTCACTTTCCTTCTGAGATCCCTAGCGGAAAGTATAGATCACTCCAATTAATGTGATGGTGAAGTTAAGGAAGTAGCTGTTGTGTCGATTAATCGCACTTCATTGATTTAGAAAATTGAAGCAACGTTCAATTTAAATGAGAGAAGTATTCAGAAACCGCGTTGTAAAAGGAAAGAGTCTGTTGTCAGAGAAATGCGAAGAGACCCATAACATCACTTCCGCTATTTCCGGTAAACCATAATGCATTCTGCTAAAACCTCATTCATTGAACCTTCATTTGTGTTTAACGAATAGTAGTATGAATGTTGAAAACTAAGACGGGATTTACAAAATAGTTTCCAGGCGCATTAGAAGCAAGAAGACTCACGAATTACCGATTTCCCTTAAACCAATTTCCTTTATTGTAGACAGAGTTGGAATTTAGCCCAATTTGTAGGATGCATGTCGCCATCGAAGAGAAAATTTTGTTGAATAGAAATGGTTTGGGGATTTCAGAGAATTTTATTTGATGATAGTGTGGAATAGTGTAGGATTAATGTGCCAATTTGAAGTCAAGTTTTCTCAAGTTCTCTTCGTACCCAGTGAGTAGAAAATTCTGGACAGATTTTATCTTTTCTTTTAATTTAAGCCTTTATTTCTTTTGATTTAAGCCTCTTTCATGTATACCTTGCATATCTATAGATTTCAGGCTACTTTCCAACTGCAAACATCAACTGTATTTTTCGAATTGATGTCTATACGAGGTTTTTTGAAGTAGGTCCGAATCGTTAGCTGACAGAAGTTTTAACAATAAAGAAATAGTAAACCTGAATACATCAAAGTTTAATGGAAGGCAGTCTGTCTCTAAGTGAACAAAATATCGGGAGGTGCTGAAAAGAAGGCGGAGGAGTTTCTTAAAGATTTATTGTTGGACCCTTTCTATTTCATTTGTGTGTTGTGATCCCCACACCCCTGAGCCTTACAAGGTAGTTGATTTGACAATGGAATTTAAGAGACATTTCGAGGTTTGCAAGTCGAGGGTTTTCGTCCTACCTAAAGTGCGAAATACAGTGCTTTTCGTTGTAATACCTTTCCCAATAACCGATTTAGAGTGGAGGTTGAACGACCCATTCGATTGGAAAATTATGCCAAGGTACATATAAGATTTCGTAATCTGCACTTGGATACCTTTCCAGGAGAACTTATCTTCTTTTCTAAGCCTTCCAGAACGCCGTATCACAAGAAGTTAGCAGTGAGATTTATCTTCTGTTGAAGGAGTTCTCCTGACTGAGCAACGAGAACTAGATCGTCCGAATAAAGAAGCAAATGTACAGATCCCGAATGGAGTCGAAAGGCGGCAAGGAGACATCTATCAAATATGTTCACCAATTCCTCTATAAACAGGTTAAACGAGTGGGGCTTGCAGATTCTCCTTGAAGGAGTGCTTTCATGATTTCTCTCCGTTAGACCGTAAAAAGTGGAAATCTTTGCATCTGCATTCTCGTATATATATTTGATCACACGGATGAATTTAGTGGACAACCCTAGGTTTTTAAGAATCTACCGTAACAGGTTGTGGTTTGGAGTATCAAATGCTTGGGTAAAATCAACGAAGCAAACATATAACTCCTTTTCTTTGAGGAGTTAGATCTGTGCCACAGACATGAGAGTAAAAACGTGGTCAACGCAAGATCTTCCTTTCAGAAAACCTCCCTGAAAGTAGGATATGATGTTGTGATTGGTTTTTCACTCCACCATCTTACTATACAGAATTTTAGTAAAAAGTTTGAGGGTGATGCTCAGTAGAGAGATAGGACGCTAATTCCCAGTGACTTTTCTAGCACCCTTTTGAAATATCGGACAAATTAATGCATTGCACCATTGAACGGGGACTTTCCCAGAATTAAAACTTAGTTGGCAAATCTTGTTAAGTGTAGCAAAAGGACCGGCGAACTTATCTTCCATGCACTGTTCGGAATTAGATCTTCACCAGGTGATTTTCCAGATTTCAGTGATTTGATGACCATATGTGTGTCGAGAGCATTAAATTCCCTGTATAGGATTAAGTCGGTGCCGTTAACGCATTCAGAATACCTGGAATTTACCGATTCGAGGTTATCGGGATTGTACACACTTCTGAAATGCCGATATGTTGTTTGCGGGTTCTGTGGTCCGTCCAAAGTATTTTACCGCTTTCCAAAACTTGGCCGGGTTGGAAGATTGGTGCAGTTTCAGAGAAACTTGAGAAATGAAGTTAACCATTTTCTCGTTATTTATAATTCTGTATTTTTTGTTTCTATCAGTGTATTCTTATGCTGGCTGTTTCATCCTTCCACTGTCAATACTTCTTTGTAAAAGCCTCAGCGCGCGATTGTTTTCGTATTTAAGCACTTTGCAATCATTACCAAACTATTTAGGGCAGTTTTCCTGTGGATTCGGATATTTGAATAACTTGAGGTTTTTGCAGGTGTCGACAATTGCAGAGTGTATAAAATTACCAGAGAGAACCACGTCGATGAATACAATCGGAGTAGTACTTATTTTCAATTCAAGTCTTTGACAAATTCATAAAGTTCGGGTTGTTTAACGGAAATAGTTTTGGTTTCGTTAGTTTGACGCGAGTAGTTTGGGCTTGATACGGTGCCTACAAGGAAAGCAATAGTGGGAAATAATCCGAGTCAGTCCAATCAAGAACCTCAAGAGAAGCGACTTCCCTAGCTAGAGTAGGGGTTATGAGAAGTGAGTCTACAACGCTGCATCCTTTGTTTGATTTATTAATAAATGTGAAATTACCTACTTCGGAAATAAATGTAAAATTTCCTACTGCTGGTAGGAAACCATTTCATTTCCTACCAGCAGTCCCAACTCTGATAGCAGTCCCAACCCAGGATAACAAGTTACGTCCGTTTCTATTGATCACTAAATCTTTACTATTTCTCTTATCGAATGGAACGGGGAGTTCTAAACCTATTCTTGCATTCATGTTTCCAACAACTTTTTTCCAGGAGGTGCATGATTTCTTGGAAGAGATTGTTAAGATTGACTTGGAACTGCTCAGTTGGCGGAATGTATACGAACACCAGAAAACAAAGTGCTGTTGTACAAATTTGTAACTGCAAATTCTGTTGATTTGAGAACAATAACTGGGAACGGGAAACTTTTAGTCCAACCATACACGAAACCATCAGCAGGCCTATCTTTGGTTTTTTAGTTAGCAGAGTGTGAGGAGTAGTTATACGAGGTTTCTAGACCCGTTCTTCTACAGTCGCCTTGAAACATAGTCTCGGAGAGACAAAAAAATGTAGGTTGAAGAGAAAGAAATTGGGTGCAAAAGTTAAAATTAAGATTACTTATACTATGTTCATTAAGGTAATAGAATGTAGAGGTATTCACTAAATGATTTAGCGCAAGTGATTGAGAAGAAGTGAAATTTGCAGAAATTGGTTAATGACAAGGGCGGTCAAAACGTCATTGATGAAGATCATCAATGACGCTGCATCTAACAAATGTTTGTACCGAAGCTCGAAGAAGGATACATTTTATGGACAGGAGCCTCCAATGGCATCATATGTTAGTTTTACGCTAAAGATACACTCAGTTTAGCTGTTGTATTTTTGACTACTTAGGAAGGCTTAACTCATTTATCAATTCGGAACTCCTTAAGGTTAGTCCAGGTAAGTAGTAGTGAGTCAAATTCATACATCAGCAAATTTCGCTCAGCTCGACTCAACATTTTCAATTTTGTTTGAATCTCCTGGGGTTATGGGAATTTATACGACGTACCGTTAATTTTAAATTTCTTTCTTTCTACTTTGAAATTCTAGGTCTTAGTAATTAGTTCTCCCCGAACTACTCCAAACCTTCCAAGACTTACATTTACACACTTGTAAATGTAAATTGTAAAATGTCAGATTGCAATTGTAAAATTGTTTATTGTCCATTGATTTTGTTTAAATGACAATGTTTTTGGTGAGGAGAGAGGGAAGAAAAAAAGACAGCAGAGTAGAACAGCTGTTGCAGAGATATAAATTTTTTTGTTATTTAAAAAAGCCGGGACGGTAGTTGGTACTCTCCCTTCTGTCCACTTTTCGGAACGTGTAGCACTTTTGGCTGTCTCAAACAATTTTGAGTGAAAACAGTTTTCTCCAGTTACCTTATTTCCGAACACCCTGTATTCTCTCAATCCAATGCGGAGAACAAAATCTTGACAAGAGTAACATGTGGCACTAAGTTGTGGTACTTAAGACCCCGGAAATTTTATAATTTCAGAACATGTGTAGAAAAAAAGATATTTTTCCAAAAAGACATCCAATAATATTTGATTCTTTAACAATACAATAGATTCCGATTGTAATAAAATTGAGCGGAACGAGGAATTGGGTTCAGTATATTACAGTTGTATAATAAACTGTCTGGCAATTAAAAATATATTCACGATATCAGGTAAAGTTTAACTTGTGACACGCAAACACAATAGAGGCTAGGAAGTACTCTAATCGATTAAAATACGCTTCTTTTATAATTTGTTCCATTGACGCGAGGGTCCAAATTCTTAAAAAGAGCAGGAATTAATATAATTTTTATACTTGGAATAGTCGGATTAACGAGATATTAGCATACCCAGAGCCAAACTAAGCTACTTTTTTGGTATGGTTGTAGCCATCCAGAGAATTATTAAAAAAAATATTATTTGGTTGTCATAAGCGCAAAGGTGTTTAAATTAGCTTGTGCTGCCGTAAAGCAGTTTATCGTAGAAGCCTGTTTGGTGAGATGAAATTGCACACTTTACAACTATAGAAGTTATTTGTTTTTTAGAAATACCAAAATGCCGCGCTTTATGATGTGCCAAGCTCGCATAGATTAAAATTTCTGTGTTGTTGTCATTCGATGAATTATTAGATGAAAAAGTTGAATTGACATTAGTCGCCAAAAATTAGTCGTATACGTGCAAATTTTTCGAATTCATCGGCTTTACTTCGGTTTCGTAAAAAGTATGTTATACAAACGTCACCCTGGACTTTTTCTGTGTACGATAGTACATGCCGCAAACACATTTAACCAAACAAGTCACTTCTTTTGTTCAGCAAACGGTTTAGCTACATCAAATATCGCAGTGTCTTTCTTGTAGTTTTGGGTGTTTTCACCGTTGCTACGGTTCATTGTTATTCTGAAATCTGTTATTATTTTATTCTAATGCTCACTAAAATTAAATTCATTTTCATATTCATTTTATAATTAAAACGACTTAGCTTAAAAAATATATCAACTGAATTTCATTAGTTGGTGTTCGTGTTATGAAAGCAAATGTTCAAGCAAACGGTTTTCCACTTGTGAACCTGTTGATCATATCAAAACTCCACTTGGGTTGGTCAAAGGGAAGAATGTGTCCCGCATTACGAACCAACAGATATGTCAAATTCTTAGCTTGTCTAAAATATCCTGCAACATCTTTGCCGACTTTCCATTTCTGCTTCTCTGCTGCATTGTACAGCTGTCCACCGGACCAGTTGAGCTTCCTTAACATTTCTTCTGTGTTAATGTTCGCAACAATAATATCTAATTGGCCAGAGTATATGAGGAATTTGTACCCCTCGGGTGCATCTAGTAGTTCTTCTATCCAAGGAACTACTGACTTATACATATCTTCTCGCAGAAATTTCTCAACTTTTGTATCTTCCGCATATGACAAATTACCCACGTGGATACCATGGCGTACGAATTTTTGTTGCACAAACATTGAGTAGTAATTATGTTCAGGTGGAGCTGACGGCATAAGAAAGTTGAAGTAAAATGTGAACCCTGTAACATTCGTGAAGTAAGGGATGCCTGTAATGTCTCCATCCATCAGTTGATCCATGATCTGTATTCCAATGTAATTAACGTTAGTTACATGTCATCACACGAATCAGTGCCATTGTTAGTTACTAAGTTAGTACAGAAGGTACTAACGGAATCCATATGTAAACTGTAAATTTGAATATTTTTGAAGAACTTCTAGCAGAAATGTCAACAGATAAATTGATTTGGACCTTGTCATTGGTCACGTTAGCTTTTTAACTATGAGGTAATTCCTCTATGTATCAATAGGTTAACTTGTTTGTGTTATAACGTTAAAGTGTTTGTTTTAAATAAAAAATTGTTATATAATAAAATGAGGCTGTCCCCTTCATTGACTCAGAATGTTTAAATATGAAGTACTCTTTTATACTCATATAATATGGAAACCTCCTGATTGGCTTCTCGTTCGGCGGGTCTGAGAAATAATAGAGGCTGTGAAGGAAACTTTGTTTCTCTGATCACACCTTTATTAGTTTCTCTTGCCGACGAATACATCGAAATCTAGCAGCTGAGTTCCTTCCAACATTTTTTACCACAGAACCTCTGAAGTAAGATAAGAATAAAAATTATCAGACTACAAAGTAGGTAATGTTTTTTAAGTACCCTCGTTGTGAAGTTTTACCGTACCTCCTCCTATTTTTGTCTCTTGCAATGAAGCAGAAGTATATATGTCCACTGACATCTAATCAAACAAAAACTTTTTGTGACGATAATTGATTCTACAATGGTGTGAAGTGGTTAGTTGAAAGAAAAAACCCTAAAGTTGAAGAATTGGGCATGTCAACTTTCCATTTACTCTACATCACTCAATAGAGAACCTTGCGACCATTGTTTGCTTTTATTCTTTGCTCCACTCGTTTCTTCTACTCATTTATTATTACTTTCATTTCTTATTTTTTCCGACATCCTGTCGCAGTTGACTCTAAATTTTAAAATAAACCCTACCTGTGACATGGGAAGATGACTTTATGTGAAATCAACCTTCCTAGGACACTAAAAAACATTACTCACCCTGTACGTCGGGAAGACTCTCAATGCACTGCACTAAACTCTAAGTAGCGCCATTCCATGTATAAATACTTAAATATTAGGGATGTTTAACTTACTTTGAAAGCATCCATCCATTGTTGCTTCGCAATCGCATTTCTAACAGCTTGTTCTTCTCTATGAAAATGCTCCATCTCTTTCTCATCTATCAATCCAATGTTGTAAAGGTAGTTTCCATAGTTGACCATATTCACAGGATCTGAGAAACCGTCACCAATTGCCATGCCTTTGAAATTTATCTGAATTTTTGGAGACTTTTGATTTTCTTTATGGATTTTGTAGCCAATTGCTGGAACGTATTTCCCTAAAGAAGATAATACAGTGGTTTTAGCTTAATGTCACCTCCGAGGGAACCAAAAAATCGGTTGAAAGTAGGCGGAGTTGACAATAGCCGATAATGGCAACTGACTGATAATTCAAAGATTAGGTGACATAAACCGAAGTTCCTGGTTTTAGAGGCGTAGTTTATGATACGACACCTTTTTCGATTTATTTTACAATTTTTGAAGTTATTACCTGAATTTAGAATACTCTAAAAGCAAATTACTTCTTAAAGTAATCAGCAAGGTTTCTTGCAATATGCCAGAAAAATGGCTTTGAGATATTATCTTCTCAGAAACTCCCAAACTATCGGTACTTGTTTGCAAAGTTCTTCACTTCCATTGTTGTTTATCATTAAAACTTTAAGTTTCTCAATCCTAACCATGCGCCCATCTAAAGTTGGCATACTCGCGGTTGGAATAAACCCGCCACTGCGGGTGAGTCTTTAAAAAAAATAAACTTTTACGATCGAGGATCTCATAGTAGAATACAACAAATAGGTTAATGAAATAGATCCCCCAACGATCTGTGACCGCCCACACCATTTAAACAAACACGAGTATATTCTGGGTCTGAGAACCGAAAGTTTCCATTAAAGTGTGGTTATGTGTTACACATTCTCTTCAAATTGGATGACAAGAGGCGGAGGTTGACAATAGGAGGTGTGACAATAGGCAGAGTATTTAGTACATGAGAGCATGGAGTTTAGCCGGGGGAAAGCCAACAGGGTGACAATAAGCGAAGTATGACATTAAGGGGTAGTGACATTAAACTAAAACCACTGTATTTTTCAAATATAGAATATTGTGTAGATAGTGGAAGCCATGGTAATCTACGATGTGGCGGTTTCATATCGGGTGTTCGGAAAGAAAGATAACTGACTTTCTTTAACTCCACTTAATTTGAATGGAAAATACTTTCTCCAGTTATCTTTTTTTCCGAATACTCTGTACCTGACAAACTAAAATGAGACATTTCATAAGATGGACACATACGGATGTAATAGACAATCTTAAGTCCAATCAGTCTCGTATTAATCTTAGAGAGATTTTTCCTCATTTTCAAAAATTATATCAATCATTACCTGCGTATGATTCCCCTGTAAGGTAAAAATCTCTTGTTGCAAATTCAGGAAAGAGCGTAAAGAATTGTGTGAGTGCTTCATAGAGGTCACGTGCAACATCTTCTTCTGTTCGGACATATCCTTTTTCATTGTCAGTGAAACTAAAGCCTGCAATTAATTAGACATTTATTAAAGATATGTAATTCATAGTTTTGATAAGTTGACATGATATAAGTTCGAGTACTTTAACCGGATTCATAAAATATTGAAAGTTTTTGGTTCTTGTAGTCGAGAGCCATTCCGCTAACTGGGTAATCAAAAAAGTTATATGCAACCAACAACCCTTTCAAAATTTGTTCATACGATCTGAGTGGTTAGATGTGTAGTGTCGTGGGTAAGGAGAGTTACTACATTGTTGGATCAGTAGGGAATTTTTTATTGTCACACTCTGCCTTAAAGT
Organism: Holacanthella duospinosa; assembly: GCA_002738285.1. NCBI lineage: Eukaryota > Metazoa > Arthropoda > Collembola > Poduromorpha > Neanuridae > Holacanthella > Holacanthella duospinosa. The sequence continues at coordinate 782,449 of NIPM01000030.1, forward strand.
TACTACGCAATTGAAAAAAGTTTCACATTTCCAGAAACCCCTCTAAATAAAAATTTGTAGTGTTGAGTTTGCATGGGCAGAATTGCAGTGACGAATATTACTTTGCACTTTTTTTTCGCTATTGTCATAGCAATTCTTTCTCCAGTGTGAGGTAACTTTTAAAGCAAACTATTCTTTGATTCAATCTCTACTGCAGATTTATAACTGGCTAGTAATTTATATTATTTTACAATTATTTTTTATACGTAACAAGATTATAATTTAAGTATTTGTTGGCTCATACTTGTTGTAGGAAAAAGTTCTGTTATACAGGGTTATCCAAAGTTTTGTGCCCTCATTTCCCTATCCACATGATTTTCGAACAGCGATTTTACGAAATGTAAGATTTTCTATCTAACATTTTGGTTTTGCTGAGTTAGTTCAAGAATAATACTTTATTTTTCAAGCTGAAACAAAATTTTAAGCAATGTCTGAAACTGGTAAATCACTATATTAAAATGAAAAGTTTACGACGATGGGTGAAAAACTTACTGTGTAACTATGTACCCCATTTCTTTTTACAGAATACAAATTTTTTTCTCTCCAAATAATATTTTTCGAAAAAGAATATTGAAAAGTAGAAAGAAATTTTTTAATGAAGCAATAGGATCAAGGGGTATGATGAGTCATTGAATTCAAATCATTCAAGTTTGTTTTTGAGGCCATCCACAGAAAGCATGTGTTTTTTGGATTGAAAAATTTTGCATTATGGTATACAAATTTGGAAGAATTTTGAATGAAAGTTTACAAATAAAGGATAAAAACTTAACAAATTTAGTTGTTCTTGTTATATAAGAAATAAATGTATGTCTGATAATTGTTTTTAAGCGTGATTGTTGCTATAACTGATGTTATAGCTGTGTAGTTCATTAATGTAATCTCCTAGGAAGCGGATACCGAATTATGACGTTGATTTTCTTACCGTCCTTAAGGTGTCGTCACATTTGCAAGCAACTTGAACTATTTGTTGCCTGAAACATGTTATCACAGCAAGAGACAACTTCTTTGTCGCGTGTTCGCACATAGAATTAATATCTTGAAAAAAATATGTCAATAAACTAATCAGGAAGCTCCAACTTTTTTCATTTGGGAAAGCAGTTAGGTTGAAAAAAGTTTTAAACAAGTTGATGCACATCGTGTGGTTTTATTAACAAAAGTAAAACCTCCTTAGTGTAAACATAAAAAAGGTTCTCTTAAATCAGCAAAAGTGTTGTAATAACTTTGCAAAAGTTGAGCCAAATAGTTGCATCAATTTGTGAACCCGCAACATGTAATTTTTTTTCCAAACACATCATAATAGAAGTAGTAAGCAACTTGCCCTATGCGGTCATTATAATAGCGAGATTTGACTGTCGCTTGAAAAAGAGCATAGATCATAATTATAATAAAGGATACTAGAGTCTGTGAAGTGGTAGGAAATTTGATTAGAAAATGTATAGTTTTTTGGAAATGAGTTCTACACAAGTTAATAAATCACTTTACAAAATTTATTAAAATTATTGCTTTACCTGTGCCTACAGGGTTGTCAAAATATATTACTGAATGCGTGAGTGTCCATGCTGTACTCCGAAGTTCCAGTTCATTTTGTACAGTTACTCTAAATGGTCCATTCTCTACAAAAAGGCCAAATAATGACGATCCACCCGGACCTCCTATAGAAAATAGAAACAGTAAATTTATAAATAACTTAAGCCATGTCTAAAAATAAAAAAACTATTCCATGTAGGAAATACCCGTTGGCAGAAAACAAGACAAAATAAGCTGCATACGTTACAACTACAGTTAAATTAAAACTTGTGTTAGACGTACTCGGTTAAGCCGAACTATAGTTGAGGGTTCTGATACAAATTTCACATTTGCGTTTTACCTCGGTTAAGCCAAAATTCAGCTACTACAAACCTAATATTCCGCTCCCTCGGACTTCGTTTTATCCGAGGTTTACTGTACAAATAAACAATCATTGTAAATTGACAAAACACAATCAATCATACATCAAATTCAATAAGGATATGGTAAATGTAAAATAGTAGTATCATATAAAAACAATTATTTTACATACTTCGGTTTAAATATGTTTCGGTTGAATCACCCATACCGGGGGCAAGGTATAAAATTTCCAAGTTTTTTTCGAAAAAATTTTTTTTTTCGCTTTTTCGCATAGAAATCCGTTTCATGACTTTCTGAAGCGATTCTGAAAATTTTTTGAAAAAAAAATTTTTCAAAAATTTTTTAAGTACAAAATTTTTTCAAAGTCCAAAATTTTTTTAAATTAAAAAAATTTGGTTGGTTGCTTTTTTTGACAAAATATGTTTATATAAAAGTTACTCAGAATGAAAAGCTTAACAACTTTTCCATCTAACATTTTTCTCTGAGGTGATCCCTTCAATTCAAAAGTAATGTAAACGTCCAAAGTACCCATACCGGGGGCAAGGTAATTTTTTTCGAAAAAAATTTTTTCGTTTTTTTTTTCGCATAGAAATCCGTTTCAGGACATTCTGAAGCGATTCTCAAAATATTTTGAAAAAAAAAATTTTTTTTCGAAAATTTTCTAAGTACAAAATTTGAAAATTTTTTTCTAAGTCCAAAATTTTGATTTTGGGTTTTACTATAACCCAAAAATTTCTTCGAAAAAAACTTAGAAATTTTATACCTAGCCCCCGGTATGGGTGATTCAACCTATTTATGATGTACCGATCCCTTCAGAATTAGTTAGAGCTTTTTGAATTTTTTTTCACTCCCTGTTTCACAAACCTCACCTAATAAATATATTCAACCCACATACTAAAACTTTCTCATAGTGTATACCCACCACAATGCAGAGTCGGGCACGACTACTAAGAAATTGCTCAAGACTCCCATGGTATGCGAAAAGTAGATTCATTATGAGAAACAGACCAATACAAAAGAATTGAAAATTGGAAAATTTTGTTGGATAAATTTTCATAGAGGCAGAAAATTTTGTTGATTAAAAATTCATACAGCCAGAAAATTTTGTTGGATAAATTTCCACACAAGCAAAAAATTTTGTTGGATAAATTTTCACACAGGCAGAAAATTTTGTTGGATAAATTTCCACAGGCAGAAAATTTTGTTGGATAAATTTTCACGCAGGTAGAAAATTATGTTGAATAAATTTCCAAAAAGGCGGAAAATTTTGTTGTATAAATTTTCTTGCAGGCAGGGTGTGGACACAGGCTGCTCCTAACATGCCCATGTTCCTTTGAGATTACATAAAACTGAGATATTATACAATGCTGAACAATTGTTATAAAGGTTGTATGTTAAAAAGATTCTTGTAACTTTGTAGCGAAACAACCTGAAGGGCTGCGCAATAGCGAATTCACTTTAGCATCAAATTTTCAATAGGAAACACTTACTCTCAAAGGAAAAAAGGTCGCGGTGTTGGAGTGAAAGGAAACATAGCTAGTTTTTGTGAAACCAGAGGCAAGTCCTTTCACTTCAACACCGCCACCTTTTTTCCTTTGAGAGTATCATTTCACAATTTAATGGACTCTATATCAACTTATATTAAGATGTATTTAAAACTTTATACCTAATTCCGTATAAACGGTATTTTTGCTTAGTTCTGTTCTTATAGCTTTGTAACGAGATAACCTGTAATGCTGTCGATTCAGCACCAAATTGGTTAATCATTTATGTTCTATGTCCCTACATAACCGCTAAAATGACTTTTAAAACAACTGTTCAGCATTGTATGTATAATTTCTCAATTTTATGTAAAAGGAAAGGAACATGGGTATTATATGAGCAGCATTATATGTCCACACCCTGCCTGTATGGAGATTAATCCAACAAAATTTTCTGCCTATATGTAAATTTATCCAAAAAAAATTTCTGCCTGTATGGAAATTTATTAACCAAAATTTAATTCCTGTATGGAAATTTATCCAACAGAATTTTCTGCCTGTGTGAAAATTTATCCAACAATTTTTTGCTTGTATGGAAATTTATCCAACAAAATTTTCTGTTTGTATGAATTTTTATTCAACAAAATTTTCTGCCTCTATGAAAATTTATCCAACAAAATTTTCCAATTTTCAATTCTTTTCTATTGGGCTGCTTCTCATAATAAATATACTTTTCGCATACCATGGGAATCTTGAGTAGTGTTCTCCATGACTCCCAGTTTGGCCGGAGTCAGAGTCATTGACTCTGAGAGTCATGACTGACTCTCTAAACGTTGGGAGTCGACTCTCGGAGTCATGACTCTGACTCCTTGAATTTTGGGAGTCGACTCTGAGTCAGAGTCAGAGTCATGACTCTCGACTCCGGAGTTACATAATACAAAAATGAAAAATCGGGTCTGAAATTGAATTTTTTTTATGCATTTAGTTTCCTTGTTTCTAAGTTTGCTAATTTTCTAAGTTTCCTTGACAACAAAAAACTAAAAAAGCCACTTTCATCAGGTTAAATAAACAATTTGTAATTTTTTTTTAAATATTTCTTTGTAAAAATAACTATCGAAATAATAGGGCAAATCAAAGTGGCTTTTGAAATTTTGAAATTTTGGAGCATGCGCAGTCCAATTTTGAACTTTGCAAAGTTTAAATTGATTGATTGCAATTTGCAAAAAAAACTTCACATTTATTTTAATTTTTAAAATGTCTAAGCAAAAACGATTAAAATTAATCAACTCCGTCTGTGGGGAAGCACTTGAATTATTCCTTGCAGTCGATGAAGATGATGAAAATGAAAAAATACTGGAAAATACCCTTGAGGAAGTAGAAATACTCTTGATGTGTAGGTATTTAATCCATTCGGTCAAAGGTAAGGAGATATGTCATCGCTAACACAATTTAATTACAGATAAGCATAATAGCTTATTATTAAATACGTATGTGATTAAATCTAAAGCCCGGTGGGAAATGTCCTTCCTCACTGTGATAACAAGATATTTAAAAATGTTAAAAATTAAACTTAAAATAAAAATCAAGAATTTCAAATAGACTTGCTAAAGCCTTTTCTCATGTGAAACTTCAAAATCTATTTTGAAGCTCAACAGCCAATCACAGAGCTTGTTTCATTTTAAGTTAGCTAAACCCTTTGCAAACTTCAAAAGTTCAAAATTTCAAAATCTCAAAAGCGGCAGATTGATTTGCCATAATATTTGCATGTAAATTTTGTTAAAAAATAGTCCCATATGCCCATGTGCGCATGTTTCAAAAGAGTCATGACTCCCAAGTCTGGGAGTCGACTCCCAGAGTCATGACTCTGACTCCCAAAACCCTTGGAGTCAGAGTTATCAAATGACTCCCGTCTCCCAAAAACCCTGAGAGTCAGAGTCATGAGAGTCAGAGTGAGAGTCAGAGTCATGACTCCGGAGTCAGAGTCATGGAGAACACTAATCTTGAGCAGTTTCGTAGTGGTCGTGCCCGACTCTGCATTGTGATGGGTATACACTATGAGAAAGTTTTAGTATGTGGGTTGAATATATTTATTAGGTGAGGTTTGTGAAACAGGGAGTGAAAAAAAATTCAAAAAGCTCTAACTACTTCTGAAGGGATCGGTATTATATGTAAAAGCAAAGTTATTTTTAGCAAAAATTATATAATAATATTTAATACTTATCATTTGTCTTGTTTCAAAATGTGATAATAATAAGCAGAATAGTTCAATCTACGTAAAGTAAGCTAGGTAGCATAATTTTATCCCACTGCAAATGCAAATTACGAAGTAACAGACCTTGTAACCATACAAGTACAGGAGCCTTTTCTCGGTTGAACTATAGATGATACAAATGAACAATTAATAATACTAAATTAGTAAAGGATATAATTTATATTCTATCTATCGGATATGTACCACTGCAGGAAAAAACCAGAAGAACATGTTAGAATTGTACTCCTGATTGACTGTAAGATATCCGCTGTAACTTTCGACATCGGTTAAATTGGTCACTTTTGACAAATTTCGACCTTTTTCCAACATTCCGGCATGAATTAGCGGAGTTAGGAAAAGTGGAACTCCTTCATCACCTGGTGTCTCCGTCACAGAGTGCAGAGCCAATCGTCGTGGATATATTTTAGACGGTGAAAATCCATTTACAAAATGGAGAACAAGAGAGACGGTAACAATTGCAGAGATAATTTTATGTCTATCCATAATGGTTGCGTGATATACACTATTTGGTTTTCTTACTCAGAACTTCGTCTATTCATCTGTTAGTTTTTTCAAAGAATTATCTCCTTTTACATGATTATGTTGATGAGGCATAAGGACAAAGGGCAACTTCTAAACCATCACATAAAAAACAATTTGATATACAGTAAAGTCTCGACAAGATACCGGAAGCATATAATTTATAATGCATTATATCAAAAAAGTCGTAAACTCGAACATAATACCCAGTCAGGTTTTCAATACAAAACTTATTTATAGTTATAGAGAGTATTAAATAACTTTTTTATGTAACAAGTCATGGAGAATAAATCTAACTTTATACAAAAAAATATGTTTTAAACTAACTGCAGGACTCATAAGTGAAATGACTCTGACACAAGTTTTTTTATACGGAGTACTGATAAATAAGAACATAAACTAGACACGCAACTATCGGATACATCCCCTACCATGTATGACGAACTTATATGAGTGACACCAGTTTCCGCATGTGATCGGATACAGATGTTTATGCCAACTTGAATCTACCGACGGCAGATACGCTTAACAATTTAGATATAGGTTTAATAAAATAATATTATTTTGTGATTAATTCCAACTAAGTCCATCGACTTTGGATTAAAACACGATTCACCTCTACTGAATTGAGGTAGGTAGTAAGTACCCTAAACCCTCGCGTATTGGCCGCACCCGTGTATAAGTCGCACGTTTTTGGAGGGTATTTTATTTTGCAAAAAGGCCGCACTAGTTTTTGTGCTAAAATCTCATAGTTACCATAGTTGGAATGCAAGAATTAATTTCTTAATTGTATTAGAAGTCTGATGGTAATTGACGCCGATAGTGATTCTACAAAAATTTTTTTTGGAGAAAGAATAGATCGTTCTTGGAATAATTGAGATTGATTGGGTTAATGAGCCTCTCATTTCAAGTTAAATTTAAATGTGGAAAACGTTTAAAAGGATTCGGGAATGAGATTATATAACCAGTGAGATTAAATGTGTTTGCCAATTTACAAAACATTTGATATTAAAAGTTATATCACAGAACACGGCGAACTAGATGCTGGTTTATGGTTTATTCGTTTCACTTTCTCTGCACACATCTTTCTTTGTAATTGTACTCACTACAGCTTATCGCCTTTATTCTGAAGATACGGGTAACACCATTCTTTTTAAACCATGCTACTTTGCAAATTTATGAAACTTCTATACCTCTTTTCAAACATGACATCCTGGTTTACAATAATTGAAGATTGAGCAACTCCTCCTGACATTTCTGTTTGGAACTTTTCCGAGATGAACTCGACACGTTGGTTTAAAATGTTAGACACAACTACCTCCCGTACCAATATCTTTATAACCAAGAGTAGAATTTTAAATATTGAAGTCAATTGGGACAGAAGCCATAAGAATTTGGATCAATTTTCCAGTAAAACAGTAATTTGTGTCAACTAAAATGTGCCAAAAGTCTACATTTATTTTTTAGATATGTAAAGGACTCTATTCTGAGTTAGTCTAGAGTAAAATTTGATTTTTTACTGTGCAATTTCTAATCTTGAACAACGTAGAGTGAGGCCTTTCTTAAAATATAAGATAGGCCGCTCTCGTGTATAAGCCGCATCCAACCAGTTGACGCTCGATTTCAATGTATAAGCCGCGGCCTATCTGTGAGGTTTTAGGGTAAATTGTTAGCATAGAAGCAGAATTTTTAAAATAAAAAAAATTGAGTAATTATACCGGTTGGATTCGATCACACGGTCTGTAGGAATAAATAGAAATACTAAGCGTTTTAACATTTTGTCTTCAATCTTCGGTTTTTTTTAGTTTTATAAGGTTTTCTGTTCTCTTACAAGGCACAAAATGGTAGGAAAGTTGTCCCAAATGATCAGAGAATTAACTTTTCTAGACAACATTTTTGTTGTAAGATTCTCTTTAAGTGGCAGGTTAAGCTCAAAATCTAATTTCTCCAGAATCAAAAAAATTGAAGGGGTAATCATGGAAAAAATGTCATAGAGAAAAGTCACTCTCGTAAACTTTTGGTTCAACTTTCTTATAGATAGCTCATTTTGTGCCTTATAAATTATAAGGCACAAAAGTTATTTTATTATAGTCTATTATAAGTTATAATAGAACGGAAAGCCTAAAAATTTATAAAAAATGGATAGAACGGATACAAAGTACAAACTTGAATTCTTTCTGCATATGGTACGGTCAAATCCAACCAAATATTTCCTATTTTCTTTTCATTTTCTAAGTATTCAAAAAATAGAAAATATCATTAAACAATCAAAATAACTTTTTGAATCTTGACTTTTGATATTTAGAAATTGGTTTTAATTTGGCTCTTTTCGATTATTTTTTCGCTAAATGTAGTACTTTAAAAATTTATGCCGTTGAAACATTTTTTTGGTCAATAATAGTCCTTACTGAAGTACGGTTTTCTTAACCATGATCGGTTCAATAAAATTGGCAGTTACATCGACCCTTAGTTCGTATTTAATTTACGATTATTATATTATTCCACTGACTATCACCGGTAATAAATCTGCTTCGCACAAATTTTCATTCCCGCCAAACTTATACAAACAACTAGTGTTGAAAACGTTTCCTTTAAAATGAAAACAAAAATTCGTTTGCTTTTCTGTTCGTCCATATTTTTGAAAACTTAACCATTCGTTTCGTTTCGATTCCTTTTCGCTTTCAGTCTTGTTAAAACCGAAAAGAAAATTTAAATTAGGAAACAGCAGATGGATTTTTTGTAAAAATAAATACAAAAACGATAATAAAACGTAAATAATTGAGATATTACTGAATTTTCATTTATATTAAATTGCCGATTGAGTTAAACTCGGAAGCAACGAATCATGAATTGTTTGTAACTTATAACACAATTGGAATTTTTATAATATTTCGGAAAATATATTACACCTTTTATAATAAATACATTCGAGATATTAATTTTGGAGTCTCGGCGTCGTGTCGTGATCCTGAGTCCAAGAGTCAAAGTAAAACGCCTGATTCTTACACAAAAAGATACAAGAATAGAAATAAAACGCCTACACACAACCAAATGGCGGCACTCCCCCATTCACTCTACAGTCAATGAAAGATGTAAAGAGATGATGTTATCAATCGTTGATATATATTGAATTTATAGTTTGTAGCTGAGGCTTCAATTCAAGATTGCTGAAGTATGTCATTTTTAGAACTGGAGTCAAAATTTTTTCATTTGAAACTCTTAGGTCTCTCAAACATCATTAGGGAGATTGAAATTCTAGGTCCCCGACCTAAACCTGGACCTAATTTTGAAATTGGTATCTAATTTGACCACGTGACACGACTTTCTCTTTGGGTTTAAGTTTACGTTCTCCTCCAGCACCTAATTCTCGACCTAATTTGCTCTCTTTTTAAGTCCTGAATTAGGTCCTAGAATTATTCGACTTTTTTCATTAAAATTAACTTAATTTTAGTTTTTAATTGTTAAAAGTAGTTACTCACAGCACTACTAAACATCATTCCATCAATCCTAGTGCTGTACCGGCATCAGCTGTTGGAAAATTGTGCGATTTTCGTAAGTCGTCTAAAATACTAAATTTAATACTACTCGTTTAAATGCCATGGTCAAGATACCCGATTCTGAACCCCAACACCTGGCACTAAAATTCGACTTTTGGGAATCAGAAAGAAAATGTTACACTGCAGTTCCCTTATAAAGTCTGTCCGTTAGACAAAACGAAGTACAGTGTTCCTCTGGGGGCTGTAGATATAAGTGGCATTAGCAGTATATATGAGGAAACTACACTGTAAGGTTTAGCGACTAGTTCCGAGTGTCGGATTTTGCTGACCGGTGTTGGGGGTCCGAAAGCAAGTAACTTGACTCTGGCTAATTTTATTACTATGTAATTGAATTTAATTACTCAGGGCATCAGCATAGAAGACTTGATAGGTTTGAGTGGCCTGTGCGGTTGGATTGAACCAAAGGGGGCTCAAAATAATCTATCCCAACTCACTAACACTAACTAACTAGCATGACTAAAAGTTGGTTAGTATTTATGTTTAGTGGGTTGGGATCACACTTGTAACTTACAGACTAAAAATTTAAACTGAATTTGATCCTGATTTTCGTGATGTCATTACGTAGAATTTAAACCCACTACTTTTAGGTCTCCGACCGAACCAGAACCTAAAGAGAAAACTCACGAATTAGGTCCAGGATTAGGTCGGGGACCTAGAATTTCAATCTCCCTATTATCTAAAGCCAAACGGAAAAATTCGTAGGAGACCGAGAGAGATCACAGCGCTAGGTAAAATTTGAAAAAAGTTACGAGGGAATTTCCAAAAGATCGCAACCCTAGCAGATCCCAGAGAGATTTTTATAAAAAACTCGAGCAGAGCTTAACTGAAGTGTCTTCGGAAGAGCCGGAGCAGAGTCGGGGGAGCAATTTTAATAGATCCTTAGCAGAGCCCAAAATATTTTTTCTTAAGAGTCCGAGTCCAAACAGCCCAAAGTCAAACTCGAGCCTTGGCAGTAAAAAAACCTAATAACTTCTATAATTGTAAAGATACCTTCATGCGACATTGTTGCAACCATTCCACAACAGAAGATTTCAGACGAAATCCAAATAAAATAATTAAAAATATTTTTGTTCACATTTTAGAAAGTTAGGCGCATGTTAAATTGTTTGAATTGTTTCCAACTCAGTTGCTTTTGTCCCTATATTTTCGTACAACTGTGCAGAAAAAGTGGAGCTGTTCAATTCAATCCTACTTACCGGGAGCAAAAGAGATAATCGGTTTTGAAATTGGAGTTGCAAGTGGAAACCTGGACTTAATACTGGAAAATGCCAATAATATATCGGAATAAAGTAAGTTCAACAAAACCTGGCATTTGCAGTAATTTCCTTCTCAGACCCACTCAACGAATCATGACGATGTACAGTGTATGTCTAAACAAATACTACGCCCGCTTTTTCCACCTCCATAAGTAGCAATGGTTATCCAAATTTAGCCAAAATTCGGTTCAAACTTCAGAGAATAAAAGCAAGAGGCGTGAAATCTTTTGACAAGAATAAGTGGTCTGCGGTTCTTACACCAATTCGTGTTGTGCGAAAATTTCATACACTATTCATTTTATTTCTTGATTTGAAAAGATTTGGCTCAAATTTACAATTATGTAACAATTAACCAAGACAGCAAGCGGTATTATTTGGACTTATGCTGTAGTGTGGTCATAGATGAGAGATATTAAATAACGGCACATCGGCGTTGATGACAAATTGGTTTTCGGCCCTTGCAGTATACGATGTAGATGCCATCTATCAACAATTTAAAAAATCACAGGCATGTTGTCAACTTAGCTTTTCATAATAGCATACATACTGCAAATGTCCCTTCGATTATCCCCAAGTCCCTCCCGCCACATCTCTTCTCCCAAGTCCATTCCGCTCACATCTAACGCACCGATATCCCATCCCTCTTTCCCATATCCCTTCCCCTCACATCCCTCTCACCCACATTCTTCTCGTCAAAAACCCATCCCCCTCCCCCACATCTCATCCGCCCATATTCTCTCTCCCCGTACCTTTACTTCCCATATCACATCCTCACATCCCATTCCCACATTCCTCCCGCCCATATCCTCCTACATCCCTCCCGCCCATATTCCACCCCCCACATTCCTCCCGCCCATATCCAATCCCTCCACATCCCTTCCCCATATTCCATTTTCCCAAATGCCATCCTCCCTCCCGCCCATATCCTATTCCCCACATTCCTCCCATTTCGGTTATGCCGCGGAAGATGGACTAATGGACAGACAACGGATTCCCATGATGTGTTTGAAACACTTAGCAATTGATTTTATTTATTTATTTCAGCTATTTACGAAATTAAATCGACAGAAATGGTGTTTCGCTTAATCGGGATAATTGGTAATAAAAAACCACAAATAACTCCCATTTGGCGTCAAATCCTCCTTCAAATCCTATATCGTCTTATTGTGCTTGAACAATAAAATAGAAAAATACATTTGGACTAATTCATATTTCTAATCTATTCTATAATGCTTCAAATATTTGCGTTGAAGGCGTGAAACCAATTTAAATATTCAACAATCGAGTTTGAGGAATAACAAATTAATCATAGTGGGCAATCAATGAACGGTAGTCAGTATTAAAGCTCACACATATCCTTACTGCTTCAAAATGGTTGAAACAACAATCCAAGTATTTGGTAGGGTTTTCCGACTTTTGAAGTACGCAGGTGTGAGTTCTTTCTTTATATCAAACAAAGCTTTAATAGCACCTAGAGGTTGCAAGGTTGCTGCAAATACAAAGATTGTTGAACAAGTATTATTTAAGGAACAGAAGCTTTATGTAATTTATAGAGTAATTATTATAGCATACTTTTATATTCGCTTATTGCTCAATATCATCGTTTTACTTCATATATATATAATGAAACCGAGTATCACCTTTACTCGATGTTCCGCTACATTATTCAACGTAATTTGTTCAGTTGGGAGTATTCTACATTTTTACAATTTTGAGAAGAACAAAATCATCGTTGCCAAATTTTTGAACGACTGGATCGTGATAGAGAAAGAAATCCTATTATGTGAGATCAACAATTTTTAATTAAGGAATAAGTGCTTTACGTTGAAATTTGTTGTAGGGTTTTAATGTTGTACCTTACACAGGGTCAACCAAAATAATTTGCACATAGGGAACTTATTTTTTTTCAAGAAACTTGAGTTAGTTAAACGTTATATAGAAACGCGTAGAAAGTTACGATGGACCCATGATGATGGGAGGGATGTTGAGTCATCACGATCAATGATTTGATAGAGTGAGTCTAGTTGGCTTCAGTGTGAAATGTAAAATTATGCACGGTTATGTGGCGCAATGTAGACAGTGCAGTGAGATGCTACAAAAAGCAACATAAGTAAAACCAGCTAGAGAGATATAAAGCAAAGCATCAGAACATAGATTCATATAGGCACAAGTAGACCACCGTCGAGTCAATCAGTTATATATAAACTAGTTAAGTTATGGACATGTGCATGATACCAATTTGGGCAATGCAGAGTCATGCGAAGTTAGGAGTGATTAGGTAAAAACATAGACTTAATTACAAACGAATCAAAAATATTCATGTAGTAGACACCTGTAGAGGTGAGTAGAGCGGACACGTGGAGAAGTTTTCAGTCATGTAGAAGTATATAATGCATTATAGAACATTGTTTTTTCATTTAAAGCCATGAAGTAGAACGCAGATGCATATAGTCTAAATAAACTTTTCTGTGTGACAATATATTCATTTGTAAGTTACAAATTGTAACTTCAAACAAAACTATCCATAAATTGTTTTTGGTATCAATTGTTGGATAGAAATGTAACCTTGCCCCATATTTCCTAGCGTCCGTTTCTTCAACTGACCCAACGACAGATCTCCTTCTGGGATGTCTGAAACCAGGCGCCAAAAACCCAAGAAAACCTTCGTCTCTTCATGTCATGGAGGCAGTATTATTGTCTTCCCATTCTTTGTTCCGTCCACATGTCTTTCAGTGAACAGCATACTCATAATTCCCAATACCTTATTCCATGATCAGTTGATCTCTGACCATTACCCTTACCGTGTTCTCTACACTCTCCCTGTAGCTTACCCCTACACTTTCAGAGTATTGAACCCTTAGTTACGGCTATTAAGATAGAGGAGCCAAATAGTTTGTTGACATGTTTATTTGAAAAAAGTGGAATTTGGAAGCATGAGTTAGACTTCCAGTTAAAAAATCACTTCCATCGATAGTTTATGTTATTCTCATTGTATCTCTTATAATTCTAACTTCATATCTTCTTTCATAGTTTTAATTAGTGTAATTATGTGATTTAGTCATGCCAATTAAGTGTAACGCTTGCGGTTTTTCTTTTAAAAAAGGTTCAGGGAGATCTCAACACTGGTAGATAATTAATTACATATTAAACAGCATTACTATAAATTTCCAGCAAAGGGGAATGTTAATTCTCACTGTAATCAATTTGTTGGAGAAAGGGTAGACTGGAATCCAAGTAAATACTTTTGTTAAGAATAAAGTGAAAAAATGAGAATTTAAAAAGATTTGTGAAATTGAAAATCACCTTAGTAGCGAAACTATAAAAGTAATTTTGGCTCCTCTATCTTAATAGCCGTAACTAGCCGTCAATAATTTTAGCCTACATCACTTAATAGTACCGGAAAATTGTAATGTTTGTTTGCAATCTTGTAATGGCACTGGAATTCATAGAAAGCTCGCACTGTTGGCAGTCTTTCTTATTAGCTAAGGCATAAAGATTTAGTCTGCCGTTTATTCCACATCATTTACTGGTAATTTTAATTCTATTTATATATTCATTTAAAATATGAGTTTTATTGACGAATTGTTAAATTAATTCAGTCAATTTGTACCGGAATCTAGTTCAATTTACATGTTTATCCACGAACATGACTTATAAGAACAAAATTTCGTGGACAAATTTGTCAAGTACTACAGTTTTTACTTATTTTTCGGCACATATTTCTACCATACATGTTTCACTTGAAAATATTTTAAGTATGAGAAAAAGGGAGCATTCTTTAAATTATAAGAAACAGTGCTCTAAAATTCAGATTTAGAATAACTAACAATTTTTTTTCAGACTTGGAGAAATCGGAAGCGTCCATGAATACATATAGATATAACATCTTATCGACTCATCCTATCCAAAGTTATCTACTATTTAGACGGATTTATTTTTTCCCAATTGTAGCACTAGCTTTATGCAACAAATTCCTCATTAAGTCAAATATAAGCTCATATTTTTTTTCCGTGATTGGACACAGTTGTGACGCCAGTTGGTGTGTATTTGTATTCTCCACGGAAGGTCTACTGCTGATGTATATGGGATGGCTTGTCCCAGGAGAGTTCTACACATTGGCCATTGGATTTCCACGAAGCGTGTCCACATCCTTAAAAATCGTATCATATCATAAACAAAATGTAGCCAATCCAAATGCATTCACTTGCAATTTAGCATATGTTACAAAGATATACGATAATCTGCATGATTTAGTCAAAACTTTTAATTCGGTTTTTGCAACTTCTCTGTTTGGTATGCAGATACAATTTTCTTGTTGTTTAATTCTATTATTTTCCACAACTATCCGATATTACACACTGCTCAGTTTTCCTAATGTTTTAGCCTACATAGTTGGTTTGGCCTCTTACTTGAGTATGCAAATTTGTATCGTAATATCAATGGCAGATGTTAACCAAACTTCTTTAACTTTTAAAAAATCTTGGCTTAAAATCTTGAAAGAAAGAATGATTTATTTCCAGAACGACTCAACTGGGAACATCCGATATTTGAAACTATATAAATCTTGCTTCGAGATGTTACCGGAGGTTAATTTCAGCTGTGGAAATTTCTACAATATTTCATCGACCACTATTCTTACATTTTTCTCTGTCACAGTTACATATCTTATCGTAGTACTTCAGATCAAGCCACAAATAGTCACAAACTCTTAATAACTACTACACCAATTGCAAAGCCACATGGCTTTACATGAAGTGTTGAAAAATAACGTAGTATGACTAATTTGTAATATTTGTCACTAATAGAAAAACTAACCTTTTATTTAAAAGTAATGTATCGCTTATGCTAGCAAATTTTGAAGTAAACTAGTAAAGTATACCTAAAATCCTGAAGACCAAAGATCAAAATTGTGAGTTGCCATCTCTTATGACTTTATTTTTTCATAAATTTCAAATCCTAACTGCATTCGCCAAATTGTGAAAACAATCTAGCCATTAATTATTCAATGAACTAATTCAACTTAATGAAACGAAGTACGCCAAACGGAGTTCACGGAACAATTTAGTAAAAATAATATCACAAAAAAAAATTTGTAATGCCGATAGGCATTACAAATTGCTCGAACAGATATTAAATTTAAGAAAATTGATTTTTAGCCCAAATCCATTAGATGGCGGTAGTAAACTGAAAGTGAAATGTCTTTTATTCGTGGGCATCTTATAAGATTCTCTGCTTCGGGTAATTCCAAGCCAGAATTTTTAACACATTAGCTTTAGCCAAAAAAACTCAATTGTATTTTTTGAATCGATCAAAGTCAACCGCTTAAAAACAGTACATTGTAAAACATTACATTCTATTACTATTTCGATAAATACGGCCTAGGGTGGCTAGGTGATGCAACTCTTATTATGCCACTCGAACAATTACCAAGTAATTACGGTTGTCAGTTTCGATTGGTGCATTGCTTGACAAATCTTTCACTGGTGCAAGAACTGTTTATGTTAGTTATTCAGTCCTGTAACACTTCGACTGGGTTAGGTGCAGATTACTCGTGTATTATTCATTTGGCATCTTGACAAAAATTATTTGCAAAATGGGGGGTACGGATTATCCAGCATAACAACAAAATATATCCATAGCAAAAAAATGCAGGGCAACATAAATATGGAAAACATGTCTTTGTGATTCTCAGATAAAGTTGACCACCATCCTCCCTCTTCGCTCTGATTAGACGTCAGCAAAAATATCCATTAAACCTTTAACTTTTATTGCTATTTCGATATAAATATACATCAGTTTGTTAAAGCAATATGCTTTAGTGAATAACAGAATTTATAAACGAGTATTTAAATTAAGACATTTTCTATTTGTATAGCTATCAACAAACCGACGGCAGATTAGGTATTTCAAAAATAAAAAAAAGGACAACGCCAACCTGCTGTATTTTGCCTCGATAGGCCGAAGTATTATATTTAATTTCACAATCATGTTAGAAGACAATATTTAATATCTTCAACGAAAAAATACCAAATTCCATTAGGCACAACAAAAATCAGCTCAACAATAAGCGTGCAGATCAAGTATTCGACTCATGATTTCCTATTCAATGGTGAACAGCTACAAAAATGTATATGAGACGGAAATAAACTAATAAACCAATTTACATAATTTGTATCAAATGAAATAAAGATAACCTGGAACATGTAAGTTAAATTATGATCAATAAAAATAATGTTAAGAAATTCATTTAGCTACAGCCCAACTGTGACAATATAGTGCGTGAATTATTTCACCAAATTTGAACAAATTAAAATTCACTGTTCAAATGGAACCATTTTTAGTGTCTTTGCTTTTGAAGGTATTAATTGAATATTTGACGTTTATAGATACAATGGATATAGTTTTGGCCTGTCTCTAGGTAAGCTAAATTTTAAAGTGAGACTGTCGTAAAACGGGGTCTAGCAAAGTACACAGTCCGTTTCTTCTTAATTTGCCAAAAGCTTTTATTTTTAAAAACTAATCTCTGAAGCAACACTTCCACACGTGCATTGAAGTTTGTGTGAGATAAAGATAAGTTATACGTAAACATTTTAAAAACACAAATTCTGCAGAACCGAGTTAGTGAAGATAGTAGGGGTCTACCAATAGCGTGTGTGGATTTGCGTGAGATTGTGTAAAGTTTCTTTTTTACGTGTGTTTGTGTAAAAACCGAATAGATTTTACGAAATTGTATCCTCTCTCATTGGTTAGAGTCACTAAGCCCATCCCACTTGAGTGAGATTGTGTAAAAGAGGAACCTTACACAATCTCACTCAAATCCACGCACACTATTGGTAGACCCCTAGTGTGCTTTTTAGCACTGCTCTT
This sequence comes from Holacanthella duospinosa, assembly GCA_002738285.1. Taxonomy (NCBI): domain Eukaryota; kingdom Metazoa; phylum Arthropoda; class Collembola; order Poduromorpha; family Neanuridae; genus Holacanthella; species Holacanthella duospinosa. The sequence continues at coordinate 800,327 of NIPM01000030.1, forward strand.
TACAATATTTTTGTTTCGGTTGGATAACGTTGGCAAAATGAGTGGACAATTTTCCAACCTACATGATATTTTCCGAAGCATAAAGTAGTCCGTTTTCATCTCATCGGACAGCCGCTGGAGTTCATGTTTGATATTCCCCCGTCTCTACTCACCTTAATTTTGTTGTCAATTTCCATTTGGTCTTTATTTATTATTAATCATTCTAATAAAAAACAAACTTCAGCGAATAAGAAAAGAAATGACGAAATTTTTTTTTAATTATTATATTTCGCCTCACAATTACTTCGTCTACCCACGGCTTATACCATACCTCCCAAAGTTTGATACCCTTTGTGACAGCGGATGACCTCGCAGTAAACGACAATGGGGTTCTCAGCTAATATCACACGATATATGATAAATGATATGTGTATGGGTTGAAGCGATCGAAATATCTATCCGTTCGTCTGTCGTCCTGACCCATCGTATTATTTGTATTAAAGGAGTGTTAATTCATAGAATGCTACTTTTTACAATAAGATCTGCTTGATACATACATTTTTGTTGAGTTTTCATATCACTACAACCAACCGAAGCTTTTCTTAATTGCCATTAATCTAGTATTGCCTTTGCCTCAGGCTAGGTTGAGTTTATTTATTGCAGAATAAATGAATGTATGCTAAGAGAGTATTAGGTATATTCCCATAATTTCAACTAAACGTTTAATAGATGACATCTTTGTAGAAGCTTGTATCAGTTACAGCTTCTAATTTCTGTATTCCACTCTAGGTATCTTTTCTTTAGTTTAATTGTTTACTTTAGATATTAATTGACATAATAGAATGAAACTGAAGAAGGTGTAGATTTGTACAGCGAAATAGAGACACCTAGAAGTAGCGTGGGGTGCTATTACTAGTTGCAAAATTACTGTATGCTCTGAAAAATGATTTATAGTTGACATATCATGAAGAATTGGAAACTAAAGAATAGTATAGAGTGCAAAAAAATTTTATTCTCATCATTCTCCTATCCCTTAGCAAAAAGACATCCACACGAATGAATTATATCGCAGTAACCGAAGTTTCTATGAGAATTTTTTGAGTGACGTTTGAATGTAGATGAGCATAATAATGTGTCCTATTAGTTTCAAAATTGTTGTTTTCCCTGCTGTCCTTCATCAACCCTCAGTTCCAAGCAGTAAAATGATTTATCTGCTGTAGGTTAATACATTATTCGTAATGCGATTTGATGCACTACTGCGTGATTTTGCTGATTGTGACTTTTCCGACGAAATTCTAGACTTTTCCTAAGCTGAAATAATTCAAACTTTCACTAAATGTGATGTAGCTTCAGTAAAGTTGAAACCTAAAAAGCTTGATTTAGTTCATTTCTACTATTTGAATTGATCAATTGCGTACATGATCGGTACTGGGTTTCAAAAGTTACAGAAATCACTCCCTATGAAATTAAAATTCACTTTACATTAATGTGGAGTATCACGGCGAGTCTAAAAGTCCAGGAGAGACACATTTCACCCATATCCTGCGGGAACCATTGCCTTTATAGTATTGACCAAATGACTTGGAAAGTTTTCTTCCTGTGAAGAGGTATCAGTTTTGGAAAGAGCGTTCGAAAGTTAGTGTGTAAGTTCAAGATATTAAGGTGAAGGTTACCCTGAGTGGAAGTTATAATTTTTAAAAATTGAAATTTTGTATTATATTTTGACACGTTCTACTAAGACATTAGCGTTTCAAAAAATATTCAAAAAATTTTATTTTAGGGAATCATAAGTTCTCAGCCAGTGACCTTCACAATTTAATTCTTGTAATATAATTCGTTACTTTTCAATATTTTTAACTGAAACTTGTACATTTTCATGGCGAACTCACCAAACCATGTTTTGTAATTAGCTGTTTTTACTAACCACAATTCAACAATTTCTTTTTAAATTATGCGCATAATTTGATAGTTTTAAAATTTGAGAATCGGATTGATTATTATCAAACTATTGTACAATTAATGTGGCAAACGGCTTTATAAATTGGTAACGTAAATACAAGGTGGGTTATCTTTTGTTTCCCTAAAGCCGATCAAGAGATAAGGGCTAAACTTATTCTTTCACTTTCATATGTTGTAGTCAAATGGAGTAAAGACTCGGAAGTTTTCAACTTAGCTACGCCAGACCCTCACTCTTCTCTTTCCAATCTCATTCCTAAAAAAAATGTTCGCAAGGTGTCTGTCCATTTATGACTCTAGTTTTAGCTATACACTTCACAAGTTATTCAAACTCAATGGGGTTACATGAGATTCTATTCGGTGACTACGTTGAGGAAAGCATTCAGTGGCGCGAAAATCATAGCCCAAATTCAAATTTTTAATAATTTGAATTTGGATTATGATTTTCGCGTTACTGATTTCCCTTCAAGCTAGTCTTCACAGGCAATCTCAAGTAACCGCTTCTAGTTTCGATAACATGCGAAGTTCATGATTGAAATTATAGTCATAAGCGGAAGCACGCCATGCGACCATTTATTTTGGCGAAAGGAATTTCATAGAGATGAGTGTAAATTTCAGAGGCTTACTTCCCTCTGACTACAACATAAAAGAGAAAGTATGAGTATAGCCATTAAAAGAGAAATTGATGGAAGCGTCGACTCTACTTGAAATAGCAATTTATCATTAGAACAACCGTATTCAGTCTTAAGCAAATTTTCATCACCTAGTACTTCTCTACATCGACGTAGCTGAATTTATAGTATAATATTTGGATATATAAACAATTATTGAAATGTAGGGTCCGTTCATTATACGGATATAATGAACTCCGGCTATGCTGAACCAATCCTGCAGGTCCCTACAGAGTAACTATAACCGAACTTTACTGTACTGAAATGTCATTTCTTTCATTTAACAGAAAGTCTCGGGTACAGTAACTTGTTCTGTCCTTCTATCTAAGAAGCTTCGTTCTTCAGTAACGTGTTACTTTAATACTTTACTATGTTGAACTAGTATGTAGCGAGCTGTCCTGTAGCTTGGCAGTGCTCATAGGTATAAAGAATTTACTACGTAGAACGCTTCTGGTAGAACTTCGCTATCTTTTTGTGACGTCTTTCATTTCTCGCGTGGCAGAGCTTGCTTAGTTGTAATTACCGCTGAATGAAGCAATCCAGCTGGTCAAATCATTTTAATTGCGTTTGCTCTTAAACTATTGCGCGTCTACTCTGTGTGAGAGTTAGTAGGAGTTTCAGATAAGGCAGACTGATCGCAGGTTCATCGCACAACAAAAATTTCAACACTTCCTCTGAAAAAGAGTTTTGAGACGAGTCATTATAAACAACGGATTGTGCTTTGTGTAGGGTAGGTTATCTTTAGTGTTCCTACAGCCGCGGAAGAGTTAACTCCCGCAATACTAATTTGGGTAAAATTTTGACTCATTTTGGTAAAGTATTTTGGTCCCTCCAATTGAACTAGCTCTTGGTTTTGAACCTAGTTCCTCTGACTCCATAGGCTAGTTGTGTTGGCAGGTAGGAAGAGGTGACTAATATGGGTTACTTTGCACATCTAGTAACACTTGCGTACAATAACACACTGGCACGTCGCATGAACTTCTTCCCACTAAATGGAGTTCTTATAAGCAACAACGAAAAATATTTTGTGACTGGATTTGACTTTCAAACTGAGTGTGTTCACTAAAACTCACTCTAAGGTCCCAACAAAGTCGGGTACATAGATGTTTATAGAAGAATTAAAAAAAATGCATTGCGGAATTCAGAAATATTTCATGCCTGTTCACATTAACCGGCTAAAATGACTCTCAGGACGGTTAGTGCGGTTCACTAAGGCCGGAAATTCAGTATAGCCGATTTCATTATAGCCGGACTACATAACACAATCTCCCAATTGCTTTGCAGCGACCGAACAGCATGGTTTGCTATAGCCGGAGTTCTATTATACTCAGAGTCACTATAACCAAACTTCACTGTATATCAAACACATCTTCTTATCAAATTAAAACCCACAGGATGAATTCTAGTTCAAATCTACTAGGAGAATCGGCGCCTAATTTGATCACAAGACTTTATGTCTTTTGATTCGTGTTTTTTTTTGAAAACCAAACTACACTTTCTCAAGAAACCAAATTTGGAACAAAGGTATTCTCACGACTTACTGTGAATCACCAATAAAAAAATATGTAAGAACTTCGAAGTCATTTCAAATTACAAGTACATCCTTTTACACACCAGCCACTTCAGTTCAAAAGTTTTTCAAACCTCTGTAATAGTCAAAACACAAGCAAAGAATATGCAATTTGAGTTTATAAGAGTCATGAAACTTTATAAAATTTTATATAATTTTAAAACTTTTCTATAAATTCTTATCAGACCAGTTCATGTTTTGCTTCTGCAAGATTATAAAACTTATGTAATTGAAATTTTTTCCTTGCGAAGGCGGAAATTTTCAAAAAGATTTCAATCAGAACTTTTGCGACTATTTATAATGGAGTTTTATAACTCGTATAAATTTCAAAATAGACTACGTGACCAGTCAAACTGACGTCAACTAAACCTATAATCCAATTAAGCTATAAACTTTATGAACTCTATGAACATGGTAGTTTAAAATAGGGCGAAATATCGATTTTCATAAAATTTTATAAACTTTATAAACTTTGATTGTTATCAAGTGACATATCCAATTGATTATAAAAGCAAGTTATAGTTAATTAGAGATCAGGTAAGATACTAAAACTTCTTCAGGGGATCGGCCTTGTTTGAGTTCAGTCAGAACCATCCAAATTTTTAGTACATTAGAATATTAATAAATGAGCGGCTGTTTCTACTTTCCGTTCCATCATCCTTCAGTCGATCTGTGAGGCCTCTCGATGAAGTAAAATTTTGGAAAGCAGCTGAATGGCGTACATGGACACTAGTTTTTCCACTTGTAATGGAAAATAATATGCATAATGACTATTAGCACCATTTCTCGAAGTTTGTACGGGCCATCACGTTTCTAAATACGACCACTGTAAGCATTGTTGAAACTGAAGAGGCTTCGAAACTTTTAATTGAATTTGTTGAAAATGTTGAAAATCTGTGTGGAAGAGATTTTTGTCTTTTCAATAATCACTCCTTGCTTCATGTGTCAAAAATTGGGACCCACTTTTTCAATACTCTATGTTTCAGTTCGAGAACTTCAACGGTGTACTGCTAAACCAATTTAAGGGAACAATCTATGTAGACAAACAAATATCTAACAAACTGAATAATCTGCTCAATCTTACGAATTTTTTTAATCAATTGAAACCAGGTTCGGCAAAACTATTCGGGACGTCATTAATCAAAACCTCAAAATTCTACAAAAGTTCAAAAATTGTTGAATCAGTTCTGCTATTTGGTGAATACAAAAATTATTTCCTTTCATCCCGAGAACAACTAATTCTGAAAACTGAAGGAATTGATTGTGTCTTCGTGAAGTGTTTCAATAAGTGCTACGTTAATTCAGCATTTTATACGATATCAACTACTGGTAACAAAAAACGATGTGACAATGTTGCGGAAGTCAATGGGGACTTTTTCATTATTCAGAGAATGTTTATTTCGAATAATCTTCCAATTTGCTTTGCTAAAAAATTGTATATTTCGAGTGTTGGGCCCAATACGTTCTGGTGTAAGGTGACACGAATAGCTAAGGAGTATAACATTGCTGAAATTGTGCAACTTGACTTCAAAATTCATTGTATTCAGATCAAAATACCAACAAATTACTCATATTGTTAAGCTTCCGAACACTGAAGAATTTGAATGATTTAGTTTCCATAATGTGAAAGTATACATACTTTAAATTCAACGGATTATAAATAATTTCTATCCAAGTCTAGCATATCATTTCAATATAGTCCATTATATTGAGACGACGCGACGGATCATTAAAATTATCATAGGTCTGCAAGCTTTGTGCTTGCAGACATTAAAATTAAAATAATTATCAAAATTTAAAAATGTTAAAATTGGTTAGTAATTTGGCTGGAGCCTCATACAATATCTCTGCAAAGGAATAAGGGATATTGTATGAGGAGTTTGAAGGCATTCTTTCGGGAGCCGTTGGTCGGCTCAGTCCTCCTTTCTTTGGTCTCTCTGAGACATTAAGTTTTGCCCTTTAAATAAAATAAGTCAATTGTAAAGTTGTAAGTCGAGTGTCTCATTCTTGTCCTGTGTCGTCGGTCGTTTGGATTGTGTCAAGGGGTTGTCAAGTCACTCGTCAGGTCAGAGGTCGTCCGTCAGTAAGTCTATTGGGATTTGGTCGCTCTAAGTAGAGAGAGAGCGAGAGTTCGGTGTTGTGGTCTGTCCTTGCTGGCTCTTTTGGCCTATCAGAGAAAGGACAAGTGGGATTGCAACAATATGTACTCCATTTGAAACAATCCATATATAGCAAGCAAGCAAGGATCTCTCGCAAAACATTTTAAATATAATCAGTTGTATATAATTAATTTATGAGAGCAGATTGGAGATAACTCAAGTCTTATGCGACTCAACTCAAAAGGTAGGATTGTGCTTAGACAGGATTTATATCTAATCTGAGAACTCGGGGCCAGTTATATCAGTTGTGAAAAGGATATAGTGGTACACATTTGTAAATTAAACATTTTATTCAAGATTATATAGACGGAATAGATAGACAGGGTTGCATTACTTGATGTATCCTTTTAATCCACTACATTCCAAAAACTTCTTATTGTCCAGTAAATTGAATTACAATCTAATGCGAAAAACCGCTTAAATTACTAGAACAGCAGAAAATATCAATAAGTTTTTTTTCACCTGAGCAGTGGCCATGTTCGAAATCCCGCTTACATACTCGTCCAAGTTCCCAACGATACCCTGATTATTAGAATATGGAAGTCTATCAAACGGGTATCCCATTGGTTTAGAATCAGGATAGAGTTGGCCCGCTATTCCACAGTATAAGGGAGCCGAAATGCATGTTGGTTGCTGAAACGAAGTTTGTTGTACGGCGTCATCAGCTCCGTTGGTCACCATGATGAAAAGGTCAAAGGTCATTCCACTTGGTGTTCCTTTTGGAATCAACATGTTCCGTGGCCAGCCACAACCACAATATGGCGTTGTCTGGCCCGGATCACCATTGATTTCTTGGATAGATTGACTCCATGGTATTGTAAGTGTCGAGTCTATAGATCTACGTGTGATCGTGTTCATTCCAGGGTTAACTGTCATGGTTAGATAATAACAAATGTTATTATATTACATTCGCAGTACAAATTAATCATTCTGGTTAAACATTTAGCATTAATATTTTGTTATTGTCGAAAACGTTAATTTCAATAAAGCAGAAAATTGAATTCAGTCGCTGGTTCGTCAAACCAGATCCAATAAAATTTACTAATATAAAAATACTAGACAAAATTGTGTTCAATAGCTTACGATTTAATCCAAATGTGTCCAAGACGAAAAACATTGTTCGTTGATCGGACATGCTAAGTCTGTTCCCAGCTTCGTCAAATCTCGGAGCCATAAATATTCGAAATGATGCCCTGTTGGCCACTGAGTTTTGATTGTTCTAAGAAAAAATTTGATTTCAGTTTGGTATATCGTGCAATTTACCTAACAATATAATGGGTAAAAGATCAGAAANGGGGGGGGGGGGGGTGAGAAAACAAATTAAAATTTCTCTTACTATGGTCGAGTTTAAGTACACCTCATTGTTCGTTACATAGCGTGGTTAAGTTAAAGTACCTCGTATATATCACTTTGTCCACAACTCGTCAAAATTTTATAAAATTTTACAAATAGGTTACAAATAGAACAATGTTTAAGTGACCCTAGAAACCACAAGTTGGACCAAATTTAATGAAAGGTATTTAATTATTTTAGAAAAATTAGCAAAAAATTTTACCCACTATTGACCCCAAGTTGACTCCCCAAGTTTGAACTAAACTTGGCATCGGCAAAGTGACAGAGCTGTATGGTGTGAGTTTCTGAACTTAGAATAAATCAAAGACGACCATGCGAGATTTTGAATTCTGTTCGGCTGTTATTTTCTTATTTCCCCAACGTTGGACTAACATTGGTCCAAGCAAATTTATGGCTTCCAACTCTGGACTAAATTTGGTCCTACTAAATTGTCGTACGATGTTGCCATTTATCATACATATCACTACTCGAGAAATTAATGAAGTAATAAAGTTTTTGTTTTTACAACACTTCCTACTACCCTTAGCCCTGCTAGTGTCAACAGCCCACACTACTTCTAACAACCCTCCATTTTGCCCACAACCCTCCCTAGTGCCATTAGCCCTCCCTAGTGCCATTAGCCCTCCCTAGTGCCCTTAGCCCTCCCTAGTGCATACAGCCCTCCCTAGTACCTACAGTGTTGAAGGAAAAATACAATCACGAGTTAAACTTATATAATCACGAGAAATAACTTTCTTAAACTTCACTTCTATTATTACTATTGAATCCGAATATTTTTACCCACAGCCCTCCATAGTGCTGACAGCCCTCCCTAGTACTCACAACCCTCCCTAGTGCCCACAACCCTCAACTCTCAGGATTCCCTACTGCACACAGCGCACAACCCTCAGCATTCCCTATTACCTACAGTCCTCTCTACTGCCCATAGTCTTCCCTACTGCCAAAAGCCCTCCCTACTATCCTCAGCCTTTTTTACTGCCCACAGCCTTTCCTACTACTTACAAATATTCATATCCATAATGCTGACTGTTCTCTGATTTCCCTACTGCCCTCAGCCCACCCCACTGCCCACAGCTCTCTCTACTGCACTCAGCCCTGCCTGCTGCCCACAGTCCTCCCTATTGATCACAGCCCTACCTACCGCCCACAGCCCTTCCTACTATCCACATTCCTGCATAATCAAAAAAGCAGTCAAAATCGAAGTGGGTTCCTTATTACGACTTATAGAGGAGTTTTAGTTCGCTTGAAATACTAAAAGTACTAACTGGGCATTGTGTATTGAGTCAAAATGACGTGTTTAGGTCGCCAATCCCCTTGGACCAAATTTGGTCCAGAGTTGGGGTTAGTGCTTTCGAAAATCACGGCAGCAGCAGGGTTTGATCACTAAAATAATTCTTCTATCCCGTTTACGTTATTCTTATTGTCGAAATACAAAGTTATAAGAAATTATTTTTCAATTCTGATATAATGTCTTTCTTAATGATAATTTTGATAGGAAGTGGCAAATTTCAATTTGTAAGTGGCGGATTTTTACTTCTACACACAAAATTTCAAAATGGGTCACAGACCAATGACGAAGGACGATTTCCCAGTCAAGCCTTGTACCAACGATTAACTCAAATATTTTCTCTGGTTGGGGACGATCCTAGGCCTTTAGGGTTCAACGGAGCTAGAGGACTACCTGTTGTGCTACACAGCCGATTAGGAAAATGCATTATATGATAATGATTCACCAATTATCACCAGCAAGTAGTTTTGTGTGGTAGAGGATTCATCTTCTGCAGTAATCGTCTTTTGGGAGAGGCTGGGAAGGCATCCATGGTATAAGATACTATCTCTGGGGTATTGGAATTCTGCTTCAACTTGCTCAAACCTTTACAATATCCTATCTGTATGATTACTTACTATCGAGATTTGGTAATTAAAAGGTTCCTGATCCAATTGCTTGGCACAAATTTGGATCGTTCGGCCGTTTTGATATTGAGTAAAATCAATGCCACGATTTAGTGTCATGGGTTGTTGGCCCCAGAATGTTCGAATTCGGTTCGGGTTGCTGCCACTAGAAGTAGTTACTGCAAACGATGTTACGCTCACTGCCGACCAAAGAAGTGGTAATTCACCCTGAAATACACAAATTCTTTATAATCAATCCTACCATGTTATTGTAACGAATGACAAATCATATATATACACGACAATCGTTTAGATGTTAGTAGTTTACAAATTTTGGGAAAGTAATTTCACAAATCTATCATCAGAGTCCATATTAGAATAGGAAAAGAATTCTACGGTATCTTGATGACGTACTTCTACAGTGCATAACAAATGAGCAAAATCGTGAGTAGTACTTTCAATCCGTGCTCATCGCTGGAGAAGGCCTGGCGCTTTTACGGTATTTTTTTTCCACATAAGAGTTATAGGCGCGCCAAATAATATTTGATTTTCAAAAAATCAAGACTTTTCACTCAATCATCCTAGAGACATAATCTAAAATATGTATTTACTTTTTAATGATTTTTCAAAAAAATATTATTTGGTTAAAAAAAAATACCCATATCGGCGTTGAAATTTGCTAACTTTGTCTTTTTTCAAGAAAGGGTACAAGAAAATGGTTACTTCTCCTGCGTTTGGTTATTTGTCCATCACTGTATTTGAATTATCTAAATCAGGTTAATATTATACAGTTTGTGATGCTTACCCCTATAGGCGTGTAAGGAGCAAGAGTTCTCTTATGAGCTTCAAAAATTTGGTTCATGAAAGCATGCCAACGGTAAAAAAGGACATCACGCATGGCCGGAGCAGAATCAGCCATTACTCCAGGTGGTAACTATAAAATAATTAAATATTTTGACTGAGTTTATACTGTTAAGTGCTAATTGTCTTCAGGTTCGTACACGTTGACGATATAAGGGGTCAGACTGTAGTGCAAACACAAGGTGACCATTGTTATGAAGTCCAGAGGGAGAATTTGAACCGTAGTAATTGAGATTCAAACTCCATTGATTTGATTGTATTATATTCCCCAATATATCAATACCTTGGCGATTTTGAATTGAAACGCGTTGATTGTTGCTCTACAAAACAGTAACAGAGTGTGAAAACATATTTTGTTGCCCAAAAGGTTCAGACGATGGAATGTTAGAAGATTACATTTATAACAAATCCACTGTTAATGGCTTGTAAAATTCTATCCCTTGCCCCAAGAATTTGACTGTTGAGAAGTATATTGCTTCCGATATTTGGATCATTCTGGTGAATTACGTCCTATTTAAATAAATAATTACAATTTAGATATTTCCATTAGATGATTTAGGTTCATGGCAGTGATGGAAGTTATTCTGTGCAACTTCTTAAATGTGCATTGAGTTGCGTATCATTGTGTTCACCAATTCCGCCATAAGGCAACTTTTAGACATGTTTTGACATATAACCGTATAAAAAGCATCTACCTACAATGCCTGTCCTTAGATTTAAATTTTTACACTGAGCGGCAAATTGGCGCTTCGAGGTGTCCATTGTAGACCAGAGCTGTCATCCTGTAAGTGTGGATTGTAACCATCAATTGGCGTTCCACGCTGGAGTGGTGTGATTGGCTGAATCCTGGCTAGTCCATTTGACAACCGCTCAGCATTGTATCTGGAATATACAATCTTCTACTTTAAACTCGGATAGCATTACTCACGCCTAAGACGCATTAGTAATGAGACACTATAAATATAAAATCTATCAATGTAGAATTCGACCAGGTATTGATGTTTTTAAGTGTGTGAAGTTATATAAGTTATGGAAGGACTCATAATATCTCTACTGTCCACCCGTAAATGGTTGCCAAATATTTATGTTAGAAGATGAATTAGCGTTCTTTTTTATGTCCCAAACTTAAGACCTAAAATTGATTTCCGAAAGTATGAATTCTTGCGCTTCTTTTTGCCAAATTCTTTCGGCACCTCAGTATAAATTCAAATATATCGTCTGCTTTTTAAGTCATCATATACTTTTCTTTTCAACTTTTCAAATTACTTACATAAATTCACGAGATGGGTATTTTACAAATAACTGAAATCTGTTTTACCTAGGTCACTTTTTCAGTTTTAAAAACTGACACTAACAAATTAGCCCATATATGCCTCACTTGGTGGTTTTTGTTTGTGAACACAAATAAACAGCAGTAAAGAGTAAAAAGTTAAAAGAGAAAAGTGTATGATGACTTAAAAATCAGACGATAAATGGCAAAGTATATCACTACAAATTAATACTCTCTCAGCTTTCAGCTTGTTAATTACCTCAAAAAAGACGAATAATTGATGCTTCTGTTGAATTTAGAGTCATACTAGCCGTGGGAATTTTAGAAATAGATATTAACCTCAACACTGCACTCAAATAAACGGTTTGGTAGCCTATTTGCCTGGTAACGAACAACAACAGATGGCAAAAAGAAAGCTAATGTGAGTCTTAGAGTATATTTAGACTCAGGAAGACAACACTGTTCACTAGGGCAAACACTGTTTTTAGATAAGAAGACTAGATTCAAGATGTTGAGTTTCAACACCTCTCCCAAATTGGACTTTTGCTAAACTTGTTGACCTTAGAAAAGTCAACTAAGCTGTCAAAGCAACGATTTTCACTAACTTGATTTTCTTCACACTCATTTTGCGAAAATTTCGCCTTCGTGTTTGAATGCACTGTAAAGTATTGAATACTACGTATTTTCACCTTAAATTAGTTCACCATAGAGAAATGCAAATTTTTTTCATTAATTTTATTCCATATAGTTAACAAATAAAGAGGACGATAATCGCAAGGCACGTCCAAGTGTGTCAGAATTAAAATTTGCCGTTTATTTTAGATTTAAAACAAATGTAATGCTTTCATGTTCAATCAATACTTCAATATTCAGGTTTCAGTATTTGAGACTTGATACTGAGATATTGAAATATTGATATTGAAGAATGTTTGTCAATAGTACATGCTTTATTGTTTACTATGGCTGTGCAAACTGAATTGGTGCAATCATTCTCAGGAAAGGAAAGACGTGAGATCATACCCCAAAAGGGACTAAACAATTTTTTTATAACTTTTGTATAAATATAATGGTGGGTGGAGCACCGTTACAAATTTTACATTGAAAATGCTTACCTAGCAACAATTGACGAGTGCATGTAGTAAAAAAGTTCGCCATGTCGGTCTTCTTGTCTTGCAGCACTAAATGGATACATTGTGTGGTAGTACCAATGATGTGCATTGACTGGCACGCTTTCTCGAAAGTACCAAAGCAGATTCTCCGCTCCGTTATCACTTCCAATTGTCTCATCCAGGACAGTGCATGTCTGAAACTTACATCCTTTTTTGTATTTACTCAATCAAATTCTCAGAGAATGCGTCAGAATGGCTTAAAATTTAGATATACTTGTCCTTGTCTGCGCGCTCTTGTAGTCCCTCCTCGTGCTCGTCTCAACGTTTCTGAATTTATGAAGATATCAGGCAAAACTTCGACTGGAGACACACGATGTACACGCTGTAACAACGGATCTTTGACCACTAAGCTTGAGAATGCATAGAACCATAGATGCGAATGAATATCTGGACTCTGTTGTAGTGCCTTAGCAATATCCAACATTTCTCCCGTTGAATTTGCACCTATGACATAAGAAAAATATTATCGAATTACAAAGTTATTCTATAATTCAAATTATACATCAAAATTTTACCTAAAAGAATTTGTTTTACATCCCTGATAGCATCCATATGCATTGGTGAGAAAGAGTAAAAAAATCCATTCTTTGGACACTTTTGAGAAATTGGACTCAAATCTGGGAGAGAAGGTAACGGAATCGTGGTTGCAGATGGATATGTCCCAGCAGTAGGGAAGAGGTCTTGATATTTTTGGTGGACAAATTTCATAATATCGTCAACTGAAGTCAAACCCTGAGGTCCAGTAGCTAAGCCTGGTATATTTTGACCTTGATTTTGGTAGTTAGTTTGAAAGATTGGACCACTGGGGCCTGAGAAACCATTAGGACCTGATTGGGCGTTTTGGCCTATTGGCCCTGGTTGAGGAAATTGGGCAGATTGAGGTATTCCGACAGGTTGAAAACCTTGCCGAAATGAATTCAGATTGCCATAATTTTGACTCGGTTCACTTAGTTTTACTTGATCTGACGAATCAAAAAGTCCTGGTGGAAACTCTGCAAAAATACCTTGATCTTGCGGCCAAGGTTGAGTTTTGGAAATATGTACATATGTGAAAATCAACATCAGAACTTTATAAAATATATACATTTTGTTCTGTATTAAACCGCGAAGTACAACTAGTTAGAAGGCTTCAATTAGATGACTATGCATAGGCTAGTGATGAGCTTCAATAGATCACATTTGTTGGCGTATCAAATCAATATGTACTTCAATTAAAGGTCAAATCTATAACTTATAGTAGAATGTTTTCAAATTAATTTCCTATTGTTACAATTCTTAAATGATTATCGACAAAGGGTTAACCTTGAATTCATACCTATTCTGATGAGACTAGTGTTCTACATTTAGTTTACATTTTCGTTTTGGCCAGATTAATGGCTTTGAAATGTGGCAGATATGTGACAAAAGAAAAATTGCAAGTCGATTCTAGAACTTTGGCTCAACATTTGGCTATATAGTATGCAATGTAATAAATGTTAATGCTTGTATATTTATCACTTCAGAAGTCAATTATATCACAAACAACTATGTAAATTTCAAATATAAACATAGTTCGTGCGTATTCCGTTTCAAGCATTATAAGTCTCCCAAAAATTTTTTTTTTAATTTTCACACACAATTAGTGTTCTTTTTTCTTAAAAGTTATCAAAATTAATTGAAGTGAAAATATTTCGTTCCGAGTGTGGAAATTTTCAAAAAGAATTAATTCAGTAGTAGTTGTGCGCCTGTTTATGAGATACTTTTGTTGCCATAGAATAAACTTTTATATGAAGGTGCTCTAGCTACTCTCTGAAATGTTGAAATGTGATCATGTTTCTCTTTTTTGAAAGAGATTTACAGTGATGTTATTCTGGAGCCTCATGATTGGCTCGATTTTCTAAGAGTGTCTGAGAAACTAAGATTGTTCTCGAACATGATTTGTTTCTCAGAATCAGAATCCACATTTTACTCTCTCTTGTGGTTTCCTCTCATCTTTTACAAATTAAGTCAATTTTTTACTCCTACTTGTCAAATTTAGCCGTTTAACAAATTAGAATTCTAAACTAAAATATTTCCTCAACAGGCAGCAGGAACACCTCAATGATTTTCTATGCATTTAATAGACGCATAATATCGCCAAGATTTAAAAAATTTTAATTATCAAAATTAGAAATATTAACAATTACTAACATTGAGTAGCTCAAAGTAAAAAATTATCATTTTCAATTATAAATAATTTTTTTTTTGT
The DNA here is from genome assembly GCA_002738285.1 of Holacanthella duospinosa. Classification (NCBI taxonomy): domain Eukaryota; kingdom Metazoa; phylum Arthropoda; class Collembola; order Poduromorpha; family Neanuridae; genus Holacanthella; species Holacanthella duospinosa. The sequence goes on from NIPM01000030.1 coordinate 815,435, forward strand.
AAAAATAAAGTAAATTTTCAATCGTTTTTATGTACAAAATTTATAAATAAAACCATAGATAATTGCAAACTAAACATTTCAAAATTTTTAATTAAATTATTTACTCTCTTAACTCTAAATTTTGTAAGGAACTGTACCTAATTTACAATTTTATTTAGTTTCAGCAAAATTTGCAAGAATTTAGTAAAGAATTTGACAATTTTTTCAAAATATCGTTAATTTCTGTGTTAATCTTTTTCGTGAAAAACTGAGTGGTTCCTATATGCAAAGAAAATATTATTCTTTTGGATAGTCACTCATATGGGTAAATATGGAAATCCATAAAATCATAAAGGCTGGACAATTGCATTTATGATCCCAAGTCTCAGTTCTATACTGGAGTCACGCGGAATTCAAATTTGTGTTGATATTCCCTTAGAAGTACATTGATTGAAATGTATATTGATGTCGGAATTAAAATGTTTGATTTTATGGAATTTTGACTATGATTATTTACCCAGAGGCAACTAACAAGTTTCGCATAAGTCGATACAACCGATTTCTCGACGCTGTTCTCAATGTGTGAGTATTCTTCAACAGGCAGACAATTAAACTAATTAATTTGTCATATTCTGAACTTATTCCAAGTGCATGCTAGTTATATAAATCATAAATTTTTGTTTTATTTTTATTAGCAACAATGTGAACTGGTAGTGGTAGTTTCTGTATCGCAGAATCAACATTGAACCTGGAGTCTTCTGGTACTAGGAGTGAATTCAATTAGTAGAATTAATTACTGGATTCAGAGATAAACATGGAATTGGTAGTGAAACATTTTGAAATACGATTACTGATGAGCGGAGAAAGAATTAGATGAAAAAAGAATACTAACAAAGGAGTAATCTTACGACCATGGACGTTGGCTTGGCATGTATCCGCTTCATCAAAAATGTGCCAATTAGAAATCATTTTCCGAAACTTTAGCACCATTTCACGGGTGAAAACCTAAAACTTAGGTAATAACCTTTATGTTTAGGGTTGGTTAAATATTGAAAAATTGATAGGCATTTTTTTCTATTTACTAAAAAAATTCTACGACAAGACTGGAGTTATTTTCTATATTCAGACTGCTTATTCCTTATTTAGGCTAGTAAGCCCATGTAATAAGTTGTAGCTTTTAGAAAATTTTTAGAAAAAATTCATGTGTCCTTCAAAGATTTGAAAACTTAAAGTTTAAGAAATCTTTTTCTTTCTCCTTAGTTACTTTTTCTGAAAATTTTGATTCCTTTTATGGTACCTTTTCTCAAAATATTTTGAGCCTTTCAGGTACTGAAAATTATGTTTAACAGAACCTAATTATCCTTAATGTCATGAGAAATTTTCAGAAACACGAGTTACAAGTATCAATTTCCTAAAAATATTTATACTACCGAGCCTGTTTGGCACAATTTGAATTTTATATGGGCAGTAATTCTGAAAATTTGGGAANAAAATATTTATACTACCGAGCCTGTTTGGCACAATTTGAATTTTATATGGGCAGTAATTCTGAAAATTTGGGAAACAACTTTGTTTATCGAAATAAAGTTATTTTTTCTTGAATATTAATATTTTGTATTTCGTATTTATTTTTGGAGTTGATCATATAAATTACATATAGTTATCTCAAACTTGTGATGCCCTAACAATAAATCAAATTTAATTTTAAATTATTGGTCTTAATTAATTTCGAAATTAAGAAATATTATTGAAGTCAGTGCAAATTGACGTGAAATGACTTCACCGCTAAAGCCCGATTTATACTTAATGTCATTTGGCCTTCATTCGAATGAAATACAGTATGATTGATGAATTTTGCAACAAATTTTGCAAAAATCTTAATTGTCAAGGTAAATTAGATTGCAAAATTTGTTACAAAATTCATCAATCATACTGCATTTCATTCGAATGAAGGACGAATGACATTAAGTATAAATCGGGCGTAAGGCTTGATACATCGATCAACATCATCATCGATAACCCAAAAATATAGTCTCTGGTGGTATATGATCCCACGCCTTGGGTTTTTCAGACCCAACGCACTACCAATTGTGCTATAAAGCCGATTGGGAAAATGCTGTTTCAAATCCTGACTTATGATCCGCAAGTTGTCATCAGCAAAGTATTTTTTGCTGATGGTAAATTTATTATCAATGCCTCTCCTCATTTTTTGGCAGAAACGGATAAGACTTTTATCGGGCTATGCTAACTATAACGTGGGTATAAGAGATATTCTTGACTATCCCACAAAATAGTATAATTTAAAATAGGTAAGGCCGGTTTCCGTTTTAGTAACTCATGTTTGTCACATATTTACCCACATTGGAAAGAAACAAATTGTTCCTTTATATATCTTTCTTTTGAATTTATGTTCTGAAATTCGTGCCTTAAACAAATTTTTCGTATGCGAAAAATGTCAATAACCATTCCTAATGGCCTATACCTGGGTGTTCTTAAATTTCAAGATCCTCTATGACAACATTTCAAATAAACTTTATGAAGCTCATAGTAATTCTTCGTCGAATTTGTAATTCGACGACTTCGGAAATCAAAACAAAGACCCCACAGAACATGAATTAGTCATCAATGGAGTGTTTTATTAATGAGAAATTTTATCCCACAAAACTATTACACGCCCAGGCAGCATATAATGAATTGAAAATTTGTTGATTGGCACATGAAGCATGTTCAGGCGTCGGTCTAATTTCACAAAATTCGATTTTGAAANAATTGAAAATTTGTTGATTGGCACATGAAGCATGTTCAGGCGTCGGTCTAATTTCACAAAATTCGATTTTGAAATTTTACCATATTAAATATTTATGCATGCTTTAATGTTGTGGCCTTAAAATATTAGTTAAGTTTATTTAGCTCAATGCCCGTGAAATATAATGCGTGTAGCCAAACATATACGTATTACGCCATCAAATTCGTTGAGATCCAGTATAGTTCTTGAATTGTACGATGAGTGCATTGTGCGTTTGGTGGTAACTGAGCTATTTGCGACTTCCTCCAATTAGAAAAACACATCACACCAATCGACTCAAAAACAATGGCGGGCATACCTTGTGCTTAAGTTTAATTACCCCATTGATTAATGTTTTGACAAAGTTGTGCACTCCAACTGGACCATTCCCTCGACGTGTTGCACATCTACCAAATTAATCATAGAGTCCANTGACAAAGTTGTGCACTCCAACTGGACCATTCCCTCGACGTGTTGCACATCTACCAAATTAATCATAGAGTCCAACTTCACTGAAGTATGTATTTATTTCGTGACACAAAGTGTCACAAGATGTACTGTATTTGCAACCGGCTTTTCAATTTTATCCCAACTGTCTATTGCATCAAAACAAGCATCTTGATTCATCCTTTATTAACAACCATCCTACTGTTGCAAGGCAAGCGTTGAAGCAATATAGCTTATTTGAAAGAAGGNATTCATCCTTTATTAACAACCATCCTACTGTTGCAAGGCAAGCGTTGAAGCAATATAGCTTATTTGAAAGAAGGGAGCTCATAATTATGCTTATGTATGTTAGTGGTTGGCATTAGTAAAGAGCTCGACTAACTTCTTTCTATTTCCTTACTAAATCACTTTTTCATATTTGCTACTTCTGGGGACTTGAGTTTTTAGACCTGAAGATCAGCTGAATAAAAAGTGAGTAGAAAATTAGTAGGAGGTAAAAGTATGGCAAATAACTAGGTTTTGGTAAACTGTGCAATCTTTGTGCCCTTACTCATGAGTAGTCATTTTTTAACAAAAATAAAGTTTTTAATGCGACCGTTTAACATTACAGCTTGATTTCAAAATGACTATCTATTATTGTGGGCAAACGTTGTGCAGAGCAGTAGAACCTGAGAAAAGAGCTTATCTCGTCGCGTAATATTACAGTTGGATTACAACCTAAGCCTTTCAACTCCACACATCCCAAGAAAATACTTACTATTATAAGCAGTCTNTTGTGGGCAAACGTTGTGCAGAGCAGTAGAACCTGAGAAAAAGAGCATTTCTAGTCGCGTAACATTACAGTTGGATTACAACCTAAGCCTTTCAACTCCACACATCCCAAGAAAATACTTACTATTATAAGCAGTCTNATTACAGTTGGATTACAACCTAAGCCTTTCAACTCCACACATCCCAAGAAAATACTTACTATTATAAGCAGTCTACATATAATATAATAATTAAATTTATTTAGCATTTCAGAGTAATGATCCGTCTAACTAAATGCAACTTGTTTTTACTAAGATTATTGCCGTTAATTAAGTAATCAGTTATATTCAGTTATACTTTATCAGTGTATATGTCTATGTCAAATTATCATGGCACAAATTATGGTTTAAGGTATTATGGTTATGGTCGAAAATAAGGATTATTACAACCTTTATGACTCGTGCAATATTCTAAGTCTTAAAGAGAGGTTAGATCAAACAACACTTATCGAAACANCTTTATGACTCGTGCAATATTCTAAGTCTTAAAGAGAGGTTAGATCAAACAACACTTATCGAAACATACAAACATATCTTTTTACAGAACATTGCAGATCTCAACTCTTACTTAAAATTTAAAGAACACACTAGAGAAACTAAAATGAAGCATGCACTAGTAGTGCTAACAAGGAATTCAAAGACATTTGAAAAATCTTTCCTCGCAAGATCCATTAATTTATGGAATAGGTATGTTTCTTTTACCAAAGGAGAAGTTGAACCTTCTTTAAACAANCTCGCAAGATCCATTAATTTATGGAATAGGTATGTTTCTTTTACCAAAGGAGAAGTTGAACCTTCTTTAAACAAATGCATCTACGCTCAATGGAATGACACCATCACATAGAGTATTTGAGATAATGGACCATAACGGAAAGTTCGGTTGCAGGATTTAGTTGAGAACCAAATGTTGTTGAAATAAAAAACTTATCAAAAGCGTTCGTAAGAAAATGGTTGCGGCTGAATGAACTGAAATTAATAATGCCATTCTCCAATTGTTTAATGCCATTTAAAATACAGCGGTAATACAACATATACCCAGTTTAATCACAATTTTCCTACTTGTTATGTAGCATCAGAATGTCATTCAAATCTGACAAATTCCAATATGGACATTAGACAAGGTAATATTCATTCAANTTATGTAGCATCAGAATGTCATTCAAATCTGACAAATTCCAATATGGACATTAGACAAGGTAATATTCATTCAAAATTCGCGAAACAATGTGAAATTTAAATTCCCAGTGTGTTTCCATGCGCCATGAATGCATATTTACATGTGCTTGTTCAGAATAGGATCACAGAGTCTAGCTATAGTATCGTTTGTGAAGAAATTCTACCATTTTCTCTATTAGGTGTACAACGCTCATCGATGATGGTAGATAAAAAGTAGAGTATCCGGTGTATTTCNCTACCATTTTCTCTATTAGGTGTACAACGCTCATCGATGATGGTAGATAAAAAGTAGAGTATCCGGTGTATTTCTACATTGGACCATGGGTCTCCTTATCTCACAGGAGAGATTTTAACTCATACTTGTCATTGTTTCTGGAGATAAAAGCTTCGCTTGGCTACTGTGAGAGTACGAGTCTCCTCACGTCTAACCACTTGGGCGACAGAATCCTTCCCACAGAACTCCCCTTCCAATTAACATTGGACCCCAGTGTTCACTATCAAGGATCTACAGTATCCTCTAACTCAGTACACTTAACCTTAATTCTACGGATTCCACAAATGGCGGAAAATCTATGCCATAACCCAACCGAAATTTTAATATTTAAATCTTAACTGATGAGTGAGAACCCTGGAAGACTGAAAAAATCTTGGGGTTGGGGAGACTCTAATCGGTATTCTGCTCTCCATTTCACGTGAGACAAAAAGTAGAGTAGCAGGTGTATTTCAACACTGCACCATGGGTTCCCTAAGCTCACAGGAAAAAATTCAACTCAAACTTGTCAATGTTTCTGTGGATCAAAGCCTCACCTGGCTACTATGAGAGTACGAGTCTCCTCACGTCTAACCACCTTGGTGATACTGAATCCTTACCACCATAGTTGCATTTCCTACCTTAGTCGTGCATTACCAGTCGACTATATTCACTGTACAGTAGAGACTTACCAACAATGCATATTAAATAAAGGTTAGAATTTTTTGATATTCAAGAATTAAGAACTACGTTCAACAGGAGTTATCTTTGAAAGAAGAATCAAAACCGCGGTTAACACGGAGCATATGGATTGACTGATGAGTTCTAAGAACGCGTGAGTAATTTGAAATATACCAAATCTTGATTTGGATATACCAAATCAGAATTCAATGAGAGATTGCAAGACTTTCTCTAATATGTAACACACCGTGTCTACAGNGAATCAAAACCGCGGTTAACACGGAGCATATGGATTGACTGATGAGTTCTAAGAACGCGTGAGTAATTTGAAACGTTTGGATATACCAAATCAGAATTCAATGAGAGATTGCAAGACTTTCTCTAATATGTAACACACCGTGTCTACAGNTTTGGATATACCAAATCAGAATTCAATGAGAGATTGCAAGACTTTCTCTAATATGTAACACACCGTGTCTACAGCTTATGTTGGTGGGCCACTTCAAGGATTCCTTCGCGATGAAGTGTATCATCACATAAATTGCAGCAAAGGCAAAGTATTATACGAAGTGTAATCAGTTTCCAATTAATCGGAACAAAGGAGAAATTCAATTATACTTTTTGGATGTAACCTTATTTTGCCACTGTCATAGCTTAGCAACGATGTTGATAACAATGTTACAAATAATGAAAAATTTATGTTGCGTATGAATATATGTATCAACTTTATCCAATAGGTTTAGACAAAATTAAGNACAAATAATGAAAAATTTATGTTGCGTATGAATATATGTATCAACTTTATCCAATAGGTTTAGACAAAATTAAGCTAATTCGGATTCATAATATTTTGCAAATAATAACTCATCAATGGGTGTAAAACTGGAATGATTTCCATATCGTTAGTGTCTGGACAGCTTGCATTCTTATGAAAGTAAAAACTCAACAGCTAGTAATCAAGATAAACCAAATAAAAGTAGCGTAATTGTAAGTAATATAACTGGAACATGATTTTTACTCCATTAACTCCTCAAACTGAGCTGGCATTTAGTCAAAATTTTATTCCATTTTTTGCGTGTTTTAAAAAAACTTACTTGCCAAATACAACTAGGGATAATTCAAAAGATTTATAAATTTTCAATCCAAAACCTACTACTGCAATCCCACAAAATACCGCATCTACTGAGNATAATTCAAAAGATTTATAAATTTTCAATCCAAAACCTACTACTGCAATCCCACAAAATACCGCATCTACTGAGAAACAGAGTTTCCGAATAGCTGGAAGAAACCGAACGTCAGATGAAGAAAAGATTAAAAACAAAAGTGATTCAACTAGAGCAAGTAGACCTACTATTCTATTATATTTAGGAGACAACCTAATATTTAGCAAACATTCCTCCAATACGTGTAGGGGAGGGAAATATTTCATCATGATGCTGCTTTCACGGACAATTCGCAGGTTTTTGGTCAAAAATTGGACAATTTTGTTAGTTGTGTGTTCACATTAACCAAAATTTCGTATCGCAAATCCTGTAAATTTTCTCAAAAAGATACGTGCCACTTTTACCATCCAGGATGTCAAAGTTGTGCATTCATACTAACCCACAAATTCCTGCCAGCCGACAAAAACACATGAACAGCTCGATTTTTGTGAATTTAGGATACATTAATTATCACCCTCCCGTTTACGTTTCAATTGTACGATGAATTCAACCAGTTCCTGTAGATAGTTCATGAACCACACACTGCTCTTTAAATGCAAGTGTTTCAACTGTGCGGACTATAGAAATACCTCAACTACCTGATGATAGAGTTTTACATCTATACTTCTTAGGCATTATTTCATACAGTATTTCAATATTATAATATTAACACATGTAATCAATACATGGCGTCCGTGGAACATATACAATTATTGGTGGGCTAAGGAAAGCNTTATAATATTAACACATGTAATCAATACATGGCGTCCGTGGAACATATACAATTATTGGTGGGCTAAGGAAAGCAGATCATCATTTATTTATTGTACAATTTGTTTATGTGACAGAAATGGAAAGTACATTTTCATTTTTAAATAATTAATCTAAGGCAAAAATTTTTTAAACCTTCCTAATATTACAAACTATTTTATTCAATACTGTAGTAACTTCAAGTGAGAAACATGCACTTGGACATTAAAATGAATAAGAACGGTGATAAGTGGGTGTTTCTTGTGAATTGTAGGCGTATTTTGATTTAAGCAACNGACATTAAAATGAATAAGAACGGTGATAAGTGGGTGTTTCTTGTGAATTGTAGGCGTATTTTGATTTAAGCAATAAAGGTGGAAGATTTATTGCGGGAATAAGTTGATCGTTTTTTCTGAAGTTAATATTACATATGGTATTTTTTACCAGGTTATAAGCATCTAGAAGAACAATTCTCGCAACTTATGGATTTTGAACTTATTATTTAGTTACTTATTTAATTATTAAAAAACTTATAATATTCAATCCAAAAAACTATCTTTTGTCAAATATTTAGTGATAAAATCACATTGCTAATTTTCTGTTTAAATCAAGTAGCCACATGATGTCTTAAAGATCTATTAATCATCTGCTCATGAAGATATCAAGATATCATAAGGTTGTCATGTAATTACCAAAAGACAACGTTACGCCTGCTTTAAGATACCCAATGACCGCCTGAGGTACGACTTTTGGGCATCGTCGGGATATCTTACAAATGAGGTATTTATGACGTCTTTATGTTATCTTACGAATCATATCTTAAACACATCCTACTTCTGATTTTAAAAATGGTCTCCAATAATTAGATTAACACGAGCTCAATTACAAGTGATATTACATTTACTTTTAATTATGATACCTATAGATAAGTTATGTTTCCAAATAACAATTTGCATAAAGATCAGTTGCTAAAACTACACTTACTAAAACTATGTATCTATGAGATACTTTCCAGCTATCATTTGATAACTAAAAAAAATTTACATTTAAAAATTTAGTTATTTCTCGTGTGGCCTGCTAGTGAGAACGATGATTGCTGTTAGTTACTGCTTCCAACCAGACCCTCCTCTAAATTCTATCATATTCAGCTCACCTGTGTAAAGTTAGAACAATTCAATTTAGAAAATNCAACCAGACCCTCCTCTAAATTCTATCATATTCAGCTCACCTGTGTAAAGTTAGAACAATTCAATTTAGAAAATTAAGGATGTATTAATCATTCCTTTGCAATTGACGCTTTTTTAAACATACTTTGATTTCCGTTGCTGTTCATAAACTATTTTGTCTCGAAATTTTGGAAGATAAGATGTAATTGTATCCTTCACCAACTTCTCAGTAACATCTGTGAGCTCTGGTCTTTCCTTAAGGGCATCTAAAACACATCTCGTTTAATAAATCATTGACTCACAAATTAATTAAGACGTTATTGCTTACCAAAAATTATTTGACGAAATTCCAGGTCGAAAAACTTTTCCTTTCCTTTCCCTCCAACTGAGCTATAAAGCACACCTACTTCTTTTGTCATTAATTTGTTAATTGCAATACGTACAGCTTCCGCACAGGAACTACCACCAGCCAACCGCAATGCCTCAATCTAAACAAACACTAAATTGGTTTGCAATTATAAATTGAAATAGCTTACCAGAATTGAACGTTTTTTTGGATTGGAAGTCACAATTGTGTTTAGACTAATTAAGTCCTCCTTGGATAAACAAGGTAATGGCNAACGTTTTTTTGGATTGGAAGTCACAATTGTGTTTAGACTAATTAAGTCCTCCTTGGATAAACAAGGTAATGGCAAATTCAAAGTGTCTCCTAACCCCTTTCTTGCAGTTTTCTGGGTATTGAGAAGTTTATCGACTTTACAATGAAGNAACGTTTTTTTGGATTGGAAGTCACAATTGTGTTTAGACTAATTAAGTCCTCCTTGGATAAACAAGGTAATGGTAAATTCAAAGTGTCTCCTAACCCCTTTCTTGCAGTTTTCTGGGTATTGAGAAGTTTATCGACTTTACAATGAAGNAAATTCAAAGTGTCTCCTAACCCCTTTCTTGCAGTTTTCTGGGTATTGAGAAGTTTATCGACTTTACAATGAAGCTGTTTTAGTGAGAAGTCTAGAGCTGTCAACTTTTCAATGATGAAAGCTTCAAATCCTGAATGAATATAAATTAAAGCTCTCATATAAACTCTTATGTCAATTTATAATGATACTCACCATTTATTTGATGAGACTGTGGAAGATTTTGAAAATTATCTCCTGTTTCATTATCAATTATAATGTCTTCTTCTGGTGTAGTGTTGTCAAGTACTTTACCGTTTGCACCAATCTCGTCTTCAGCTTCAAGTGGTATGTCGAATTGTAATGGAGGTTCTGGTGGATTTACTACGTTGAGCGTGTAACTTGGTTCACTATCGTCTTCCTCACAATCAGTTCCCTCATATCTTCCCTTCTTTCTACTTCTCCTGTGAGTGCGTGTTGATTTTGGAGTAGGTAATTTGTCACAATCACTTAAATCTGAATTTAGCTCAGCTTNTCTCCTGTGAGTGCGTGTTGATTTTGGAGTAGGTAATTTGTCACAATCACTTAAATCTGAATTTAGCTCAGCTTGTTTAAGATGCTGTCGGGCTAAACTATATGAACCTAAGTAACAAATAGATATTTAATTACGATTGAATTATTTAATCAAAATTCAATTTTGTACCAAAGTGTCTACCACCAACAATAGAAGAGTCAAATTTATCCCATGTCGAATCAACGTCTTCTTCACGTTCAATTGCCNTTAATCAAAATTCAATTTTGTACCAAAGTGTCTACCACCAACAATAGAAGAGTCAAATTTATCCCATGTCGAATCAACGTCTTCTTCACGTTCAATTGCCCTTCTAACCCTGTCCACTTTATATTTAGGCCACGAGCATACACCGTCGTTGTACCATTTTGACGGCACTACTTCGATTGTGTTTGATTCGATGAACTTTGCGATGATAAACATTCTGAAAAACAAAACAAATTAATTAAAAAGTAAAATCCACAGGTGTCACTTCGACCCTCCGTTACCGCTACCGCAACCATGGTCTGCGCTACCGATACCGCCACTTTGAGAAATAATTTGGCTGCTACTGCTACCGCTACTTTAACAAATAGTTTCTCCGCTTTCGAAACCATGGTCCGCGCTACCACTACCGCTACCGTTACTTTGACAAATAACTCCTCCGCTATTAAATACCATGGTACGCCTTACTGCTACCACTACTNACTTCGACCCTCCGTTACCGCTACCGCAACCATGGTCTGCGCTACCGATACCGCCACTTTGAGAAATAATTTGCCTGCTACTGCTACCGCTACTTTAACAAATAGTTTCTCCGCTTTCGAAACCATGGTCCGCGCTACCAATACCGCTACCGTTACTTTGACAAATAACTCCTCCGCTATTAAATACCATGGTACGCCTTACTGCTACCACTACTNTACCGCTACCGTTACTTTGACAAATAACTCCTCCGCTATTAAATACCATGGTACGCCTTACTGCTACCACTACTTGAAGATATAATTTTTCGGCTATCGCTAGTTTGAAAAAATAACCCCGCTACCGCTACCATGGTCCGCCTTACACATAACGCTACAAATTTTGACACTACCGTTACTGTTACTTTAAATTTTTTTCTACTTCTGCTATTGTTACGATGGTCCGCTATACAGCTAGTTTGTCCAAATTTTTACCGGCTACTGCCAGCAAACATTGTATTATCGCCAATATGTAAAAAATTCTATTCAACGAAGTCGCTGCCAACTTAAAAAANACTGCCAGCAAACATTGTATTATCGCCAATATGTAAAAAATTCTATTCAACGAAGTCGCTGCCAACTTAAAAAAATTCTTTTTGGATTTATTACACATTTAAGAATGCAAAAATGCCCATCTTCTTGTAAAACTAAATTCAANAAAAAAATTCTTTTTGGATTTATTACACATTTAAGAATGCAAAAATGCCCATCTTCTTGTAAAACTAAATTCAATTCAAAGAAAAACAGGGGCAATAATTATGATAAAAAACTCTCAAAGCAGTTACAATTATAATACAAATCGCANAATTCAAAGAAAAACAGGGGCAATAATTATGATAAAAAACTCTCAAAGCAGTTACAATTATAATACAAATCGCAGGGTTTCTTCAAATTATCCACGATTTATTTACGAATAATTCTACATAAGAAATTGAAACAAGATATTTTAATTTTGAAATTTTTGTAAATTTAATAAACAAATATCGTTNTAATTCTACATAAGAAATTGAAACAAGATATTTTAATTTTGAAATTTTTGTAAATTTAATAAACAAATATCGTTTTTTTGAAATATCGGACGTAAAAAATAAATTACATTATAAAACTCTACGAAATTTTTGAAAAAGCAATTAATTTNTTTTTGAAATATCGGACGTAAAAAATAAATTACATTATAAAACTCTACGAAATTTTTGAAAAAGCAATTAATTTTGTAAGTTTACTGAAAATTTTATGGGGAAACAACATATAAAATTAAATTAAATGTCAATGAATAATTAAAGTAAATAAATTATGGTTGTAAATAATATATTTGAATGAGGATAATAGGGTCCAAATGTGCATGCNTTAAAGTAAATAAATTATGGTTGTAAATAATATATTTGAATGAGGATAATAGGGTCCAAATGTGCATGCAAAAAATACATTAAATAAAAGTAGAAGGCCATCCGACTATAGAAAGTAGGAATAAAACTCAATTGTTTTGAATTTTCCGAAAAAATAAAAAAATAATTGAATTTTTCATTCTTTAAAATATACAATGAATAATTCAATGAATTATTTCAATTATTCATTCAGTAATAATTTACTTAATGAACCTTGCTAAAATGATTGAAAGTAGGCTAAAAACCTTACCCACTACCGCTACCGCTACCAAAAGCTCTGCTCCAGCTACCGCTACCACATAACTATAAAAAATTTCTTCGCTTCCGATACCGCNAATAATTAAAGTAAATAAATTATGGTTGTAAATAATATATTTGAATGAGGATAATAGGGTCCAAATGTGCATGAAAAAAAACACATTAAATAAAAGTAGAAGGCCATCCGACTAAAGAAAGTAGGAATAAAACTCAATTGTTTTGAATTTTCCGAAAAAATAAAAAAATAATTGAATTTTTCATTCTTTAAAATATACAATGAATAATTCAATGATTTATTTCAATTATTCATTCAGTAATAATTTACTTAATGAACCTTGTGAAAATGATTGAAAGTAGGCTAAAAACCTTACCCACTACCGATACCGCTACCAAAAGCTCTGCTCCAGCTACCGCTACCACATAACTATAAAAAATTTCTTCGCTTCCGATACCGCTACCATCGTCAAAGCTCCCGCTACTGCTACCGCACAATTGAAAACAAATTTCCTCGCTACCGCTACCACTTCCATTGTCTCCGCTACCTCTACCGCTACGCTACTTTGATAAAAACATTNTTCCGATACCGCTACCATCGTCAGAGCTCCCGCTACTGCTACCGCACAATTGAAAAAAAATTTCCTCGCTACCACTACCACTTCCATTGTCTCCGCTACCTCTACCGCTACGCTACTTTGATAAAAACATTCCGCTACTAAAGTCCCCGCTACCGCTACTTTCCCGTACTTCAAGTAGCGACGCTACCTGAACTGACACTTGTGGGAATTAAATTACACATGTGATTATTAAAAAAGATTACCTATAACTCATTGTGTCTCAATGGCACTACCGCAAATTCAGAGATGGACACTGGTATTTGATAACACTTTTCACGAATGTCACTAATTTGGAATAGGCGATAACCAGAACACTTTGTTTTGTCAACACGGACTATGTCCAGTAGTTTGGAGTCGCACGGAAAGATAAACAAAGGACATGTTTTGACCAATTCTTTGCCAACAAAATATTTATTACCTGTTGAGTTCGAGCAACAAAAATTATGCACACGAATGATATTGCCTGTTTTGTTGTAAACAATGCTGTTTGCCATCGATTGTCCAATAATTTCAAAATTTGGAAAACTTGCTTTCAGNCCTGTTTTGTTGTAAACAATGCTGTTTGCCATCGATTGTCCAATAATTTCAAAATTTGGAAAACTTGCTTTCAGATATTGAAGTCCACAGTCACTATGTAGAAATGAGCAGTTGTTTACTCGTTGACTGAAACAGATTTCTTGACATTTCGATGGTGTAGGTGAAAAACGATGTTGGGATTCAATGATCCGATTTACCACTTGCTGAAGTGGTAGATTTGGCGATCGAATGAGCCGTTTTATTTGGCCTAAATAACTTTCAAATTTAAAAGCACTAAATTCGTCTAATTTTCCAAACTTCTGTACATCTCCTGCCAAGTGTACCAACCCATGTACATTATACGAGACATATTTAGAACCGTATACATTTTTGAATTGTTCTACAAAATATACCAATAGTTGATGAGCATATTGGTTTTGAGATATTTTCCACTTTTCACTTATTAAAATAGTAACAGCAACAGACAAGGACAAAAATAGTTGGTAATGTTTTTTTGGCAATATATTTTGAAGTACTACTGGTCCAGTATAAAGTAAGAACTGCCTAAATTCTGTTGCTTTCCACCTATCGAGTTCTTTTAGGGATCTCGGTTTTCTTTTAAATTCTGATGGACAAAATTCTTTACATTGTTCCAGCTTAGAGGACACTAAATTCACATCACTGGNTTTTCTTTTAAATTCTGATGGACAAAATTCTTTACATTGTTCCAGCTTAGAGGACACTAAATTCACATCACTGGCTTTAAGTCTAAACACTTTTACTTCACCTTTTGTCCAAAGACGAATTATTTTTCTAGTTACCCCAAGGAGAACGAGGTGCATGTATTCAAATGGGAATTGACAAACCAAATCAATTGGCAACTGTTCTAGAACTGATATTCCAATGTGGTGATCTTCATCCTTTTTAGAACGAAATCCGGAATCGGAACGTAGTTTGGCATTAGTCTCCAAATATACAACTNAACGAAATCCGGAATCGGAACGTAGTTTGGCATTAGTCTCCAAATATACAACTCTGTTGTCAACAAAAGATCCACTTGTTTCACATTTTCCACATCCAGAATATCCATTGTGACTTTTGATACTTGAAATAAAAGCTCGTGCTGGAGCGTCACACACAAAACAATGAATTTCCACAGATATGTTCGTTTCTTTAAACCTTANAATAAAAGCTCGTGCTGGAGCGTCACACACAAAACAATGAATTTCCACAGATATGTTCGTTTCTTTAAACCTTATACCTTCTTTTAGCACGGAACATAATTCAGTCACAAATTCACTAAGGAAGTCATTGACTGATGTTGGTTTTTGATTTCCAATATAAATACCTACTACTCCCACAGAAGGTTCACGGATTTCCAAAACGTGANCTGATGTTGGTTTTTGATTTCCAATATAAATACCTACTACTCCCACAGAAGGTTCACGGATTTCCAAAACGTGACACAAAATGGGCCAAAATTGTGCGGAGCTGCTTTTGAATATAGGCAGTCCGTCTACGTTAAATTGAACCTTAATTGAAGTTAGTTGAGTGTTACACAAATTCAACAGACTTGTAATGCATTGTTTTACTCCAAGATGTGTGTAGGACCCTGGAATGACTGTTCGAATAGCTGTCTTATGCCTTGGTGTTTGTAGTAGTGATCTAGCGTCGTTAGGAAGAGTTAAATTGGAATTATTTTTCAGAATATATAATAAATCATTTACAGATTTATGAGGAATTTTGTGTTTTATAGCCCAGTTTCCTAATTGGTTACCTAGTTCTGATTTTTCAGGTGGTAAATTCAGGGGTGTTGTGCCTTTTTGCTCAAATTCACTTTCAGAGGTGCTAGATTGAGAGTTTGAATTGAATTCATCTGAATCAGAGGTGGATGACTTCCTATCACAAGCAAATTTTTCTGCCGAACCAAATGTTGATGTCGGTGTCACAGTGTAATTCTGTACGCTTGAAATCCTTCTAATTGTGCTTTCAACTTCAAATTTTCTTTTCNATGTCGGTGTCACAGTGTAATTCTGTACGCTTGAAATCCTTCTAATTGTGCTTTCAACTTCAAATTTTCTTTTCCGACGGATATGTCGCGTAGAATAAATTTTTAGCTCATTGCTCATGTTTCTCAAAAACGATACAGTAAAATNGACGGATATGTCGCGTAGAATAAATTTTTAGCTCATTGCTCATGTTTCTCAAAAACGATACAGTAAAATTGAACTGACGAAAATAAAATAATATATGGAATATGTGCTAATTATATATATATCATTATGACAACATTTCGATATGATAACTTAAACCATCATATCGGAAAGATTACTTTAAGTAGCATATCCTAGGGATATCACGTATAAGTTTTGTTTATGATATGTATTGCTCTAACATTTCGGAATAAAGATGTCTTTAAGATAACCGAAATATTTTATTTTCTGTTAAGATCTCTTTAAGCGTTATTAGTGATGATTAAGATATCTTTCAGCTATGAGTGGGTACCTGGGATAGTATGTCCTATGTAAGTAGTAGTGTGTAAGTAAATTATCAATTTTAATTGAAATGATGCTTTCTGACAAATTAATTTAATTCAANAAATGATGCTTTCTGACAAATTAATTTAATTCAAGTATGTGCTTACACTTTAGTAAGCCTAAGATTTCTACATTTCAAGGAATAGTGTTCATTAAATTTTTTATGCAAAATTTTAAAATGTTTCTCGCAAACCTTTTAATTGCAAACTATGAAGAACACGTTTTTCCATGTTTAGCCGTTTTTTAACAAATTTCCTATCTCCACAAGTTCGAAACGGGCACTTTGATTTGTATTANGACATTAAAATGAATAAGAACGGTGATAAGTGGGTGTTTCTTGTGAATTGTAGGCGTATTTTGATTTAAGCAACAAAGGTGGAAGATTTATTGCGGGAATAAGTTGATCGTTTTTTCTGAAGTTAATATTACATATGGTATTTTTACCAGGTTATAAGCATCTAGAAGAACAATTCTCGCAACTTATGGATTTTGAACTTATTATTTAGTTACTTATTTAATTATTAAAAAACTTATAATATTCAATCTAAAAAACTATCTTTTGTCAAATATTTAGTGATAAAATCACATTGCTAATTTTCTGTTTAAATATAGTATGTCCTACGTAAGTAGTAGTGTGTAAGTAAATTATCAATTTTAATTGAAATGATGCTTTCTGACAAATTAATTTAATTCAAGTATGTGCTTCCACTTTAGTAAGCCTAAGATTTCTACATTTCAAGGAATAGTGTTCATTAAATTTTTTATGCGAAATTTTAAAATNCACTTTAGTAAGCCTAAGATTTCTACATTTCAAGGAATAGTGTTCATTAAATTTTTTATGCGAAATTTTAAAATGTTTCTCGCAAACCTTTTAATTGCAAACTATGAAGAACACGTTTTCCATGTTTAGCCGTTTTTTAACAAATTTCCTATCTCCACAAGTTCGAAACGGGCACTTTGATTTGTATTANTTTTCCATGTTTAGCCGTTTTTTAACAAATTTCCTATCTCCACAAGTTCGAAACGGGCACTTTGATTTGTATTATTATCGATCAATTAACTTTAAGTTTATACTATAAGTTGAAGATTATTGATACTTACAAACACTGAATTAATTGAAAACTCAGCAAGCAAAATTTGCCTAATTGATTCACTAGCATTTGTTTCAAAATACTAATATTAATGTGTGATTTCACTATAGTACAAAGTTTTGCAAGAAGTTAATTCGGTTTATTTGAGAAAACTATAATGAAAATATATAAATTAGTATGATGAGGGTTTCGACAATTAAGTAGCAGAATTTGAATCAGTTTAACTTTAATTCTGACTTGCAATTCTACCGAAGATGGACGATGTTTCGACTGAAAATTTGTTATCTATCCACCACCCNCTTTAATTCTGACTTGCAATTCTACCGAAGATGGACGATGTTTCGACTGAAAATTTGTTATCTATCCACCACCCAATTTCAAAACCTTTATTTATTTTAGTTTATGTCAATTTAATTTATTTCCATATTGATCATTACACGTTGCTNCCAATTTCAAAACCTTTATTTATTTTAGTTTATGTCAATTTAATTTATTTCCATATTGATCATTACACGTTGCTCATAATTTTGAACCACTTTGTGAGGAAAAGGAATTTATTATTTTGTGTATTAGTAGGAGGTTGGATTTGTATATTAGTAAACAGCATGCGCAGCTATTTGCTTTCATACGCTTTATATTATTTTTGGTATTTTGACGAACTTGAGTTAGGAAACTATGAGACAAGCTTGAGAAAAAATGTTAATAATTTGAATATAGCAAGAGAAGAGGAGATCAAGTTCTTATTTTTTTAANAGACAAGCTTGAGAAAAAATGTTAATAATTTGAATATAGCAAGAGAAGAGGAGATCAAGTTCTTATTTTTTTATAAGTTTGAGTATCTAATTTTTTTGAATTATGTTTATTTTTCTGAGAAAAATGAGAGGATCTTGACTTAATAAGGTAAAAATAATAAACAAAAGTATCTGCATTCGCAATTTTTGTGAAAGTCTAGTAAGGTTGTGATATATTTATGGGTTTATCTGTAAGACAACGATTAGGTAAGTAGTGGTAATAGAAAAAAATGTCAGAACTGTGCTGCAGCTAATATTGTAAAATATTCCACATCTGAAATTTAACTCTGGTGACATTTGTAGAAAAGATTTATTTATTTGCAATGCCATTATATTTCCAGTTGAATCGTTTTGTAAAATCATCATTCTTTGTTTCAGTGTCATAAGCCAAGATTCTTTATAAATGGTAGAAGAGTGTTGGGCACTCGCCATTGATATCATTATACATATTAGCACACTCAAATATGATGACGAGGCAATTACCAAAATACAAACGTTGTTAAAACCAACATATGTGTAATACTGCAGGATTATTTTCAGTACAAAAACTAAATATATAGCGGATAATACTTGCAGGACGAAGAGAGTTGGTGCAAAAACTAAATTAAAAGTTTTGACTAATTCATACAATCTGTCGTACATTTTTGTTACATACAAAAATTGACAGCCAAAAGCTGTCGGGTCAATCATATTTGTTTTACAGTACGAAAGAATTTTTAAGGACGAAGAGATACTTCGTGGAAATCCAATGGCCAATGAGTAAAACTCTCCAAATTGAAGCCATGCAAAGTACATCTGGATAATAACGTCCACTTTGAATACAATTATGCACCAACTGGTGTCACAAGTGAGACCAAAGGCAGCTAAAGTATATTGGTTTAGCATAGGAGTATTCGACAATCCAAACAATAGTGTCACTGCTATCATTGGGTAAAGAAAAATCCGTCGAAAAACGAAATAAGTTNTATTCGACAATCCAAACAATAGTGTCACTGCTATCATTGGGTAAAGAAAAATCCGTCGAAAAACGAAATAAGTTTGGATCGGATGAGTAAGCAGAATTTGATGCATAGTAGCATCCAAATAACAAAACTGCGATTTTTCTAAATCTGTAAAAAATTAAAAAAATTAGTTTTTCTGAGTACTATTTTGTAAGTAAACATTTAAAATTATAGCTTGAAATATTGAGCGTTGTGTGAATGCCTTGGATGTGAATAAGCAAGTCCTGATGGATACATCTAACAAAATGTATATCGTCCCACAGAAGTTAGGCTTGGGATCATATATGCCGTTATCCTGCATTCTAGATCATATGGATTACTTTAGATAATGTTGAGGCATTTTCATAATGGATAATGTGTGTATTCCAGCATCTGATAGAGCAATAATTTCAATTTCATGTATACTCCAAACAATATTATAACTCATTCTCAATCATTTACTATTATGACTAAAAAGATAAATTTTTTANTCATGTATACTCCAAACAATATTATAACTCATTCTCAATCATTTACTATTATGACTAAAAAGATAAATTTTTTAGTAGTGAAATAAAAATAAAGAAACATTTGCATCCTTTTCAAAGGTAACTTTGGCCAAAAATGGAAATTTTTACCTGAAAGTTCTAAAACGTGATTTTAATTACCATATCTCTCTATAAAGTACCTAGAGATTCAGAATAAGATAACAAAAAAATTTTGTCTCACAATTTCCTTCAACTTCTTCTTCTCATCCTTGGCGCGGATGGGAAAAACTCCCGCTCACTCCATCTCAAATAATAACCACCCTAAACTGACTTTCATTCAAATTTTTAATTTATTAAAATTACTAAATTTTTCTGTAAATGTTTCAGTTTCAAAACAAAGTCTACTGAAGAATATTTTGCTTTTAATTAGTATCGTTCCTTCCGACTTAAGTAAATCAGGAGTTCAGGTAAATCAAAAGAAAACTGAATATTAATTTAAAACCAATTATTCGTGATTTATGAAATTAGACTTACTTTGAAAATTAAGAAAACTAGGATAGGAAATAAACAAAGAGTGCCCCACCTTTTTAAAACTAATGAAACCAATAATGGAACGGCCTGCTTCAAAATTACTTCTTATCATTCTATTATTACTTCCATTATTTTCATTAGGTTTAAAAATGGTTTGTGTAAAGTGGCATACTCTTTAGTTAAATCTAACCAAAAAAACTTCGTCGTAGGATTTTTGGTTCGATTCTTGGTTATAAGGTAGAAGTTACTAACCGTCCGCCAATAGCATCAGCCCTGTGTATCAGCGAACTACCCTTCTAAAGGCCTAACCGACTGGCTATCGCTTTAGGGATGAGGTTGCTAGGCTTAGGATACATCGGGCTGATACCATCTGAGGACGTTTTTGATGTAACAGTCTTGTGGCCCTCCCTCAGGAGGGTTAATTCAGGAAATGGGACAGTGTGATTCTCTTAAAACCTGTCTCATTTTCTATATACACCCTACAACCTAAAGCAGCTCAAACCAATGATATGAACCAGAATACCTCAGAAGAAAGGAAAAAATTACGTTNACTTTCATTAGGTTTAAAAATGGTTTGTGTAAAGTGGCATACTCTTTAGTTAAATCTAACCAAAAAAACTTCGAGGATTTTTGGTTCGATTCTTGGTTATAAGGTAGAAGTTACTAACCGTCCGCCAATAGCATCAGCCTTGTGTATCAGCGAACTACTCNTATAAGGTAGAAGTTACTAACCGTCCGCCAATAGCATCAGCCCTGTGTATCAGCGAACTACCCTTCTAAAGGCCTAACCGACTGGGTATTGCTTTAGGTTTTAGGGGTGAGGTTGCTAGGCTTAGGATACATCGGGCTGATACCATCTAAGGACGTTTTTTACTTCAATCACAGATACAAGTAGGTTCAAGATTCAAGAATCTATTCTCAGATCCGATCGGTTGATCAGTATCGATCAAAATTTTAGTGTATCGGATCACAGATCGATGTCGAAATTTATTTTAAAACTTGGCACGGATCGAAGGTCGCTATTGAGCCATTTTTTGTCCATTTGCTCGGTATGGAAAGGTTCATTAATTGGCTCGGATCGGTATCGAGTGCTAGTTTAGTTGCGAACTGTGTAGGGAGTCACAAAGCGGGATGTAGACTCAGAGCGGAGTCCTGCTATCGCTAGGTTGAGTGACCACGGCCTCTTTCAGTCGATGATTTTCANGTTCAAGATTCAAGAATCTATTCTCAGATCCGATCGGTTGATCGGTATCGATCAAAATTTGAGTGTATCGGATCACAGATCGATGTCGAAATTTATTTTAAAACTTGGCTCGGATCGAAGGTCNTCATGTATACTCCAAACAATATTATAACTCATTCTCAATCATTTACTATTATGACTAAAAAGATAAATTTTTTGGTAGTGAAATAAAAATAAAGAAACATTTGCATCCTTTTCAAAGGAAACTTTGACCAAAATTGGAAATTTTTACCTGAAAGTTCTAAAACGTGATTTTAATTACCATATCTCTCTATAAAGTATATGTACAAAAACAGTTTAGAATGGTTCTAATTACATTGAAAAGCTTTTAGTAGAATATCGAATTTCCAAGGACAATTGTGGCGTTTTATGGAAAATATATGCCTTCGCTAATCTTATATAAATCCTACTACATTTCGACAAGAAAAATACCCAAANCGTTTTATGGAAAATATATGCCTTCGCTAATCTTATATAAATCCTACTACATTTCGACAAGAAAAATACCCAAACATATCTTGCGTCTCGACGTAAACTAAGTAGCTAAATAGTTGAATTGCTTAAGCAAATTTTCTTTATACTAATTAAAATAATCTGAAGTTTTTGTTACTATTGGAAATTGAGCTTTTCTGTGTTTGTTTTATTTTTCATTGTTCATGTTTTTCATGTTTTCCATCGAATGGAATGACTGTGACTGTTTATCTGTAAACTTACTAATATGTGTATGTTTGGTCTTTTTGTTTTTAGTCATAAATGCAACCTTTTTGGTGTTTTTANCTGTAAACTTACTAATATGTGTATGTTTGGTCTTTTTGTTTTTAGTCATAAATGCAACCTTTTTGGTGTTTTTATATAATAGCATGACTTATAGAATTAGCTAATAGGCTTTTGCTTATGGAAATGCTCACATAACACCAAANTTTTTATATAATAGCATGACTTATAGAATTAGCTAATAGGCTTTTGCTTATGGAAATGCTCACATAACACCAAACAAAAAAAGTTTAATGCAAGATGTCTTCTGACAAATGTGATTGAAACATTTTAAGATCGTTGCAAACTTTGTTAAGTGTAAATTTATTCAAAGAGAACCGGTTAGTTTGGACTTCTCAGCAAGAGGCATTTTAATCACAACACATCAATGCCANAAATTTATTCAAAGAGAACCGGTTAGTTTGGACTTCTCAGCAAGAGGCATTTTAATCACAACACATCAATGCCACTCGCATATTCCTTATTGGAAATTAATGAACTCACACATCATGATTTCTTTCTCCGTTTCATTCCATTCGTTTAACAAATTTGCAATAATGGTTTTGTTTTTATGAAAAATATATATGTAAAAAGAGGATCCAATTATAGAAAGTACCATACATATTAAATCCCCACATCTAACTAGAAATATGTCTGGATGCGTTATGAATATAAACATCAAAACAGAAATGTTCACTACTAGTCGAATATACATGCAGGTCAGGATAAATATTCGATAAATTATAAACAGCCTGTGCTGTTTAAATGAAACTGGCTCAACAATGTTNATGCAGGTCAGGATAAATATTCGATAAATTATAAACAGCCTGTGCTGTTTAAATGAAACTGGCTCAACAATGTTTGATCTGAAAAACGGCTTACGAAATAGTGGTTCTGAAAGAGACTTGTTTAAAATTAAAAATGAACTCAACCCTGCGTATTTCATAACTTTAAAGAGTCGATCAAATGCTTTCATGGTTGTTTCCACCATTTTTAAAACATTAGGGAAAGTTAAATGTACGATTTTGTACAGACAAGCAACCACTGAAAGACAAGTGAGTTTAGTTTNTAAAACATTAGGGAAAGTTAAATGTACGATTTTGTACAGACAAGCAACCACTGAAAGACAAGTGAGTTTAGTTTGTCTAAGTTCAGGCCCAATAGATTTCTTTAGAAATGTCTTACGCCTTTTGTGTAAATAATGTATTCACTCTTTATAAATTATTAGAAACACCAATTATGAAAAGTTGTAGAAATTTTCATAGCTGCCACCTAAACTGTAATAATTGCATCCGATAAACAAATGCAAATAATCAGGACATAGAAATATGTTCACTTTGCCATTTGGTTATATATAAATCACTCTGCAGTAGTTGAACTTCCTGCGGTCACAATAAAGATCATTTACTTTCTCTTATCAAGCTTGGGCACGGTGCCCAAGACCACAAGGAGAATTTCTCTAGCTATTTTCAAAGACAATTCTAGCAGTTTGCAGCAAAGTTTTCCAGTTACACCATGGAAACTAGCGCTGCTCCCAGCCAACCCGATGCTTATTTTCTCATACAATGTAGTTCTTCTACGCAACAACGAATAATATTTCGTAACTGCTCTCCCATAATCTCTCATTTACTTTGCAGGGACCGGACAGCTTGGTTTGCTGTATCCAGTGAAATTTTCTTTACAGAATATCTTTCAACAAATAAGCTAGGCACGTCTGATATCAAAGCCGAGTAAAACATTTGTTTACTTAAAACATTTTTAATTAAACTAATTATCAAAATTTATGAACCTCAACAGGCTAGATAATAATAATTAATACACTCACACATTCCTTTCTGTGTGTCATTACAGTCAAAATTGTAGAAAGAAGCTCTAATTATAGAAATTATGACATGGGTTTAATTTGTGAATTGTTGTTTATCATCAATCTGGATTTATTACATTCACATGCAAAACACCAAAGATGCTCATTAATAATTAATTGATTACTGACGCAGGTTAGCATAAATATTCGATAAAATTATATATACAGCCAATTCAGAAACGAATACAGTAGTTTCTATTTTTTTTTTGAGTTGTGGGATGGTGTGCACAGAATCACTCTCCACTAAGACGCATATAGGGGCATGTGAGTATTAATTTCAGAGAAATCTGGAATGAAAAAAAAAATTATTTTAATTCTTTGTTTTACTTTTGAAACCAATTCATTGTGGATTGGGTGGGAGTTCAGATTCTGTTGATGGTCATAAGCGTTATGCTGTATTGATATATTGGTTTCATTAACCAGTCGATTCAACACTTGTCAATTATAGGATGAGGCAGCAGCGTCAGTAGATGTTCCGGACATTGGCATGGAAATTGAAATTTCATTCCAGCAGGTTAGGAACTAATTATCATAGCTTTATATGGTGTTACATTTTTTTAAATATTATTTTCTAGGTAAATATCAAACTTTCGAATGTAGTGAAAAAGTCCATTGGATACATCCGCAATTAATGTAGTCTAGTACAGGGTTCAAAGTCGGATTTAAATCCAATAATAAAAATCAATGCTTTTTTGGATTTTTATTTTTACCCACTTAGACAAACTTGAAGATAAATTCAAGCCGTAACACTACAACTAAATTCAGATTCCTAACTTCAATTTCCTTATTGGTGAAATAAAGTGCTTTAACATTTGTAAATTTTGAATTTGAAGAAATTTTTTCTTAAATTTCGTCATCTGCAGTTTAAAAAAAAATTTTTTCAATACCCTTTCGGACATCATATTTTTTATTTTTGACAATTAAAATATAAAAATTCAAAAAGTCGGATTTAAATCCTAAAAATCAGATTTTTTGGATTTTTATATAAAAATCAGATTTTTTCGAGCTCTGGTCTAGTAACAGGATTTCCTAGTGTTTCAAAAGTGAAACAAAGAATTAAAATAAATTTTTTTCATTCACATTTCTCTGAAATTAATACTCACATGCCCTTATATGCGTCTCAGTGGAGAGTGATTCTGTGCACACCATCACACAACTCATAAAAATAAAATAAAACTTACTGTATTCGTTTCTTAATTGGCTGTAGCCCGAGTTTGTTAAATAAGCTGGGTTCAACAACGTATATTCTGAAATGCGTCATAACTGTTCTGAAAAAGAATGGTTAAAATGTAAAATTGGCTCATCTCTTCACTTTCAAAATTTTATCAAATACATGTTTTGCTGTTTCTACCATATCTAAGGTAGTATGGAATACTATATCAAAATTTTAGTACGGAGATGTATGTCCTACATAAGCACTGAATTTAATTTGTTAAATCAAACTAATTGAATTAAGGTAGAATTGGTTTATTTGTAAGTGGGTTTCACGCCTTTAGCGCAAATAATTTCTTTGCCCTCAATAAAGGTTTAAAAATTTGAGTAATAAAGTACAAACAAGTTGTGAAAACCGCAACCTTCGAAACTAACAATGAAACACGTAAAAAGATAACGAAGTCAATAAATGGAATTAAGTAAGTCGTGCAACGCAAGAAGCTCACATGTAAACCGCTCCACCCCATATGGAAAGAAAAAAATTGTTCTTTATGTATCTCTTTTATAAATTTATGTTCTGAAATTCGTGTCATAAACAAATTTCCCGTATGCAAATGGTGTTCCTAACCAAACCAAACCTGCCGTAATTGCCTATACCAGGGAATTCTTAAATTTCAAGATCCCATATGACAACATTTCAAACAAACTTTATGAAACTCATAGTAATTCTTCCTCGAATTTGTATTTCGACGAAGTCGGAAATAAAATCAAAGACCCCACAACATATGAATTAGTTAGCAATGGATTGTTTTATTACTGAGAAATTTTATCCCACAAAACTAATTACACGCCAAAGCAGCATATAATAAATTGAAAATTTGTTGATTGGCACATGAAGCANTTATCCCACAAAACTAATTACACGCCAAAGCAGCATATAATAAATTGAAAATTTGTTGATTGGCACATGAAGCTGGTCCAGGAGCCGGTCCAATTTCACAGAATTTGGTTTTGAAATTTTACCTATGTTAAATGTATTGACATTTACGCATACTTTAATGTTGTGGCCTTAAGTATTTGTAAAATATTAGTTAAATCTATTTAGCTCAGTGCTCGTGAAATATATTACTTGTAGCCAAACATAAGTGTTATGTCATCAAACTTGTTGAGATCCAGTATAGCTCTTGGATTGTACGATGAATGCATTCTGAGTACCGACTATCAGCCCTTAGGGGGTTAGGAAAAATTTGAATTGTTGTAGTAAAGTATTTGTTTATTCCTCTCGTCAACGATTTATCTGCGATCTGCTTTTGTGGATGACTATCCCAACTCTCATGGCCATCCAATTAATCCTCTTGAATCATCATTATTAGCAATTTTAATTTTACTACGATAATTTTCCACGCTAACTTTTCCTAGCCTCTCAAAATTGTCCAAATTGCTCTTCGCTCATTTAAAAATTCGCAGTCAGTTTGTCATTAACGCCTGGCCACAAAGTGGGACTACAAACATCCTGGATTGAAGAAGTTTGTTAGGATTTAGGACTTCCAAAATTATTATTAGGGTTTTAAAAATGAGAACTTAAATCGGGACCAGATATGATTTAATACAGAGATTTGATTTTTTTAGTTGTAAAATTTAAAATTAACTCTGCTAAACTTGATTTATTAAACCTCGTATTTCCACCTAGAAACTCTAGAGTTTATACAACAGACATGCAAATTACATTTTAACTTTTAAATAATTAATCAAACAGGAAACTTATTTGTTAAATAAAAAATTATTTTATTTACAGTTGAAATTATAGGAATGAATTTAGAAACAAAATGGAAAAGGGTTGCGCCTATTGTAAATATGAGACATGAGATTTCTTATGCATGAAATTGGCTTAAGTTTAAGCCATATCAGCCAATAATTTGCTCTCTTTTTCTAAAGTTAATAATTTATATGGTAATTTATTGTGGAGATCAAACATCTAAAAATATGTCATTTTGTCTCATTATAGTTGAGATTTTTACATTTGAAAAGAGATTTTTAGGAATGGTTTTCATTAAACTTCCTAAGTAAATTACATACAACTTTCTCGAAAAGCTTTAAATTTTATAGTACAAGTGTAAGATCATGTGATTTTCGTACAAGGTACCAAGAATTTGGCTTTCGGTTAACACTAGATTTGGGTTTAGCTGTGTCATATGCATAATTTCTTAATCTGTAATAGTATCTCTTCACTTATGTGAGTGTTATATTCAGGTTTACTATATAAGTTGTAGATTAATGAAACTTATAAACGCTGAAATATTTTAAATTTAATCGCGCAGAACTTGCTGAATCAATTTACCAATATATATTACAAAATACTAATTGGAATGTGTGATTGTTATCTTTTTGCAGTATTGAATTAAATAAATTCGTCTAATTATAGAAAACTAAGCTAGAAATATATAATCTAATATGTTGAGGATATTGATAAATAATAAATAGAATTGAAAGTAATTTAACATTCGTTTTGGCCAGTAAACGCCTGTTTTCAACATTCTTTTCTCCGTATGTTGTCTGCAGAAACTGGAGAAAAGATACTTCTTGGAAATGCAATGGCCAAAGCGTAAAATTCTCCAGATAGGAACCACAGGGCGTAAATATGTAGCATCCCATCCAGTTTGAGTGCAATTAAACACTAAATTGCGTCACAAGTAAGACATCAAAACTATAAATGCTAAGTATAAAAACATTGGAACTTCCAAATAACGGATGCAGCGGAAAAAAAGGGACTGATGTAAATTTCATATTTTGATCAAGTTCCTGCAAATATAAAATTCCGAATGTAATTCCATGCGATAAAGCATAATATTTGCCTTACGGTTCCACTAATGGTTGATAGAGTATGGTCCATTTTCGGCATAGGCGCGCAATAGTTTGCGAACTTTCTCCATACTCCTTCGGACGACTGATATGTCCACTTGTTTCAAGCAATTACTTCACTCTTTTCATTAAAGCAGTAGTGTCAGTGGCTTTCCAACCACC
>NIPM01000030.1:844526-871331 GCA_002738285.1 Holacanthella duospinosa
CTTCTTGTTGTGATGCTGTCATTTCCTCAGTGGTATTACTAGGGAAATTAGGAAACCCGTTTTCCACAATACAAAATCCCGCTTAATCCAAAAAAAATACTACTAATATGAAATTCGCGCGATTAGTAATAGTAAATTCTCAATTTACGTCAGTCCCTTTTTTTCCGCTGCACC
The DNA here is from genome assembly GCA_002738285.1 of Holacanthella duospinosa. NCBI lineage: Eukaryota > Metazoa > Arthropoda > Collembola > Poduromorpha > Neanuridae > Holacanthella > Holacanthella duospinosa. The sequence continues at coordinate 844,701 of NIPM01000030.1, forward strand.
CGTTATTAAGGTTAGTATGATGATGGGGTAAACATAAATCCAGCGAAAGATGATGTAAGTTTGGACCGGATGAGCCAGCAGAGTTTGACGTGTATCGGCATCCAAGTGGAGAAATTGTGATTTTTCGAAATCTGGTAAGCACAAACAAATTTAGCTCTTCTGAATACTGTTCTACAAATATAGATTTAAAACAGTGTTTGAAAATTGCAGCGTTGTATGAGTAATTAGAATTTAAATATTCAAATCCTGACATACAAAATTGCTATATTATCCCGCATAGCAATGGAGCTTGGCATCATATCTGCCGTTTTTAAATTCTAAAATATGTGACATCCAGTAGCTAATCATGGCGGATTGTCATGGGATAATATTTTTATCTCCGTATCCGATATTGATATTTCTACTTATAGATATGCTACATTAACTAATTTACCAATCGACAGTCAAATTTTCTCAAATTGTTACTAGTATTACTAAAGCGTTAAATGACTTGCTAAAGGATGGACAAAAATACTTCTAAATTTGCTACCCACTGTTTACTCCATTCAATGTAAGATTAGCCAAAATAAAAAAATGGGCTATTGTTTACTCACTGTCCTGAAATCTGTGATTTCAATTACCAGCCGTTACATATAAATGATGTATTAAAATCCATTCTATGACAGTAATTCTACAGTAAACAACGTTTATAAAAACAATAATTTTTACGGAGAATTATACTGTTAATGCTATTAACATTTGGCAACGAATGCGCGTCTATATCTCACAATTTGACACAAACTGAGTAGCTAAATGAACATACTTAAGAAAGCTTCTGTTATACTAATTCCAATATTCTGAATTAAATCCCTCCAACAAAGTAAGAATGACTCTAGAATTGATTCTATGGATGATTGTCTAGTGAATTTATTCTTTTGTCAAATACAAACGGTTGAGTGTGAAGGCCAAAACTTTAAGACAAATCTGGCACAAGTAAAAGTTCCCGTAAGTAGTTTGCTCATATTGTAATATTTCTATGGCTTTGGTTATTGGGTGAATGGTCATCGAATTAAAGTTAAGTATACTTGCATTAACTAAACCTAGTCGTGCTTTGTATCATTCGAACTTGCAAGATAAAAAAAATGGATTGAATATTTATTCGTTTGAACCGTGTGCCCCTAACATGATGTGCGGATGGTAGCATATTGAATATTGCCATATTATTGCGGAACAGCATGTTTTGATGAAACAATCTGTTAAGTAGGCTTAAACTTTCTGCAAATACTGCATTTGGGCACACTGTTTTGACGCTATGTCATCAGTTCAAATATAAATAATACGAATTTTTAAATTAAATTATCGTTCATAAGTGAACTGAACGTGATTGTTATTTAGCTGTGAACCATATATGCATTCGTTGTCTTTTTGCTTTTTTCCTAAATTCATAAATGCATCCTTTCGAGGTTTTTATAAAGGAAAATTTTAAACTACGTTTCCCATGTTAGTGTTAATATATTGTGGCGAAATCGAGTTTTAGAAAAAGGGTCACGCCATGGGTGATAGCCGCATTATTGACTATACTTCCTTCACTTTTAGTGTTAAGAATGGAAGAAGTATTGGAAGGATGGGAATGTGATTTTCCGGTGACGTCCTAGGGTAGAATGATAAAAGTAAAGTTTCCCTGTGCCTCGAGAGAGGAGGGTCAGTAGGATTGTAAGAGTGCCGTTAGGACCCATTGCTTACACACATTTCGCTTTAGTTGTAAGTCTCATAATAATTATTCTTGAGTTAAGACTTTGATGTAAATAAATAAGCTTTCTTTTATCAATGGTTGGACACGTGAAGTGGACTTTTTGTGATTTGTTAAGTACCCTAAGGGTACCAGTGTCGGGATCCGCAGGGAGGAGAGAGTCACCGAGCCAGCATTAGGACTTCATAAATCGTAAGTGTGATTCCATTGTGTGCTTTCGTGGAAGACCGGGAACTCGGCGGGGTTCTGCCCCCGTTAGTGTCAACGGTAAGTCTCGCGTGGCAACTACCATCTAAGCCGAGAATCATCCGTCGGAAGTCACTCTCGATTCACAAGGCTGCCAGTTCACCGGTGACTTCGGATACACCAGTTTTGGCCTTATTGGTTTGATTGATGGCTCCGGAGGCTTCGGTGCAGGTCAGAGATACATCGTAGCCCAACCCCATTAACTTTGGAAGGAGAGCCACACCGGAGTTCTGAGTAGTCGAAAAGAAACCAGCCGGGTAAAAGTCTTCAGTATCGTCCGTCCCAGGGTTCAGCTAGGGTAGATAGTTTCCCGGAAGGTAGAGACATAGAGAACCCCGGAGAGTTGGTTACCCCAGGGTACGTTTGAGAATACCACGGGAGTAACGAGAATCCCGCAGAGAAATCAGAGAACCCACGGAATTTGAGGATACCACGGGAGAGTCAGAGCTCCGCAGTGGAGTCAGGGAACCCACGGGGGTAGAGGATACCACGGGAAAGTAAGAACCTCGCAAAGAAATCAGGGAACCCACGGGGATAGAGGATACCACGGGAGAGTCAGAACCCGCAGAGAGAGTACGGAGTGGATTCAGTACAACACCATAGAACTCAGAGCTTTAGGGAGAACCCAAGCAATGATAACAGGCTTATGCCCCAGAGTGTACCCATAGAGCATCCTACGGGCGGGAATCCATTATCGTCTCCACCCAACATCAGAGTCTGATACCTAACAGAACTAACCACCGTACATCCCGTCCTATTAGGAACAAGCCATACTCCATCCAAAGTAGAACCCAGTATTGAGTTTAAGACTAGTACAAATTATGTCCTTTATTGCTATTCGAATTTATCCCGAATCTGCATTGTGGAGGGTATACACTATGAGAAAGTTTTAGTATGTGGGTTGAATATATTTATAGGTGAGGTTTGTGAAACAGGAAATGAAAAAAAAAATTCAAAAAGCTCTAACTACTTCTGAAGCGATAGGTAGCTGCAAAGACAATTTAGGCATTCTGAAATAAAAATTTCGACTCATTGTTCGCAAATAGAGATACTTTAAGCAAACTCACTGTTTCTAGTCTCATTATATTCATGAAAACTTCTAATAACAAGCTATGTGCTATCCTCTAACATGAAAAACTTTCACAATATAAGAGTGAATAAGGCCAAAAGGGAAAGAGAACAAGAAAAGAAGGCCCAATAGAAAGCCAAATGATTCATGCTATAATAAGCAAAAATGATGAAGAATCTAAGAGTATGAAGAGAAGTAACGCACGTACTGTTTTATGGGAACGAATTTCAATTAAGTATGTATATAAACATATAAACTGCACTAAGCAAGTTGCATCAGAAAACATACGGTGCTATATGCAGAAACGATATTCATCATTTATAAGACTGATAAATGCAAAAACACCTTCGTCGAGGCCGTCCGCGGTTTAGTTATCAATTTTATGCAGTAGGCACGGAGTTACAGAACTTGGATAATATTGAAGAACAACGTCGATCAGCCTTGAAGAATCCATACGTCCTCCGATAAAGTTCTCAATTTATCTAACTATTGCTCGCACCACTGTTCAAATAGTTCTTCATCGGAAATATAGATGACACGTGGGGATTCTTCTGCGTAACATCAAAGGTCCAATGGAAGTAAATTCTATATTTGGGAACATTTTCTTAGGTATAAGCTTCTACGTTGTATCTGACAAGAACACCTGGCTCATCACTAAAATAATGTGTTATAAAAACTTGTCAGAAATGTCTTTACAAGACTGTTCAGTATCTTCAAGTATCCTGATGATATAATTTTTAACAGTCCTAAACAGACTTATTGGTTCCGAGAAGGTATGATACTGTAACAAATCCTCTTAAACATTAATTGTTGCATTACGGAAATTCCGAGCATTAATCTGTGTCATATTCCTCTTCAGTTTCGCAGTTATTCAAGTACTATGAATACCGAGACAAAATAATTACAACATACTCTCTAGAAGGATTCCCTGATAAGAGAAATTATGACATACCGACGAATGAATTCCTCTACTGTCATATGATTGATGATTAGAATACAAAAAATGGAAACATGACTAGCGTATCACGAACAGACGGGTATAATGTTCACCATATAAATTTACGTATTGTAATGCAACGCCAATGAAAAGATTTAGTTTATGTTGGCAAAGAAAAATTGTTGAATTTACTACATTTATTTGAGGCACCAAAATTCTTTATTGATAGTAGACAATACTGCTCTTAGTAGTACATTCATAAACTGACACAATATTCAAATACATCTTGGTCATCTGTACACATAGCTCCAGACAACCTGCCCTTATAGAATTCTACATTTTCGCAAATCCATCCAACTATGAGCCTGTCACAACTGACGAGTTCCACTTTGCAACCAGTAGGTCCACAAGAGGATCCACCAACTGTAGTCATGTTAGCACGGTCCAATAAAGGTCTGAACATACCCTCTTCTAGCTCTCGGATGGGATTTCCATGCAAATAAACCGTTGCAGAGCTGCTTACACCTTCAAATGCATCTATACTTATACCTATTGATCTAAGCTTGTTGGAACTGACTCGAATCCGTCCTGCGTTGCTCAGTCCACTGAAGGCATGACTCTTGATATTTGTTATCCTATTATAAGAAAGAAATATGTCTTTCAAGTTTGGCAGCAACCCAAAGGCATTGGCTGGTACTGAGGACAATTCGTTGAGTGTTAAGTCCACGAATGAAGCTTTGATAAATTTATTAATAAGTTCGTAAATCGTTCTTTCGTTTGAGCCTTCAGTATTGATACGGTTGCTGTAAAGGTTTAATTCTGTTGTGTATTCGAGTGTAGCACCGAACGCTGTAGGTGAAATGGACTCTAAATTAGTATTTCCCCGAATACTAACCTTTAGAAACTTCAAAGAAATGATCGAATCAGCAGGGATTGTGTTAATACTAGTATCATGAATTTTAAGAACGTCGAAAACAGTAGTTTCGTTGATATATCTTGAAGCACGGTCAAAAGTTTCTTTGATATCCCACGGTGTTTCAATCCATTCGCAGCTAATCGTTTTTGTTTCTTCACTACAACTACACGGCTGAAGAAAATTGCTGGGAGGACAAATTTGGGACACAGCTGAACCTATAAACAACAGCGCGATATAAAGTAACAATGATTTTAACATTTTTGACGTAGTACACTAGATGGTTACAATTACCTAACCGAAATTGGAATAATTATGTGCTAATCACATAACCAGTATTTTATTCCTCTTTATTAATCTCTTCCATCGTTATCAGTATCAAATAAATCAAACCACGTACAACGGTAGTACTGCCAGAAAACTACATTTATATAATAAAAACGTCAGAAAAAGTATGCATTACTGCACTTACTTTAATCACAGGAATAACGCCCATCATATAAGCTTTACTTCACCTATCCGTTGGCTAGACAAAGTTTTATTATTATTCTATTATTCTTCTTCATCGTCTATTTTTTTTTGTATGCAAATTCTGGAAATCTACAAAAAGATTCAGGGAAGAAAGGACGAGTTTAAATATGAGTAATACTCGTATAGTTCTTAAATCAAATAAGTTAACTTGCTCAATTAGTTACAAACTGGTTGAAACCAGAAGTAATAATTCCCAAAAAAAATTTTTTTTTTTACTTTTTAGTCAGTTAAAACTACACAGTGGTTAGAGTATTAGGAACCGATTATTTTATCTAAAAATTAGTACACAATCAAAAACATTTTATGAGATCGATTCATCAATATAAACGCTAGAATAATTTTAAACTGCAACAACGAAGCAGGAAGGGTATATGGAATTTAACATGTTCGTCTGACTATCCGTACACCGTATACAAGTTGTTTGCAAATTAATACTTGAGAAGTAAGAACTATGCTGTTCTCAACTCTTACACGTTAGGCTTGTTACTTTACTCAGAAACATGTAAAATGATACATTTCTGACCTATTACATTCACCCCCAATTCAAAAAATAGTGTTTACGTTAAGTGGAAGCATTTTAATATATTTTACTTCTAAATTCACAAATTTCGTTCAAATCCTACATTTAGCTCAACAATACTTGTAAAATGACAATGTTATTGAGTACAGATTCATGTAGGGTCTGAAATCACTTCCATCGATTTGAGTTATACAACGAAAAGTTGTTTTCAACCGTTCTCTAAAACCATGTCTGAATTTTCTATTTGAGGCTAATTTCAATAAAAACCTTACAACTATCAGATTAGAAACATTAATTTCGATAAAATTTTGACCCAAAGTATAGACTTGTAACAAACTAAGTGTAAGGAATGCCGTAATCGCTTGAAGCGTTGAGATAAAAATGATAGTTTATTAGCCGTAAACTACGTGAGTAGTAGAATGGTATTGTAATCTTCGTGTCTGTCCATCCTGTCTGTCCCAAATGCTTATGATTATTAGCTTTGGTGCTAGTTACATTGTTCGGGAACTTTTAACCAATTAAAATGGTCCTTAACGTAGTCAAATGCTACAGCAAAAGACAGTATGATTATCTTAAATTTATATTGGTGCTGCAATTAGAAATCACTTTTTTTCGTTCGCATGGTGTAAGGTGATTCTATAAGAGATGTTCCTCTACTGTTTTAAACATTATCTGTTCGTTCCTCAGTTTGTCTATTATATAGCTATCTCCACACATTTCCAACATGTCTTTATTTGGCTATTAAACCATTCTTTCTGTTACATTAAGCATTTATGCCTGTATGTTGCTAATTTGAGGTAGAATTTAGGGGTCTCATTATAAAATTGGTGGTTTTCAGATGAAATCTGGAAAAGCTATTTTGTACAATTTCACTACTGGGTGATAATCAAACATTCTTTTATTTCTAATTAAAATCACAGCATTTATATAATTCTTTTCAGCTATTGGCATCTCCGTATTGTTAATTTGAGCTAAAATATTGCACCTCTTGTTATATTTGGTAGATAATTTTTTAATTTAGATGTTTCAGATACAAATTGTTACTACCTCAGCTATAAAATCCCTGTATAATGGTTATAATGATGGTACGTATGAAATTAATGGTTGTTACCTAAGTTAACAACGGTTTATGCCTTAGCTGCAACTGTCGATTACCGCAGACGTGTACCGTTTTACTTCAATTATCAGTGGTAGTCACCTAATTTACAAAAACTAAATGGTATGGTTTAGACCACGCCTGTCGATACCGTTACTACGTTTTATTCAAATTCGACCAGTTGCACAGTGCTCGGAATGTAATAAATTTCTGACCAAAATTAAAATTATTATCCTCACCACTTTAAATGGTACCAGATGGTCTGAAAATTAATCGTTTGCAAGAAAAAACTTCGAAATATGTCGTATTTAATGAAAAACTTAGTTAACGTAATATTTCGTCATGGATGGGCAAAACCATAACTTTAATGAAGTTTACCCATAACTCACCTTACAATGATCAAATGTTTTCTCGCAGATCTAAATCATTTACAACTAAAAGCAAAAATTATAATAAAAATGCTTATTCGAGATAATATACTTACCCGGTGTCCATCATATCACCCATGCTCCACAAAGGAAAGAACATTTTGTGAAACGTCATTCCTCAAAAGTGATCCTATTTTTACATTTTTAAATCCGTTCTCTGTCATGTTCCTAATTTCATTTCATTTGTAATTTGCACTCGGCTGAACTTCAATAAAATTATATACTTTAGGCAAAAATTACTAACATAACTGACTCAAAATTTCTTAGAAGTTTCTTATCTAATAACTTTTGTTATATTTATCATTTTTATTATTATAAATTTTCTGAAAATTTTACTGTAGTTCATACCAATTGATTTCAGACAACTTTTCATTACTTATCTTTGACAATTTCTGTATATCGAAATGATATTTAACTTAGCTGATGACATTCTGCTACTTGTAATAAACAAAATAATAAAAATTTGAAATTACAAAACAATGTTAACTTTTGCCCATCTATGTCTTAAATTCAACTTTTCATCATCAAGATTGCTCTGGCATAACTCTGTTGGAGTTTATGGATATGAGCAGCTTGGGACACCTATATGTGAAACAAATATAATGCAAATTAGTTATAATTAACGAGGTTTTCTATACCACTTTGGGATTGTTCAATATTTTGAATAGAAGTTTGGCTAATGCTGTCTTATGGAAAATTGAAAATGTAGTTCCTTTCTTTAGCTACGTGTTTCAATAAAAAACTGAAGTTGAAGAAGCATATTGAAACCAATTTTAATTATTTATGAATAAGTCGTCGTATTTCCAAATTAAAAAAATTGACTATTTTGATGAAAAATTAATTCCATTCCGCCCACTGTGAGTTGGAATGAGTAGAAAAGTTAGGCCAACATCGTAGTTTAATTAAACATTTCACAATTAAACTAGAAGTAGAACTATTATTTTATAATTTATGATAGTTTTACCTACCTTATACGAAATAATATCTTTGTTCCAATTACCTCCTAATTATATAATAACATTAGTAGTTTAGTTACATTTTTTTTTTGATTTTTGTTGTTCTATTATTTAAAGAAAGTTTCAAAAGCACGTCATAATTTAGGAGAATATAAAACTAGTTTTCAAAGTCAGGATCTCATTCGGATTCCAACTTCAGTTAGAGCGTATTGCCATCCTTGAGTAGAAAAAATCAGGATTCCAATTTTTGAAATTTTGAACGTAATTGTTGTGTTGTTTTGGTTTTTCTCTGCACTGCATACGTAATTATTGCAATTATCTTATTATTAAAAAATCTTAATTCAAATCTTTTAAACTTAATCTGTTTAGTTAATGTATAGGGACTATTTTTCAAGATAGAATTTAATTGGTGAGTTTGAGTACATCAGTCGAGAACTCTACAGTCCATTTCACTTGCGAAGAGGCCGATTTTGAGGATCATGACGAAAATACTGACAAAATGCTGACCAATGGCTGACCAATGTTATCCCTTATTTGTAATTTGATCAGCCTTTTCTCGGTCAGCATTTTTTTGGTAAGCATTTTAGTCATGGCCCTTAAAATCGGCCTCTTCGCAAGTGATATGGACTGTATGTGTTACCATTGTCCAAACTTCAGTTATGGTGGGAAAACTAGAAATTCGATAGTGAAGTTTAGATGCTCTCAAATTCAACATCAGAAGGTTTCGCAGTCGAAATCGTTTACTACGAACTTCCAGGGGCCATGAAATTTGAATCATAAGAACCGATGTTCTTTATATCCATGTAACAAACAAATGTTAAATTTAAAGTTATGTTCATTATATCCGTAGCTCTTGATTCTCCTTGGTTCAACTATTTCCGTTTTCTAGGGTTATCNTTTAAAGTTATGTTCATTATATCCGTAGCTCTTGATTCTCCTTGGTTCAACTATTTCCGTTTTCTAGGGTTATCTACCTCACTGCGCATATCAACCAGGAATTTACTTGAGCAGAACCTGTCATAGTGGACGAAGAATAAAGTNTTATCTACCTCACTGCGCATATCAACCAGGAATTTACTTGAGCAGAACCTGTCATAGTGGACGAAGAATAAAGTAAAATTAAAATTCTGAAAACTTTATTTTCTTAGCTGTAACACGGAATAATTACAAAAACGTTCGTTCAATAATTAAAAACTTCATTTCTTTGTTCATTCACATGGATTTTATTAAATTGACGAATTTTTTAACAAAATTTGGTTTGGTCCATCTCTCATGATGGTGCAATGGAAGGCTAGACCGCACGGTGTGGTTCACTATTCCCGACTGGTCATTTTAACCGAGTTCATTATAGCCAAGGTTTTAAACATTAAAGTGCCTATCTCTAGGCAGGAACTTGCGGTTCAGCNTTTAACCGAGTTCATTATAGCCAAGGTTTTAAACATTAAAGTGCCTATCTCTAGGCAGGAACTTGCGGTTCAGGTTCATTATAACCTGGTCTGATTACATCCGAAGTATAATAAGCGAGGTCCAAAATAGTTCTAATTGTTACAGAATGGATTCCTGTTGTAATAACTCCATGCGTAACAGACTTCCGCCAATAATGAANTTTAACCGAGTTCATTATAGCCAAGGTTTTAAACATTAAAGTGCCTATCTCTAGGCAGGAACTTGCGGTTCAGCTTCATTATAACCTGGTCTGATTACATCCGAAGTATAATAAGCGAGGTCCACAATAGTTCTAATTGTTACAGAATGGATTCCTGTTGTAATAACTCCATGCGTAACAGACTTCCGCCAATAATGAACTAAACCTATCGGTCCCGGTTGGGACGATAGGAGTTTACATGTTAACTTGTCTGGTTCTGTTAAACACGGTTATAATAAATACACGGCTATACTAACCCTATATTGCCGATCCCCAGACCTGAATATTCCGGATGTATTAAACTAATTCACGATTCATTGTAGTAAAAGCAGAAATTAATTCACTGATTTAAGGAAAAGGATAAGTGAGGCTAACACAAGTTCTCTCAAGGGGAAATTTGATTTGTTTCCTCCGCATCCGCATCTTACGTGAGTAAAGTATAAGTATGACATTGACAGACTTTTTACTTACCTGCACTGACATTCATTAAGAACGCGAAATACNAATAGTTCTAATTGTTACAGAATGGATTCCTGTTGTAATAACTCCATGCGTAACAGACTTCCGCCAATAATGAACTAAACCTATCGGTCCCGGTTGGGACGATAGGAGTTTACATGTTAACTTGTCTGGTTCTGTTAAACACGGTTATAATAAATACACGGCTATACTAACCCTATATTGCCGATCCCCAGACCTGAATATTCCGGATGTATTAAACTAATTCACGATTCATTGTAGTAAAAGCAGAAATTAATTCACTGATTTAAGNTCCACAATAGTTCTAATTGTTACAGAATGGATTCCTGTTGTAATAACTCCATGCGTAACAGACTTCCGCCAATAATGAACTAAACCTATCGGTCCCGGTTGGGACGATAGGAGTTTACATGTTAACTTGTCTGGTTCTGTTAAACACGGTTATAATAAATACACGGCTATACTAACCCTATATTGCCGATCCCCAGACCTGAATATTCCGGATGTATTAAACTAATTCACGATTCATTGTAGTAAAAGCAGAAATTAATTCACTGATTTAAGGAAAAGGATAAGTGAGGCTAACACAAGTTCTCTCAAGGGGAAATTTGATTTGTTTCCTCCGCATCCGCATCTGCATNATCCGCATCTTACGTGAGTAAAGTATAAGTATGACATTGACAGACTTTTTACTTACCTGCACTGACATTCATTAAGAACGCGAAATACTACCGTCGATTTTGAGAAAAGGTAAAGCAGGTTTACTTAAAATTAATGCGATGAAAAGCTACTCTTACATTTCAAAATCGATAGACTCAGACGCTATCTTAACTCTGAACAAAGCATAGCTCTCTTTTACCACCATTTTGGTAATATTTTATTTATTGTTTTATAAATAACTGATTATTTCCTTTTGTTTTGGCTGACTTGGTGACCACTCTTCACCCAGGAATAGGGTCCCTCATTCCCGGCACGAAGGTGAGAAATTTAGATTTATACACCACCGTGAAATTGAAAATACCTGTTGCTGGTGTTTCGAGCCAATAACCACTAGAGTTGTAAACTACGTAATTGCTCGTTACAAAACAATTCTTGGGTAAAATCATACATGGCAGTAAAACGCAGCCCAAACGTATTCACACTTATCACAGCCGATCACATTTCTAATAAACTAAGGCTGCAGACATGCTTGCAGAAGCACCTTTGACTTTCCGTTGTCCATCTTTATCAGTATATCACTGAACTCTGGTTTTCCAATCGAAATTTGTTTGCTTGAATTTTAGGAACATTGAACGTGGATTAAATGAACTTAGTTGTCAAATACGCAGATTTTAATCTCAAATAGTATTTTCTAGTCTCTCCTGTGTATTTCTCAATTTCTGTGAAAATTTTATCTGACGGCTCTTAATAAAGTCAACATTCTTTTAAGTTGGGCGAATGTTTAATACACAGCTGTAATGAACTACGGTTATATTGATAACATTTATCAGTCTGCATAAATTTGTTATAACCAAAATCCACTGTATTTTCAGTAGTTAGTAAGTTGTTACATGCTGGACGTCGACTTCATCCATCTAGATTTGTTTGGACAGTAAGGAACGAAACTGGGCGGGAGGTTAGGCGGTTGTTCGGTGGGAGGGCAGTTGGGCTGTTCGGATGGCGGCTGGGCGTGAGGTAGGAAGGGCTACAGAGGGGGAAATTCCATGGTTGGGGGAAGGGTGATTTGGCAGCAGCGAAAGTGGTTGGCGGGGGGGNAGGGCTACAGAGGGGGAAATTCCATGGTTGGGGGAAGGGTGATTTGGCAGCAGCGAAAGTGGTTGGCGGGGGGGGGAGTGGTTTTGTAGTAGGGAGTTCGGTTGTGCGGAATAGATTGCGGTTGGGCAATAGGTAAGGAAGATNGGGGGGGAGTGGTTTTGTAGTAGGGAGTTCGGTTGTGCGGAATAGATTGCGGTTGGGCAATAGGTAAGGAAGATGGAGTTGTGAGAAGAGCGGTTGGTCAGTAGGGAGTGTGTAGGGCGGTTAGGTAGTATTGAGAGCGATCTGGCGGTAGAAAGTGCGTTGGGGTAGTCGGGCATTAAGGATGGCGGATGGGAGTGCGTTTGGGTGGTACGGAGAGCAGTGTCGGTGCTCGTATAATCATATTATCGTAGAATGAGAATATAAATGTTCATTGTGCTTTCGGGCATCCACTACGCACGTACAATGTGCATTCCATACGTGAAACAGCTTGATGCATGTGCTTTTCTATGTAAAAAGCAAATGGCTAATCTTCGAATTTGTCCGTTCCGAGTACACAGGCTATCTATTAATGAAGACCTCATTTATATCATCAATTCATTTTTGAATTAAAGCACCGACGGCGAACGGACAGAACAGATCCATAATGTGTTTACAACACGTAATAATAAAAGTTTTATAATTCAAGACACATTTGTAAATTACTAAGAAGGTAATGGACACTTCATATTTGATACACGGTAACCAATTGTGCCGTTCCGTTCAGTATCCTGAACGGGCACGATGCGGGAAACGGTAAGAAACAAACCTGCACCAACGTATCTGAAATTCTCAACTATAACACTAGATTAGGCGACACAATAATTGTATTTCTTACTACTGCTTTTTTTTAAGAATTCAACGTATACGATGCAGTGGCTAGGACTTATTTCCACAACAGCCTGATTTTTACACTAGAAACTGAGTGAGAATAGGGTAGATAAATGTAATAGCAAATACATTGCTATTGTTTGAGGCACCATGACCTTTACACTAAACATGCAGAAGAGCTCAGCTTTTCACAATTGCTATGATTAAGACGAAGGTAAATACCGCTTCCAATGTAGATGATGCATGAACGTCGGTTGGAGGGATACTGGAAGACGTATTGTATGATGTAGACAAAAATCAATTTTGGCGCCTATGTCCAAACTATTTACTGTAACGATTAAAATACGGTTCTACTGCAACAGCAGTCTTACGGAAATGATCAAAAAATTGGTTTAAAGCAAGCTATGCTATCGGTTCATACTCCGTATATGCTGATATTATCAAAGTTTAATGGACTGTCTTAGGAAACAACACAACATACAAAGTAATATTATAATTTATGCTTCTCATATATATGTTAGTATTTAAGCAACCCAATTTATCCTACTTCGAGTTCACATAACTTAAGAAATAGAAGAAATTGCATGTCATAATCCAGTGAAAATTAAAATTAAATATCCCATTTACGATTTGCAATAGTATAAACAAATGTTTATGTTTGAATTTGTTAAATTAAATTTGAATTTTTCATCATATATCCGAGTTTCCAATGTTGTTTCGGCGCAAATTTTAACAACTTCCCAATTTCGCTTAATTTTTTATAAATTTTCACTTCAGAAAGTAATATTCTTCTTTTAAACAACCCTTTGTATAAAATTTAAAAAGAAAAATTTATAAAACCTAAACATCCGTTTCCAACTAAATGAAAAACTATCATCGGTATCTTCCTTAATATTAGAGTATATAACGTAAAAAATTTCACAATTGATTTGAATGTCTTAAAATTTATTTCACTACACATTATACATAGCGTATCTAGAGTCTAAGACTAAGGAAGATTAAATAGGTTATTTCTCATCAATTTCTTTAGGCATTCGTCTGGTAAGAACTTTCCATGCGGATGCACCGCCGATCGAAAAGACTCCAAGAAGTACAAGGATCCAGCTAAAAAAGTTCCAATTGTTGGTAGTTGTTTGAGAAAGAATGGCCTTGTAGTATTGAACCTGATCAATCTCCGCAGTCTATTTTTAAATAAACAAAATACTTATTCAAATTTCCTTTTTGTTGTTTACATTGTTGCACAACGATTGCATAGAAGGTAAACGTAAACATACAATGTAAAATATCATGTAATATAAGGTAAAATACGATAAATATGTATATTCGAGATAGCTCAAACGTGTATTTAAACGGACTCATTAAGTAAACTGACTTCTTGTATATGTATAAATTCGGATAGTTTGAGTGGTTCCTCCCCTTCTTCAGGTTCCTTCTCTTCCCATTTGCTCATTTCAAGTTCAACTGCTAGTTCTCCACCTCCAACAGTTCCATTCTGTTTCAAAATATTATAAAAGAACTTATATAACTTTGTCTTAAAACATTTTTCTATAATATAATTTCATACAGCAGCACTTAAAGCATTTACTTCAACGATTTTAGCTTTAACAGTAATAGCCAATGGTATATTGATCCATGCCAACAAGTCTTCATTAACTGGTAGTAGCTTGAGTCCCTGGAAACAAAATATGACAAATGATTTATGTTTGTTATAGGACATCAATTTGAGGCTCAAATCCTTATGAATAAAATATACAGAGATTTATTTAGAAAGTGATATTCTGGATCCTTATAAACAGGATACTGCTTAGTTTTCTTCAATTTTTAGCCTTTGCAGACTAAGCGTCATATTCCTTATGAACATGTCAATTACCATTTCCTAACAATTTTCTGCGTAGCTATTCAAACTTATTGTTTACTTTGCCAATTGTAAATTCCTCATAACTCTACAGCCAGAAGGCAAACATAATTGTCTTTAATACTAAAGAAAATGTTGACAAGTAGCACTGTTATAATGAAAATCACTAAAATTCTATCTATTCAGTTAATTAATTTAAAGGATTGACACACTAATGGATCCTATTACTATAAATACTAAAATGTGCTTGTAATTTTAATCATAAAAGTAATACTTGTCGTTGACTTGTTGTAACCATAGTACAACGATTTGGTTAGACGGTAGTAGATACTGGGGTATAGTAGCTAGTGACATTTGATTATGCTTTCTATCCTAGACTTTTTTATACATTTACTCACAATGGGAAGTCCCATTCTTAAAACAAGTCCAAACCCTCCAAGTGTCATGAATACTGTCAAAAGAAGTACAAATGATGAAATTATGATGATAGTGAGTGATCCACAGTATCGTGGTTTCTTCATTTCTGATTAGATAATAGTTGAAAATTGATAATCTAACGGAAACAAAGCTAAGGTAGCACAGCGCAAAGGGAACTAGTTCAGAACTCCACAAAAATATTAAAAGTGGTGATGTTTTTGAAGATCTTTAAATATTTTATCAAAGAGGGTCAAACATTTGACGTAATTAAACCGCCCCTATAATTTCCAACCAAAAATCATTTTGAATTTGCTGAATAAGGAATTGAATTTTTAATGAGGAACCATTGATTTTGCCTTATTTTTCTTCTTTTCATTTTTTTTTGACCTGTATTGAATCGTCACATTCACTCTTCGCGTAATTGGATTCAAGGTTCCTGTGAAGAAGCTATTATGATTTTAACGGTGATATCTGATATTTAATTTATGTATTGCAAAAAGCAGGGCCGTAGGTACAAGAAGCAAAAAAAAAACATTTTTTAGCAGTATATACTGACAAGACCATCTGAAGCGATAGCGAAAAAATAAGTTGAACTTTGTAATAATAATTAAGGTTAAGTCGTTTTCTTTACATGGACATTCTTTTTGAATTTTTTTGAGCAACAAATGTGCATAGGATTTTAGTTCAAAATATTTTAGAATTGGTAGCATAGAGACTATTGCAAGATGGATAAACTGGAAAAATAAAATTGAGAAAGCCAATTTCTAGATAAAAAGTATTTCGGTCAGTTTTTCCCCACTCCGACGTCATAGCATGAATTCAACAGCAGGGAAAGTTCCGAAGTCATTGCTTTCCCTGTTGAAGATTTTACCTTCTCAAGAGCTGAGAGCTGGGAAATCTTTCCAACCTTGTGCCGGCGAGCTGGCAAGTTTTTCCAACCTTGCCCATGTTGCCAGAACTCAACTAGTGTTTTCCATGACTCTGACACTCATCACTGACTCCCAGGGTTTTTGGGAGTCAGAAGTCATTTGATGACTCTGACTCTTTCGTGTTTGGGAGTCAGTCATGATTCTGAGGGTCGACTCACAGACTTGTGAGTCACGACTCTTTCCCAACATGTGTAAATGAGCATTACGGACTTATTTCACTAAACATGTCTGTCGGATATCCGATATCCGGCGAATAAAAAACGCTGTATATAAGTTTCTGATATCAAGCCGGATATCCGTTTCCAATATCCTGCCGGATATCCGATATCCTGCCGGATATCTGATATCCTGGAAATAAAACACGCTTGATACCCGTTTCTGATATCGTGCCGGAAATCTGTTTTGGAAATCATGCCCGATATCCATTTCGGACATCCTGCCGGATATTTGATATCCGGCAATTAAAAAACCCTGCATATCCGTTGACATCATTCCGGATATCCAACAAATAAAAAACACTGTATATCCGTTTCTGGTATGATGCTAAATATCCGATATTCGATAATCAATTAAAAAACAGCTTTCTGAGTAGAAAAGATCGGCCGATGCAACGGCTGGGACGATTCAGTAGTCTGCTGCATCGGTGCATCAGCCGATTGAAATCTGCGTCGGGGCAACACTAATTAAAACCAATGACAGTGTAAGCGGAACAAATTGTTCGATCCATCGTCTTGCGAGCTACTTTAAAACAAAGAATGGCAACCAAAACAGGGGTTGGAAGCATTTCCCAGCTCACAGGAGGTCATGGTACCAAATTCGCGTAGTCTGTGTGGAGATATTCCAAGCATAAGCCTGGAATTTCTGTATTCATCGCAAGAGGAAATTTATTGCAATTCAGGCTCATTACAATCGGTGTACAATATAAAACCACTTTACATTAATTGGCGTTATAGATTTACGGTATCTAGATTGATCTCAGAAAATGGCTGGATTAAATAATATAGTTTCAATAACTAGAATTGATTGGGTAAATTTTGAAGAGTATCGGACAGACAAACAAAATTTGAATTCAGGCCTAATTAAACTAAACCCTGCCCCTGATTCAGATTTTCATGTTGCGGAATACGAGATCGTAAACCTCAACCTTTATTGTCAGGTCCAGGTAATTGAAGATCTGAAGCAGAATCTCCAATCAGGTTTGCGTCCATTATCTACCAAAACCTACACCCGCAACCTGCTGTCGTACCTGAGCTGCACCAAATTTGTTTTCAAACTTTAATAAAGTAAACTTGTAGAACACCCGCAAATCTTATTCTTATGATGTTGTAGGCGATCCGTCTACTTATCGAACGTTCCCACAAGGAATTTACTAACTGCAGACTTGAAGAAAGAAAAGCAAAATGTAAGGGGTTATCCAAGTTTCCAAGTAACTATGAGATTGTCATAAAATTATAATTAATTAAATATGAAAAACAAAATTTGAAATAGTCAGTTAATTAGTTAAATTAGAATAATTGTTGGGTTAATTATTTGACTAAGCTTGTTGGTGACCTCCAATTCCAAACTACACATTTTTTGTTGAAATTAAAAACTACTACTTTTTACACATTAATTTGATGAACAAAGAAAAATTTAATTTAGTTGATTCTCCTACAATCTGAGTCACTGGTGACCATTCATACAAAAGTTTGTTCGTTTTGACTGCTATTTGAAATTGGAGCTATTCAGGTGATAATTTAACCAAATTAGTCAAATTAATAATTTTAATTAATAATCCGATTACCTATATGGTGATCTTCAATTTCAAACTATTCCCATCTTGGTTGATAGAAATTTTGTTAAAAATGATGTTCACCAGCGACCTGGGGCGCTGATGACCTCCATGCAAAAGTTTTTCTGTCTTGTCTGAAATTTTTAATTCTATCTATATAAGGTACTCATTTATTTCAAATTAGTCACCACTGGTGACTAATTATTCAGTTAATGTTTCTGTTCGAACGCCTGAAGTTATTTATTTGTATTCGAGAAATTACTTTTCACAATTAAAAACAAAAGTGTGGTAATTGTGAAAACTAGGTGTGGTAATTGTGAAAACTTAGATAAAATTAATTTACGGTCATTCAAACTTACACTATTCATAAGATGATAGAGAACATCAGACTGACGTTGATAGTGAAAATTAGAACAAGATTCACTTTGCTGGCTATTTATGGGAGGCTCCAGAAGTTAATACTTGAATTATTTTAGAGCCATATCTCTTCCCATCTGTTTCGTCCCTTGCATTCTTGAGACTTTTGAGTATAAAATCCAAGTGGTTGAGCTCATGCCCAAAGCATTGGGATTTAAAATTTCACAATTGCCACACATTTGATGGTTTTGTGTTGTAATTGTGAAATACGATTAATTAATTAAAAACTTGAGAAATTAATAATTTCTTATTGGTAAATCAGTCTAGTACTTCTAGTTTTTTTTTTAACTTTTAAATATATTGCTTTTTAATTCTTAAAAAACGTATTATTTTTTATTCATTTAAATATTGCAATCTATTGAAGAGTCTGATTCAAAAAATATATTTTGGTTTCAGCCAATAAAGGAACTATAACAAAACAAAAATTAAATAGTAGAATGAAAAATGTTCCTTGGATGTGATTTTAAACACTTTGATAGGTTTCTGTACATAAAGCTCGCTTTTCCGGTACTGGACATAAACAGACGAATAATAGTTATGCTACAATTACACCAGAGAGCAAAAGTTGCGCAACTTTTGTTCAAAAGTTTTATGGAATTTCTTGTGCAAGAAGTTGTATGAAACTTTTGTTTCATTATTGATTACACTAGTAACCAAACCTATGAAATTCACTTATTATCACTTCCGCTCAACTTGCCTCAAATGATTTATATTTGAAAACCCGCCTCGGATTTTTGTCAAATTGATGTTTTTTCAAAATAAAACTTGTCCCGCATTAACTTGTTTTTTACGAGATGGGGCTATTTGAACCAAAATATTCAAAAGTTGTAAAGTTTCATGATCGAAATTGCATTCGATTCCAATTTTGGATCTTGAAATTTTTCTTGCGTATGATGACGTTGTGCAAGAGAAATTGTAAGATTTCATGTGCGATTCCACCAAAAATTTCAAAATTTCATTAAAACTTTCGCATAAAGTTGCCCAGTGTAATTGGAGCATTAGCCAAACCATCTATAATAAAACGGAAGAATTTAGCATATTAGAGTTGTAGGGATATGAGACAGAAATGGAAGGGTGAAGGTAAATTCTCAACAAAAACCCTCTCTTTAATCTTCATCGATTGGAGAATAAACGGTTTTTGGTAAGTGCTTAATTGCCCCTCTCTCACCTCACTTTTAAAAGGTTTACTAAATTTGAATCCTGTCAAGGTTTTTGGGTAAAAAGTCTAGAAAAAATAAATCCAATAATTGACTTTGTTTCTCCGAATCAAACAAAATGGGTTCGAGACGTCACGTAAATGTCTCTTCCATTTTTCGTACTTATCAAACACACCGTGAAGGACCAACAGTGTAGTATCTAGTTTGGATTAGTTAATAGTGATATTTAAATTTGTAAATTGTCAACATGGGACGAGCACCTCTACCTAATATTGTTCTTATTGTGTCTATTCTTTTTGTTTTACTTGTTGCAATGATAGGATTTGGCGGAAAGGACAATGTTGTGCCTCTCACTGTACCTTTTGTAAGACGACAGAGATTTCAAAGTAATTTATTTAAAAAAATCTTATGTCTATATTACAGGGGATGCAGTTTATCCCTGCTGGTGGGCCAGAGTTAAAAATTTGGGCGAACACGCCACTTCCAGCATATATAAATGTTATTCTCTCTAATGTATCCAAAAAGGAAGAGGATGGATCAATCACCACAGGAATTGATATATTCGAGCTATTTCCAGTAAGTATTATACTTGGTTTTATTATTTCTGTTCTAAATTTTGTAAATTTAAAAAAACATTTGGAAATTTGAAATTTCACTGAAATTTTTTATAAATGTAAACATCGTGTTCTTGTTCGACTTTCGTTTGTATGATTAGTGTACATGAAAAGTTTAAGATGTATTCAGTGTTCTCATTGACGAAGATGCGTCCCTAGGTTACTATGGGAGTCATACCGATTCTACAAGATGCTTCCCCGAAAGAATCTGCGTATTATTCTTGGATAATTTTTCAGTAAAATTTATAATTGAATTTTAAAAGAAATGTTTGAAAATGAGATGAACCTTTATCGAACTTTACACAAAACCTGAGTTTCAAAATTGCCAACAAAAACTCTCAATTGACAGATTAGCATACATTTTTGTCGATTAACACAAATTAATAAGTCACAAAGACTAAAATTGGAAGCACATGATCAAATTCACATGTTATCCGACTAACAATTCAATTAATACAATTTCATTGCGATGCAAAAACTAAGGATTTCTTCGATTTACTCAAGTCGATAATTCCCAGTACGACAGAAAGTATGTTATATTGATAATCAAATTTCTCCTAACGAATACCTTTTGCATAGTTGTCATTTGAAAAAAAAATTAGAATTCGGTTTAAAGAAATAGCTTTTTTGCATTTAATCTCAACTGTGGGTACATTTCATATTTAAATACAGTTTCACGCTTGAAAGCACGCAAATTTTCAAATTCAACAATCCATGGTTTTTCTGCAGATTAGTTATAAACTTATACAATTGTTATTTGGTTAACATTTTCTAATTTTAAGTTTGGCTTATCACGTAAAGAAAACTTATTAGCAATAACTCATTTAGTGTCATTCGATGTCCCAATGGCAACACCAGGAACACATGCTCCTGTGTCAACCCTAGGGACATCGGCAGACAATCAACGCGCCAGTCACTGTTGTGATCACACAACTTATTTCAAAATTATCTAAACTATCAAAACTCTGTCGATAGACTTTTCGACTCCTTTTAGAGTACAAATCGTACGGCATAATTCGCCTAATTCATATACTATGGCGTTGACACAGTAAACTGGCGTTGACACATAGCACAACAGCGGTAATAAGTCTAATGGTAAAATAAAAATACACTCACCGATACCACCGAATCCAACTTTCAATTCAATTTCTACAATGAAACAATGAATTGAAATTAATAACCCTCCACTTATCCTGCTCAAGAGCAGGGGAAATTTTATGGGTTTGTTTAGGATTTTGAGGTACATGGCCCCTCCTCTTACCTTGTTACTGAATTGAATTAGGGAAAACCTAGGGAAATTTACTCCAACTTTACCCCAAAAAGTCGGGTATGTTGGGTAAGTTGAGAGGGTATATAGCTCCACCCCTTACTCTCATTCTGAATTAGGTTTTCAGAAACCCCGGGTAAACTTATCAAGGGGTTTCTAACTTACCCCAATTGAGAATTCGTTGACTATAGGTAATGTTATACTGTTAGTTTTCTATTCCGTTTCATTTGTAATTCTAAAATATAAATCAACATTCACTTAAGATTGTTCCTTATTGAAATATTTTATCAACATTGTTAAGATTCTTAAGAAAAAAGTTAATCACTTCTTGTCAAATTTTCTCACTCGTGTGTATGTCTTTAAGTCTTTAAGCAAGACTTCAATGAAAAAAACTTTATGTGTTTTGGAAAATTAAAGATCTGTCCTTTGATGACAATTTGTTGCAGCTAGCTTCATGAATGAAACAAAATAATAAAGGCAACTTAAAATGTTTACGTCTTATGTTCTTCAAATTCAGTTCTAATTTACATCTCAAAACAAATTTTGATTCAAGAAAATTACAAAATCAGTCAGTATTAACTACTTCCTAAAATTTATAATAGTTTATAAAAAAATTCAAAATAGTATAAAGTCAAAATTTAGGAAGCCAGTAGTAGATAAAAGGTATGACTGCCAAGTTAAGATTATTACTAGTTTGCCCTCTAATAACATTTACTAATAATTTCCTCTTGTTTACTTCCCATCAGGCTGGAGAGGGAACAAATTACGGTGGTGCAAAAGCTAAATTCACAATGCGCTTAATTTCGCCGTCTGATGTACCAGAATTCAACAAAACAATGGAAATGGTCTCAATGGTCTGGAGGAGAGAGGTAGCAAATAAACATTGTCCTTGTTCATCTGATACTAGTTGTGTAATAATAAAACAAAAATTATTTGTTCACCTTTCAGCCATCTGTTGGAGGAATTGAGCAATTAATTTACATCGTTGCAACATTTACATTGAACAATTGGAGTTTTATGAGCTGGGCTATTATTATCAAAGCCCTGGCTTCCCTTGGTATTGGTATTTTTATGTTTGTTCGGGAAAGAAATAGTCAAAATGATGTTGTCCCTGTGGTAGTTGGATCGGTCGAATCATAAATCACACAATTATTGACAAATATTGCAATTAACATGTTACTCAAATTATGAACACATAAGTTAGAAATGGAAAGTAAATTAATAAAAAATATTTTGTAGCTAAGGTGACACCACACCAGACGAGTTGCTACAACTTTTGTGACGAGGCAGGCAAAAAACTGCGTGTTGCGCATTCACACATAGAGATAACTCCCTGCGACAACTCTCTGTGACAACTCTCCAAAAGTTGCTACAACTTTCTTAAGGTGGCAGCAGAACACTGCACATTCACACTAGGGAGCTGCTTCTCTTTCGGCAGTAAAAAAACCTGATGCGTATCACTTTTTTTCCAGCTTCGTCCAACCAAGCTGCTTTTCGAAACAGAAAAAGTTGCTTCTTCTTGATTAGTTGATTTTTGGAAGCATGGAGGTTAGCCGCATCAAAAAGTTGGTTGTGTCTGCAAAGGCAACTTTTTCTTAAAATGATTTCTGTGTGTGAACTCACAACACTTTATGTGTGAACACACAACAAAAAGAAAAATTTCTGCCAAAAAAAAATCCAAAATTTTTAAATTGAGACTTTAAGAAGATTCAATACATAATGTGCAAGAATCTAAATAAAACTTAAGTTTGGAATTTGTCATTGAATCTATAAAACTATAGGTTTGATTTATGGCTACTAACTTGAATTAAAGAACTTGATGAAGTCGAGATCCGACCTTCAGAAACAATTGGTTGTTCGGTTGGATGAGTCCGTGATAATTCTCTCTAATAAGGTTTTATTTAGTTCCAGTTTCCGAATTCTTCTTAAATGTCTTTTCCCGTAAATTTTTTTGTGATGAATCATTCCCATTAATAGTCAAACTAAAATAAATTTCTAAAATGGCGCGTGTAAGTGCTCAATTTGAGATCTGAAATATATCATAAAGTGATCTTTAGTCATATTGCTTAAAATTGACATTAATAAACCTTTACGATATCATCTGCATGTCATAAGGACGTGAATAAGATATAAACTAAACATCCCACTAGGTTTTTGTCTAATAACTTATCTAATCAGAAACTCAGCTAAATTTAACTCTATATTCACATCTAATTGAAATCTACATAACCGTGGGATATGCTAGGCCTCGTTAAGATAAGATTTAGATATCTGAAGATATCTTGTGCTACTCGGGAAGTTCGATTGCTACAGTTTTAATTTACACCTTTGGACTAAAATATACTTCTTTATTTTTAAGTCCTTAACATTACTTAACATTAATTAACTAACAATAATTATATTAACTTTTCCGGGAGGATATGGCTGCAAGTCAAAGTCCAATAAACCCTCAATTTAATTTAATTGAATTGAATTGAATATTTCAAATATAAAGATTTATTTCAACACAATAGGGAAATGTGTCGTCGTGCCACCGTAGGCTGGTTGTTAGTGTTTAATAGAAATTATAATAAAAATATTTTGAATTTTGTAAATACTAATAATGTGCGTTCCTATGATCTCAATAAATAAGAATGTTCATTTTCACGTATAAATGATAGTTTTTAGTAGCAAAAGATACTCTTCAAATATTTTTGCATGTAATTTGTAAATGAAATACTAGACACAACAAATTGCTAATTTCAGAATATTTAGCAAAAATTATTCATTTTTTTTTATTCAGGTCAAATTGTACTGAAGGCAGTTACTGATTTTCAATTTTATGTAAGGATTTTTTAAATATCTAACAAATTTCTCGTTGTTAAAAAAATTGGTAGAAGTTTGAAAAAGAATTTTTTTATTCTTTAGAAGTATGATAAATTTAGCACTTTATTACTTAAAAAAATCACTGGCTCCTAAATTGCACAAAAATATTTTCTTAGATGTAAGTCATACATTATATTTGACTACAGGAATCCATAAGATCGTATAGGCTGGACAATTTCCAATATGACCATAAAGCCCAGTTATATGCGTGATGATGAGGAATGCCTCATTTAGCCACTGGCTCTGGCTTACGCCAAACCCTAACTTGTGTTATGTCGTAATATGGTCATGTGTACTTAATTCACTAACGGCAGTTAGGCAAGCAGTTGTGATGACAGTTCGCTTGGAACTATGAAAGAATATTTTTAGTTATTCAGATTAAAAAAAGGTTAAAACATGTGAATGAGAACAAATGAGAGAGGGAAAATTAAAATTTAGTATGATAAATTAATTGAACAGAGCCAAGAGTGGAGACCTAAAAGCAACCGATTTCGACCAAGGCAAATCCAGACTAGTCCCTCCGATGTTGATGGAACTTTGTAGAATTGTTATAGCCCATTTGAAAGATCTGACCAAAGAGTTCAAGAATAAATAATTTTAAATTAAATGTGAATTTTAAACATTAGTCCAATACATAAAAATCTAATGGAATATTTTAGCAGTTAAAAAAACTGGTTAATATTTTCATAAAACAATTTAACTACTTTCAGAAATAAATTCACAACTCAAAATTCAGAAAACAAATTACTAGAACTTTTCCATAATTTAGAAAATAAATTGTATTTGGAAAAAAATATTAATTAAAAATTATTTTAATGACTTTTTAATTCATAAAAAGAAACATAAATTTATAAAAATTATGCTAATTGAATAATAAAAGTTATTGGAAGTTGTTTTTTTGTTTGTTTTTTGTTCTGTAACTGAAATCCCCTTACGCTATTGCAAATTCGCGGGATCGGAAGTAATAAAATTCTCAGTAAAGAGACAATAATTTGATGGAATTTGAATCTGACTTATCTTCCTTTCGTTCAATTTAGATTAAATTTAGTCTATGCATTTCCTCCGTTTTAGGAATGGAGGGGGAACCTAATGTATTCCATGTTCTACTATGTATTGCATGTATATTTTGTACTAGAAATATTATTGTACTTTATACTCAAAATATTATCTTTATTATTCATTTTAGCATTTTGTGCACATGTGCTATGCAATGCCGGATGAGCGAGTGTATGCGAGACGACCCTGAATATTTACGTATGAGTGATAAACCAGTGACAAATTCCGCACTAAAAAAAACAAAAGATGCAAAAAGTTGCAAGTTACATTTTGAACCAGGTTGTTACCGATCCCTTCAGAAGTAGTTAGAGCTTTTTAATTTTGCAGTCGCGCCTTCAGTTGCCTCGCATATTTTATTTATTGATTTTGGATTGTCATTGTTATTGAGTGAGACTCATTTCTCCCCAACCGCTTCCCAACCCAGATGCACATATGGTCTCCCACCTTTTCCCTCTCTAACGGTAAGCTACGGAAGCCTCAGTTTAACTTCAATTTCTGAAGAGGTGAGGTGTATAATTTTGGTTTGTTTTGATTTTGATGATTTTAAAAGTTTTTTGAATTTATTTTAAATAGAATTAACCTCTCGAAGTTTAATCCAAAGAAAGTGAAGATAAAAATATGATTTGGGTATACACTTGGGGAGTATCGGTCTAATTGTTTGTTTTTTTTTTTGTTTTTTTTTTTCAGAAAAAATTTTCTCTTCTGGATTTTTGCATTCTCCACGAATCATAAGAATTGAAGATTTTTGGAGAATTTTTAAAACAAAAAAAGTTATATTTCTCGAAATAATTTTTGCAAAATGCCCAAAAATATCATTATTTATGCTATTTTGTTAGTTTGAACACAACTTAACAACCTAACAAACATCCTCAAATGTCAAGATTCTTGTATAGAAATGCAAACATCCGAAAAAAAATTTTTCAAAAAAAACTTGATTTTTTTTTTCAAATACCTTTTTAGTTTCACACTTTCACAGATGACTTTATTGCACACTTTTATGTTGAAGCGCGCATGAGTGTGAAGCCACAGCGGGTGAGACCTTATACCCTTCACACTTGAAAATATTTCAACTCTTTCTGTACTAAGTGTGCAAAAGTGTGAAGAGGAATCGGGTGAGCCCTAGGTT
>NIPM01000030.1:871507-1046162 GCA_002738285.1 Holacanthella duospinosa
AGAATTTTATTCCCAATTTTCAATTCTTTTGTATTGGTCTGCTTCTCAGAATAAAATAACTTTTCGCATACCATGGGAATCTTGAGCAATTTTTACAGTGCCCGACTCTGCATAGTGGTATGCTTACACCATGAGAAAGTTTTAGTATATAGGTTGATTATATTTATATGTGAGGTTTGCGAACCAGGGATTGGGGAAAAATTCAAAAAGCTCTAACTACTTCNTAGGTTGATTATATTTATATGTGAGGTTTGCGAACCAGGGATTGGGGAAAAATTCAAAAAGCTCTAACTACTTCTGAAGGGATCGGTATCTTCCTTCTTATGCAAAAATTATTTCAAAATGAATTGTTGAAAATTATTGAAGTTAGAAAAAAATTTAATCAGAATTTTCCCATGATCTCAAGTTCAAATTTTCAACTCAACACACGGGATGTTTCTGGCCACTCCTATTAGTTTGGATTCTATATGATACGGGTAGTTTGCCACCAGGCTTAGCCAAAGTGGTTAAGGCTATAAAACACAACACAAGCAGCTCTTGCGCCAATGCTAGATTCTTAATACCAGTGAAGGGATGGCACCGATCGAGACCGATTACCTTAGCATATTGCTTGATTGGGATGTCATAATAGGATGTATATCATCGAACCACTCTAAACTTGATGAATCAACATTTAGAAATACAAATTCCTAAGTTGTACAATTAGAAATTCAGCCCCTGTTTCTACCTCAAGCTCTGTAAACAACACCATTTCCTATAAGCACAGTGATTCTGGGTGGGCTGAAGGCATGATTTCAATTCCTTTCCATTGCGAAATTAGTCTTCGGGAAATAACCAAATACGAAATCATAAATCAGTTTTGGTAATTTAATGTATTTTTAAAATACTTTTGAGCCTCTACACATATAATACTACATCTAATCTAATTAAATCAGTCAATTCTTTAAAAATAAATGTATTCAAGTCTTTCAGAGGAAGAGACAGAGGCATGAGAGTGCTGTCACCAGACAGTATAAATTGGACAGATCCACTGTATGTATTGCAGAGAAGAGCTGGTCCTGTAATTAGAAAAATTACTAATAAGTGCAAAGTTGAATAAAAGGTAAGGTGATTTATCTTAATAAAGGACACTATTCTACCCATTATAAATAATATAATATTAATAAGTTTTATGAGTTTACTATAACATGTTATAAATAGCGTATACCCTCCAATGTAGTAAGTTGGTAAAAGTTGGTATTTGAGAGTTACCCTCTTTTCACCGACTTTTACCAATGCGGGAAAAACTCAAGCAATCAAATGACAATATCAATTTCAAAATTTTAACCAGTTAAGGAGTGTACGAACTTCGAAATACCGACATTTTGAAATTGATTCCAAAATCCAAATTGTTTCGCTTGCCGAATTTAAAATAAAAATAAAAAATAAAATTTTAGTTTTCCCAAGCATGTGATGCGGCCACAATTAGCTGAAACAAAAATAAATAAAATGAAATGCAACATATTAAAATCAAACTTCAATGCGTACTACACGTCTCATTTATTTATTCATTCATTTTCATCATTATCACTTTAGTCTGCATTCTGATTTATGTAGCGTTCCTGGGTGGTCTTTTCCGTTTGTGTATAAGTTACAAATATATTCAGAAACTGAAACAGAGAAGCTAACGAAAACCTTCCGTTTCTGGAAAAAGTTGCAATTATATTCACTTTTCTGATTCCGAATTCGATTCCGAGATTCTACAAACTGAAAAATTTCTGGTTGTTGACAAATCGAACTACTTATTAGGCTCCTCCGTCTCTGTCAAACACGGACAAAATTTTTCAGTTTTTGGAATCCGGTTTCATTCAACGTTTGGAGAGACTGAAACTGAATCTCATCTGGTGAGTATTGTTGTCCTAATTGTTTTGTAAANTAATTCGATTCCGAGATTCTACAAACTGAAAAATTTCTGGTTGTTGACAAATCGAACTACTTATTAGGCTCCTCCGTCTCTGTCAAACACGCACAAAATTTTTCAGTTTTTGGAATCTGGTTTCATTCAACGTTTGGAGAGACTGAAACTGAATCTCATCTGGTGAGTATTGTTGTCCTAATTGTTTTGTAAATCAAAAAATGTAGGTACCCTAAATTAGGGTACTTACCCTAATTAGAGTCCCTAATTAAATCTATTCGGCATAGTAAAAAAAATGTCATTTTATAACATCTACAAACCGTATTTGCGAAGGTGCGTAAATTAACTTTGTTTCAAAAATTTGTTTGAAAACTTTATTCCCATTATTCTCACAGAGCAACAAACTAACAATCAGAGCAAGGAATCCAACAGCGAAATTTCAGAATTTCAGATTTCAACACTTTCTCACCAGAATCACTTGAAATATACAACATGAACATAATATCAACTCCGAACCACAGTCTAACACTCCAACAATTCCGTGTGAATTGAAAAGTGTAAAACATTCTCCAAATTTAGTATGCTCATAATTGTTAATACATCATCCATTCTATTAAAGTCAATTAGCGATTAACTTACTCATTTGTAATCATGGTTATATTATAACTTACCTAAAATAACGGTGATGATAAACAGAATCTTCTGATAACTCCCGAACAAAATTCATTTCTCCTAAATTTCTTCGTCTGAAGATGCTTCTAATGTATTGAGTTCTATCTCCCATACACTTGCGACGCCACTTCAATATTTATAGCAACGGAAAATCGGATAATTTATCCATCGTCATTATAAACTAAATAATTTGGGGATGAAAGGTTGAACAAAAAAGTTGATTTTGTTCCGCTTCTGGTTTGACTTTGTAATTATACTTTCTCTGCTTGTTGAAAAGCTGAAGCAGAACTGCGATCATATTCGGAAAATTTACAATTATACTTTACCGGATCCGCATTTTCATGACAATTCGGAATCGGATTCGTTTCAGTTTCTGAGTATAAATGTAACTTAATTTCTTAATTCATTCCGGGCAAATTATCAACGCTCATCCTGACGCCCGTTTTATACTTTGCTTTCTCCGTCCGTTGTCTGGAAAAAGTGCAGTATTAGTAGTGAATTTTTTCAACAAATTTCATTTCTCATAGCAACAGTGAAATTGCTACTAAATTCACGAATAATATTTACACTTTTCCTAGACAACAAACAGAGTAACCAAAGTATACAGTGGGTGTGAGTGTATTCGATTCATCGCTTGACTCAACCATCTGGTGAGTGTAGAAATTTAAATTAATTCACCGTAAACCAGCAGCTGTAGTCTCTTTCAGTAGTTGACACTGCCAGTTAATCGAATAAACGGAAGTACTTACCGCATACAATTCGGCGCCGATTATTCTTTATTGATGACGAACATGGTTAGCTTTCTTTTGTACCTCTACCGTCAGCCAGAACAAGGACATTGTTCCAAATAAAGGCTAAACTACCTAAATTGGTTTTGGTGATATCAAGGAATTTTAGCTTAACAAAAGGAAGATATTGAAAAATCATAAATGTATAAAATTTAATTTATTCTTAACTTTTG
Source organism: Holacanthella duospinosa (assembly GCA_002738285.1). Classification (NCBI taxonomy): domain Eukaryota; kingdom Metazoa; phylum Arthropoda; class Collembola; order Poduromorpha; family Neanuridae; genus Holacanthella; species Holacanthella duospinosa. Next base: position 875,035 of record NIPM01000030.1, read on the forward strand.
GACGTGGAGTTTCTATTTTGTAATTAAAAGTTAGTGTTTTCTTTCATTTTTGAAATTTACCTGAGAATAAAAATCAAATTATCACATTATAGCTTCCTGAGTGTAATGCTTTAACGTGAGATGATAAATATGGCGAGTGGTATTTTGAAAACATTTATTTCGGAATTTCGCAATTTTGAACAATTCCGAATAATTTTTTTTTTCGAAAGTTGAAAACACTACTGCAGCTCATGGGCTTGTTTTTTATTTACCAAGTTCGGTGAAACTAAAACTTATTTACTTTTGATAGGTATTTAGAATTTCCCTCTGATTCACTAAAATACCAGCTTAGGAACTTAGAAAGGGTTGTACCAATTCTGTTTGGTAAACAACCTTATAATACCGAAATTCATTTACCGAAAATTTTTACCAACTTGACCAGGTGGAAGGGTATAGCCCTAGTATGTAATGTGGAAATGAATTAATTATATTTAAATTACCTTGCAATCCTGATGGAGATTTTTCCAAAGGAAAAATACCAATGACTTCTTTGTTGCAAAGAATTTTGCGTTCGGTTGGGCCAGAAATATTGATAAGCTTGGTCCCAGGACTCCGCCTATGCCTTGATGACAAAAATTTACCAACCAAACAACTAGGAAACGTTCCTAATATTATGTCAAGGAATGCGTTTGTTAAGTGTCCTGTTGATGAGCTTCCTTGACGAAGACGTTTCTGGATCAGTAGGATTCGTTCCTTCGGACTCAGTGGGTCTAACTCATTTTGAATGGGTAGCTTGACAACCATGCTCGACGAACTGAAATTAAAATGAAACTTTAACACATTAAATTGCTTTTAGTGAAATATAAGATATGACGTGAACCAGTTTCCCCTCAACTTAATTAAAATCATTTTAATCAGGCTGAAGCATGATTTCAGATGATAACCAGTTAAGTCCATATAATATTGGACAAATTGTCAAATACAATTAATTTCGGTTATATGACTTGCTTTCGTCGGCGTAAAATATCACAGTTTCGGCAATTAGAAATGCAATTGAATTACAAATATGTAATTATATGTTCAAATTTACATCACTTACAATTTCATTTACACTTTCGATTTTTCATTAGAGTAATCGATTACTTGCAATTGTAATGCTGTTACCAATTATTACTTTCATCTCAATTACATACTATTTGCAGTCTGACAAATACAGAACTGATGTAGTCTCTAAAAAGAGTAAATCGTCAAGAAATAATCTACTAGTTCATTACTTTTCGTAATTTATGTCTAACCCTTCAGATTTGTAATGTGAAATTCGGTTAAAGTTTTCTAGCTCTTTATATTGATCCGTAACAGAAGACGTAACATTGCTCTAATCTATGGAGTTACATATTTTCATGAAAATATGTAAATCCTTTTAAACACCTTTATTTATATTTATGAGAATTTATTGTTACATTTATTCATAAAATTCATCTTACTTAATTCATAGATTGCAGAATTACATTTGTAGTCAGAATTTTACAATTACATTACCTCGGAAGGTGTTACGCAATGAGAATTACTCAATCATGTAATTGTCCGAACTGTGCATAATACGCGTTTTATCAGACACAACAGATGGAAATATGAAATTTATATTAAGGAGGCCAGAATATTTTTTAATTTTATGCAAATTTTGAGAGGTTGATACGAAATGATTCTGAAACAAAGTGTATGAACAATTCCTTAAAAATTCTGCCTACAATAATTTGGTCTTTAGCAAATACAGTGCTTTAAAAAAATGCAATAGCGCTTTAAGAGAGTACTATTCCCGAATTGAAGTTTGAATTAGAATTTAAAAAAATTGGAATTTAATATAATGTTTTATAAATCTAAAAGTCCTACCCTTGGCTAATTTATATTTCATTGTCCTCATGTTAGCTGCACTAACACTTAAAATATGAGTGATTCTACCAAATTTTCTTTAAGCAAATTTGGTCTAGTAACAAATTGATTAGTTAGACACCATACAGTCGGAGGAAAACTTACTGAGTTCTGTCTTTTACCATACAGATTTTTCAAAAATTATCAGAAAACGTTAGCCGGGGAAATTATTTTAAAATCCTATTCTTGTGTAACCGTTTACACATAAATTAACATGAGAAACCGCAGCTGGAGCATTTAATCCTATCACTGTGTAAAGTTTTACACACACTCGAATTAGTAACGTTGCCGTTCATTGTTAATAAATTTGATCCGTCCGTCCGTCCGTCTGACCCCGGGCATTACCCGACTCCGCGCATCAGTGGACCCCACATTACAATATGCAATTCATTGCCCTACCCCCGGGCATTTGACCAGAACCATTACCCTACCCCGCAAACCTGAAAATTTCCTGACCCCGACATGTCGCAAATCTGGAAATTCCCCGACCGCGACATTACTCGACCCCGGGCATTACCGTAGCCGGGGCATTACCCAACCCCGGGCATTATCCGAGCCCGTGCATTTCCCGAAACCAGGCATTACCCGAACCCAGGCATTATCGGACCCCGGGTAGCAGCCGACTCCGACCTGACAATATGCCAGGCATTATCCAAATCCGGGTATTACCATACCCATAACAATACCCGACCATGTGCTTAACCGTATTTCGTCATTACGCAACCGTAGACATTTTCCATCCCGCAAACGACACAACCCCGGCATTAACCATGCCCATACTTTACCTGACCACTTGCAATACCCGATCCCGCGCATGATCCGACAACCATTTTACAATATGCTAGGCATTTCCGAAGCCCGGGCAATACTACACCCCAGCCATTACCCGACCGCGGAAATTACCCAACCCTTGGCATTACAAAACCCTAGACATTCCCTCGCAACGATATTACCTAATCCCACGCATCACCCGACCTAGGACGTTAACCGATCCCGGGCATTACCCGACCCTGGACATTACACGACTCCGGCCATTAGCCAACTCCATGTATTATCCGATAGCGACTTAACAATATGTTACGCATTAGCCGACCCCGACTATACAATATGCCAGGCATTGCTCTACTATGGGCATTACCCTACACCAGACATTAGCCGACCCCGACATTACCTTACTTCTGGCATTACTTTAACCCCGAGCCTGACATTACCCTACCACGGGCATTTCTCTACCACCAGTATTACCCCGGCCTCTCTACCGCCAAATATCCCTCGCTACCACCCAACAGCCCTCTACCTTCGACATTCCTCCATACGTTTTAGCACTGCAACAGATGATTACTCCGTTTACAACGGTTATTTTTATTGACAGTGTCAACATTGGACAGGGTGTGTAAATATTTACACAATTTGCTGTGCAAATTTTTACACATGTGTAAATATTTACGCAAGGGCTAGGACAAAAGCGTTCATTGGCGGATGCAGAGAATTGTGGGCTAGCGGAGGAAATTTAAACTAAACTCAGGATTTTCCGAAAAACACCTCGGGAGTGAGCATATTGCCTCCAATGCAAAAACCCGACTCACTTGCGACATTCCTTCACCGAAAAAATGGGTCCCTAAAATTTGGCTAAAATGGCGTATAAAGAGAGCAAAATCGGCGCGAAATTGCAATTTCTCCCAAACTAAAACATGAGTATTTTCAATTTTCAAGTACTACATACGACAAATATTTTGTTTAGACTGGTGCAATCAACTCTTTGGACAACAGGAGACCCTCAGATTACCTTTTTATTGATAAAATTTAGATTATTGATCAACAGAAATTGGTATAAAAATATTTTTTGGTTTAAGGCACCTTATGTCAATGCTACATCAGATCCAGGGCACCTAAACTAACATCCGTGTGAAATTAAATTGTTATCCACCTTGCCTTCATTAATAATTATCGATATTTTTTTGGTCAATTGGATAAAATCACACCCTTCGAACAACCTTCCAAATAAATAATGTTCGGAGTTTCCTACTTCAGAGAATAAATAGTAGGGACGATAAATTTACCCGTAGCCTCAACTACGAGTGTACATAAATGCCTAGCTAAATTATATACGGAAAAAAAAAGATTCGGTAACCAAAGTTTCCCTCAATTTCGTTGGTGAATTGAGCATCAGTAATTACAGAGCTATCAGGAGTATACTAAAATTAAAAAAAAAAGTATTACCATGATGCGGCAAAAACATGTCAATAAACTACTATTAAATTAATTTTGCTACTAGAGCCTAAATCTGTCAACTAAAGTCGAGGCCACACGGAGAAAGAGTGCAGTATCACGTAGTCCCAATGTCCAAAGATCAACAAAACGCAAGTTAAAGGCTCAGTTCCGGCTGATAAACCTTTTGTTTACATGTGAAACTTATTCCATATGCTTTGGATAAGATGATTTGTATGAATTTAATAAAATTTAAACCAAATAAAAAATTTGATTACTTACCTACAATTTTTCTTAGGAAAGGTATTCTAATTTCATTAAACAGGTTCAAAATTTATAGACAACGGTAAACACGCTGACTACAATACTCAATCACTGCAAGAAGCAGCCTACAGCTGTAAACCGTAGCAACGAGAAGACTATCCATAGACTCAATGTAGCTCATACGCAGTGATATATAGCCGAAGTATCAGGTGTGATAACAATTTCTTAATTTATGCGATAAAATCATTAACACATAACTACATAGCTATAAAAGTCTCAGCTATCAACCATAAGATATCAAGAGTTGAACTAACAGGACCTTTTCTACAGTATTAATAGCAAAGAATGATTGTTACCTTGGCTAATAAGTGTAAAGAGCGTGAATTCTAGCTACAACATTTACACTATTGTCTGCATTTCATAAACTAACCTATAACAAATATGTCTAATTCTTCAATGAATATTTTATATCTTGTTCTGATAGGCATAGTTATATCCATTCAGATAAGGAGGCGAAAATCCAGCTATAGAGTTTTAAAAATTCTTACAAATTTGACTCTTGCGACAATTTTTGACCTAAGAAACGTTAACTAAACTCTTGCAGAAATAATTGCCAGTAATTTGAGTAGTTCAAAATATGTGAAATTGTGACATATAATCAATATTTTATTTTCCGCAGAGCCATTTCACAAAATTTCCTCTTCTTATTTGAACGTACTCCATAATAGAATGATTAGTTACTCAACGAAGTAATAGGTACAAATCCCTTACTTTTAAATTATTAGAAATTAAACAATTGAATTCATCACCACATGCTTTCTCCCCAATCAAACCTTGTTTTAGTTCTTGTTAAGAACGCTCTCTAATTTTACGTGTTGAATAATCAAAACCAAACTTTGTAATATATTACCTCACTTTCACTTAACTCATTTATAATTCTTACTAGCTATAAACATAAGACCCAATTTCGGTGAGTTTCAGCTTACACTTTTAGTTTATAACATATAAAAACTTTTAAGAGAACAATAGAAACCAAACTATTAAGCAGAACCAACTGTATTGTAAAACCATCGAACCAGACTCTAATACAACGCTTGGTGTTAAATGCTAGAACCGATGAGCTAGATAGATTGCATAGTTTGTAGCAATTCTTTCACACAACTTCAATTGATAATCTGATGACAGCTTTACCTAACACTGGTTTAACATCAATTAATAAAAACATTCAGTGGAACTACAACCAAGCATAGTGCGAATTGTTGTTTTTATGTAAATAATTTCAACCCATTACATACTTAAGATTAATATATTTAGCAAACCATCTGTGTGAGATAAATTTAAAATTAGCATTAATTAAACAACCGTACGTCTACGGATGCATTAGATTGTAAAAATTTCTTGTTAAACAAAAAAAAAATAATCAGTAATACGTATTCATAAAAATGGTTCAAATTATCGATTGAAGAAACTTATAAATCACACCAATTATTGTGATGAAATTATAGATGTTCTTACATTAACAAATGATAAATAAAAACATTTTGTTCTCGGACAGACAAACAGACAGACAGACAGACTCGACGATTGCAATATCCTATTACTTCTAAAGTACTCAATTGATAAAAATTACGATTTCTATTATTTANACAGACTCGACGATTGCAATATCCTATTACTTCTAAAGTACTCAATTGATAAAAATTACGATTTCTATTATTTAGTGAAAAAAATTTCATACCAATTATCAGTAACTGGACTTCCTTCAATAAGAAATTTCTGATCCATTGGAATAGAACAATGGATTTCGGAGGTGACTTTGATGANAACTGGACTTCCTTCAATAAGAAATTTCTGATCCATTGGAATAGAACAATGGATTTCGGAGGTGACTTTGATGAGATGTTGAATCATAAAACGCCTAAGGGCTCCAGCATAAGCTCCTAAGATAATAGAAACAAAACTCGTTCCATAGATAGCTCTTATATCACGAAAGAGGCTGATTGGAAGAGTTTCAGAAATATCCACATTTAAATCTCCAATCCCTTTGTCCCAATGACTCTTCGAACTCCATTCAATCCTCTCGACTTTCTCCACCATCTCAGAGACGCATGCGTAAGGTCCACAGAATAGGATTTTAACATAAGCTAAAATTAGCCTCCAATTTACTATAAATTTAAGATGATGCTGATGTTGTTGGACCTCATTGGGTACTTGTGTATGTGTATCTGTTTCTACTGACTCCGTCTGATTTCCTTCATACCATGGTTGAAATATTCGTTCTGCCATTTTTCCCGTCCCTCCCCCAAGAACATGATGAAAGTGAAAAATAAGTGTAGTTTTATTCCCAACGCCTGGTGGATCTGATGAAAGTCGTGTATTGTTGACTATATACAATTTCCAAGGACTACGTTCCCACTCAAATTCAGTTTTTAAAATTTGATTGACGATGCCTTTAAATGACTCTTGTGTCACCACAATATTTGAGTTTTCAGAATTCCATACTTGGACATGATTGGCTTTGACATCAAAATCCTTCTCATATTCCCAAAAATAGTAACCTAACCATTTCTCAATTTTTTGTTGTAACTCTGGATATATAAGTTCACCATTCGGATTACGTGAATTAATCACTTTTTCTTGAAATGAGTCACAAATTTGATCTAAATCAACACGTCCATTGAGTGTTACTGAGATTGAACCACTCCGAATTTGATCTTGATAGACATCATTACATGCAACCAATGAGGAGAGAGGAGAGAGTATACGTTCAAAATTTGGTTTTAACCAACCCGCACTCACTTTCACCAATAGCCTATAAAGTAAAATAGGACAGAGTAGAATTGCTATAAATGGTAAGAGGATTGTGAGTAAAAGTGATATAAATATGACACAAAGTGTCTTCCACATTGTAACGGAAGGAAGCTCCTGCTCATTATGAGCCAGAGACTAAACTAAAACCATTTTAGTCTAATTTACACTAAAAGAAGTTATCGATGCAAAGTGTTGTGGATATTAAGGAGAAAAATTAGGTTAACTTTTACAAAGATACCAAGTAAGTTTTTATTACTGATTTTATGAAAATTTTCAGTGTCACGCTAATGAGCACAGAAACGAGAATTTGTAAATGAAAAGACTCAAGCCAGTTGTATCATTCCTATCATCTGTATCTTCATAAGGAGATAGATATAAAAAATAAAAATTTACATTATTATTATCAAAAGAACAAAACAATTGCCAAAAAAGAGAAGACGGCTGAAGCTGAACTTGTTTTGGTTAAAAGAACTTTTGAATTGTAATAAAATAGACAATACTTGTTGAAAGTGGTCAACAGAGCAAAATGTCGAATTACGTCCTTAAGATCTCTCTCTTTGTAACAAACTGAGTAACAATTAAACCACAACTTGTTTTGATAACAATATCCAATGTCACTTGAGCCAATTGTGTCATTATCCGACTGACTCAGTTCCCTTCATTCAGGACATGTCACCTGGCGACAACTAACTGACCCAATACTTTCTTTTCTTTTTTTTTCAACTTTTTCACATAGATATTTCATTTTTATAATCTAACCTCAACTATAGTTTATCAAAAATTTTTTTGAAAACCATAGCAATATAATAATGGTTAGACTAAATACCATTTCTGTCAGTTGGAAAGTTTGTCATATAAGATTTCTTACATTTGCCTCCCATAAAAATTATCTGCTTTTACTGAATAATAAAAACAAGTTGAAACGATTACCAAACCTAATTGAGACTGTAAATCCATGAAATAATGGAAAAAGAAAAGGATACTGAATTTATCGTGTATTTTTACCTAACTGTCCAAAACCACAAAATTCTGATGGTATTTAATAATATTTTAGAAAATTGGAGCTTTTAAGCTATATATTTTCGTATATTCATTCGTTTTATAAAATTAGAACCGTTAATTTATTCTTTATAATAAATACAGTGTATATTTTACCAATCTATATGAGTGTTCAATAGCATAAAACTATTGTATTTTATACAATAGCCAACAATGAGATTTACCTAATATTGACGCAATTGATACTTGAACATTTAGAATCATGAATATTCCAGCTACCTATACTTACACAATATTAACACTGTATTTATGCAAAGATAAACCGCGGGTTCTATTCAAATTTGAAAGTTGGTCCAACTCCTATTACTAGTTAAAGTATGGATATTATTCAATGGTGATTGCTATTTTATAATTAACATTAGTAACACTTAAGTCATATACCAATTACGTTTAGCAATACTCAGAAAATATATTTTAAATCTAAAATCCAATTAACTGAGATAATTTAGGTTTCCTCAAAATTGGTAGACTCATCCTGTCGTCATAATGAACACCGCACAAAATGAACTAACTGAGGCACTTGTTATTTCCAGAAATGATATATGGCATCTTGTAATAATGGTTCATGTGACTCTTGGAAGTATCTCTATAAAAATTTATCCTTGACACCTCGAGATGACAAAAGTTAAAATATGGTTATGAGAGACAACTGTCCCATTGAAACTAGACAAATTTATAGATCATTACCTTCCTAAACAAGGTTTAAATAGGGATCTAGCTTCGAGGAATTGATCCTTCACTTCTAGAGGTCACCAAAGTTATATGGGCTCAAACTGTTTTGACCTTTAGAGATCAATGATCAATACTTATAAACCTTTGCCCCATTTTGATATTTCTCAGGTCACAATTTATGACTGTGCCGAGCTTCAACTAAATCGAGGAGGTGCCAAAATGTCGACCCCATGTTAACTTTGGTGATATCTAGAGATCAAGGATCAATTTTCATAAAGGTATTCCCATGAGCAAACTTGGCCAATAAAGGATTACTATATCATGACACATGTTACTGGAGAAGATATCAGGTACCTCAATTTGGCTCATTTTTTGCTTTGCTCTTTTTGTTCATCAGCTGACTCCATCTCATTGTCATATCCAATAATAGTTTTGTTATTCACTTACTCGTCCTCGAGTTCTCTATAGATAAAGTCGTTCAAATCTTCTTGCAACCAAAGTTGTTAGAATTTATAACTCAGCCCTTTGATCTGGCTTCTTATTGTTTGAAATGAATAGAAGGAATCATGAGGCGAAGTTACTAAGGGTACCCCGTTGATATGAACAGAAATGAGTGTGGGATGAGTTATTATTACGCATGTCTTTTCGGATGGGCTTTTGTAAGGTTGGTAATTGATAAGTCCATGGGCCATCACACTTCTAGGTCCAAAAGTGATTCATTACCAGATCTGATTCAATTGATGATTGATTTTGTAACTGAAAATCTAAATTATTTTGTAATTTGGCGTTACGATGGATAACCTCATGCACTAAAGGCAGATACCACTGCTTGCTTGAGTTTTCTGTTGCAAACTTGGAGAAAGTTTTGCGGATACTATAGGCGAGGTGCAGCCTATATTGAACTAAATACGCTAGGTTTGTGAATGCTTCCAACGTTGCTAGGGCATTTGTTTGCCAAAGATTTGCCTTATCAACAACAATGGCATACAAAAGCTATTAAACCATATTTACCACGCTTTTATGCATAGAGAAAACGTTTTTGACGACATTTGGATTTCTTGCTTTCATTTTACTAAACATGAAGCTGAAAATATTGTGCCATACTGTAAACTTTCAATTTAAAAATAGATTGGTAACCTACCAAAACCGCAAAAGGAAGTAAACAATCCAGAGGAATTTTTGAATACAAACTAAAACAGACCAATNCAAAACCGCAAAAGGAAGTAAACAATCCAGAGGAATTTTTGAATACAAACTAAAACAGACCAATGAACTTGGGAAAACATGCCAACGGATTAGTGATTGAATGATATACAGTCCTGGAACGATTTTGAAAGCAATAGAANAACTTGGGAAAACATGCCAACGGATTAGTGATTGAATGATATACAGTCCTGGAACGATTTTGAAAGCAATAGAAAATATATAGCAAAGGCAACAAAACAAATTTAAAAAAACGGTGAACGATTGGACAGTAGGGCAAAACGTAGAAAGGTTATGAAGAAAAGCTAATTAACTGATGAAGAAAAGCAAAGTAACACAAATTCGTGAACGGGTAGGGCTATGTTCAAAGTGAATGAAAACAGAATGGTAAATGTTAAAATGACTGACAAATGTGACAAAACGAAAAGACATATGTCGGGAAAGTTGATAAAAACAAAGATGGATTGGACAAAATATGAAAAAAAAAATTGGTAAGAATTTTAATCTTAAAAATATATTCTAAATATTTCTAAATAATACCTCTTAAGTAATTTTTCTTGTATATGACACATTAGTTTTTATATAAATTCATTTTGTGAATGAGTAGTAAAAGAAATAATCTATCGTATAACTCGCCAGTTGAATATAAAATTACATATGCGTAGTAATACTAGGAAATTGTTGGGGAAGTAAGATAAATTTCCTGTTCCAAAGTACCTCTGTGGGGTAAATTTAACACATTTCAATAAAATTTTATACCGTGTTTGTTTTATGTTAATAGCATAAAAAAAAAGAATTGGGAAGCCTGTTTGTAAATTTTTTGATGAAATCATACAGTGACCACAAAATGGAAATAAAATTTGAACGTCATGCGTCATACTTTTTAATTTTGTGTGGGTTAGAGCTTTCATTAAGTATATTCGTGTACGGTATGGTATAAATAACAACTTTCCAAAAGTTACTTAGCACAGTCAGATTTGTAGCTTCGTGATATCTAAACGTGTGTCCATTAAAACTATGAAACAAGAAATTGTCATATTTCATTCAGTTGTAATATTACTAGCATTATTGACCGCTTCACATGCCTATAACTACAGACTTCGGTATCAATCTGAAATTGATGCTGTTGGTCTCGACGCATATTTTAAAAACGATAGATTATACAAATCACAAGAACCTTGCTTGACTCAGAATGAGAACTGTGATACAATTGGTCGATGGTTGAGACGTGAGTCACAATAACAGTTATGGTTAAAAGTGAAACTGTTACTAATTGAAATTAATTACCCAATTTAGCCCGGCTTGCAAAATTGCTCAGTGGGGAGTGTCCGCTATGTACAATTAAGCAAAGGAAGGACACATTAAGTGGAATTGACTATTTGAAAAAGGAAAAACCTGTAGTGCTTCATAGCCTTGAGAATAGCCTAAATCCAAAAACAAAATCTGNTGACTATTTGAAAAAGGAAAAACCTGTAGTGCTTCATAGCCTTGAGAATAGCCTAAATCCAAAAACAAAATCTTCATAAACGAGAATTTCAAATTATCCCAGTGATAATACGAGGTACAATTTTTGTAACCAATTTTATGAAGTATAATAAAATTTTACCATATTTCCGTTTTCGTATTTGGAGGGTGTATATCAATAATATTAGGCTTTCCAATATAGCATCCATAGCAACAAACTTAAAGTAGTTTACCATTACATTTTATAGGTTGAAAGAAACAGTAGCCGTAAATCTGAAAAAAAGTATACCAGATTAGCATTAGCCAGCGGGAATCTGAAAACTTATGTATAAAATTTGCACAAAAATACATTAAGCTTTGCTAAAAAAGGTTATATATGTCCCCGGTTGGGACATCGCTTCGTTGACATTTTATGGGTCACCATAAGTCAACTATTGACGTTCAACCAACTGAGGCATGTGAGGTATTAATCAAAACCTGTTGATGCCAGTAATCCAAACACTTAATGCATAAACTCTATGACCTCATTGTTGCGTTCTATGGGTAACCAAATGTAATTTATTGGATTTTCACCAACAAGGGCACTTTTAACGGTAAAAATTATTATTCAAACTAAACTCAAATAGTTCGATCATCCACGTAACTATTTAATTACCTAATTATTTGAATGCAGTAAGACTGATTAGTTTTACCGTTGAAGGGAACTTTGTTGGTAATAATCTAATAATTGACATCTAATGACCCATATGCAGCTTTAATTGTGTTATAGAGGTCATCTGTTGATTGCTTTGTATCACTGGCATGAAAAGCTTTCGATTGATACCTCACAAGCCTGAGTTTGTTGAACTTCAATACTTGCCTTTTGGTGACCCACAACATGTCAACGAAGCGATGTCTCAACATGGGACATATACAGAGAGTCTCAGATAAAGAAGTCAAACGACAGCAAAAAATTTTTGCGACCTTTGAAATTATGCTAGAGTTGTAAAGTAAAAATAGAGTAATGCACCAAATTTCGAGCTTTTCTTTGTCTTGTTTTCCTGGGACTCTCTGTATATCCTTTTTAAGCATATCTTAAAGTATATATGTGCAAATTTTGAGCATGTTTGGTCATTTTAGTATTAACTAAAATGACCTACTTTTTTTTTCTTCGAAGTAGTAGTAGTAGTAGTGTGAAACTTGGTAGTAGTAATTGGAGAATTTTTATCCCAAATAGCAGTAGTAGTAGCGAAAAATTTGGTAGGTGTAATTGAGGATTTTTTTTCTCCCAAGTANCCAGCGGGAATCTGAAAACTTATGTATAAAATTTGCACAAAAATACATTAAGCTTTGCTAAAAAAGGTTATATGTGTCCCCGGTTGGGACATCGCTTCGTTGACATTTTATGGGTCACCATAAGTCAACTATTGACGTTCAACCAACTGAGGCATGTGAGGTATTAATCAAAACCTGTTGATGCCAGTAATCCAAACACTTAATGCATAAACTCTATGACCTCATTGTTGCGTTCTATGGGTAACCAAATGTAATTTATTGGATTTTCACCAACAAGGGCACTTTTAACGGTAAAAATTATTATTCAAACTAAACTCAAATAGTTCGATCATCCACGTAACTATTTAATTACCTAATTATTTGAATGCAGTAAGACTGATTAGTTTTACCGTTGAAGGGAACTTTGTTGGTAATAATCTAATAATTGACATCTAATGACCCATATGGAGCTTTAATTGTGTTATAGAGGTCATCTGTTGATTGCTTTGTATCACTGACATGAAAAGCTTTCGATTGATACCTCACAAGCCTGAGTTTGTTGAACTTCAATACTTGCCTTTTGGTGACCCACAACATGTCAACGAAGCGATGTCTCAACATGGGACATATACAGAGAGTCCCAGATAAAGAAGTCAAACGACAGCAAAAAATTTTTGCGACCTTTGAAATTATGCTAGAGTTGTAAAGTAAAAATAGAGTAATGCACCAAATTTCGAGCTTTTCTTTGTCTTGTTTTCCTGGGACTCTCTGTATATCCTTTTTAAGCATATCTTAAAGTATATATGTGCAAATTTTGAGCATGTTTGGTCATTTTAGTATTAACTAAAATGACCTACTTTTTTTTTCTTCGAAGTAGTAGTAGTAGTAGTGTGAAACTTGGTAGTAGTAATTGGAGAATTTTTATCCCAAATAGCAGTAGTAGTAGCGAAAAATTTGGTAGGTGTAATTGAGGATTTTTTTTCTCCCAAGTAGCACTAGTAGTGGTTGCGATGTTTTGTAGTCACACATGTGATAAACCTCCTGATGTTGAAATATTNTCCCAAGTAGCACTAGTAGTGGTTGCGATGTTTTGTAGTCACACATGTGATAAACCTCCTGATGTTGAAATATTAGGTAGTTTTTATATTGCCTTTTTGAAATGTTTACTGATTTCTTTAGCTCGTTTGCAAAACAAAGTGATTCTGTAGAATTTCATTATGTAGCAACTACCTGAGTATACTTAGACTACTTGATTCATTATAATTGCTCTTGAAATGCGTCTTCCTTAATGTCTCAATAATTGGTGGATTAAGTTTAAGGTCACTTCTGACAACAAAACAGAGATTTAAACCACCTCCACACACTCTTCCTCTAGATACTTTGCCTATTTCTTTCTATAAATCAGTTCTACAATACGATAAAACAGTATATTCTCATGGAAACAAAAGGCAAGATGNGTTCTACAATACGATAAAACAGTATATTCTCATGGAAACAAAAGGCAAGATGTATATTTTAATATTTGTGGCAATAGCATCATTTTTAAGTGTAAATGCTCAGAATTATATTCCAATGTATCAACCGGAATTGGAAAATGTTGATTTGAACAGATACTTATCAAATAAACAGTTATTTAATCTTGAAGTACAATGTCTACTATATGATGGACCGTGTGATATCGTAGGACGCTATCTCAAACGTAAGTAATTTTTTAAGAATAATTTTAACATTTTGTAAACTCATTCCCATGTTGTATTTTTATGAAATACGTCAATATGCAGCTAGAATTGCAAAAGGACTAGTTGGAGAGTGCCCTCTATGTACTCCAAAACAAGCAGCAACTTTAGCTAAGTTATTGGTATGGATTCAAACGAATCGCCCTGACCTCTACCGTCTGGCTATAGCAAAATATTTAAAAAATTCTGGAATCAGCCTTCCTCCAAATGAATTAGCAACTTTGCAAAAATTGGAAGAAAACGAGAGATTTCTAGCTACAATTCAAACAACCACACAAATAAACTCTAATATATAGCAATATTTTAAGGTGAAGACGAATTCTTATGGTAATGTATTCATGTGGGTTATTATGAAAAATGTTATAAAATAAAATGATAAGCTATAACCTAACAAATGTGAAATTTTTTAATTTGGCAACAACCGTAGGAAAAAAATTTATACAATCTTGTACTGAAAATTAAAATTATAAGAATTTGAACATAATTTACCAAACTTAACATTATCGAGGTGGGTTTGTCAGATTTTGTTAAATTTAAGTTAACCAAAATCATCCTGAATATTTTTTAAATCTAGACTATTTTAATTTGACTTACANATTTTGTTAAATTTAAGTTAACCAAAATCATCCTGAATATTTTTTAAATCTAGACTATTTTAATTTGACTTACATAAGTTAATACTTTGAATTTAAATGTTAAATCCAGATAACTGTGTAGGTCTAATGAAAGTTTCACAAAATAATCCATTTAAACTGTCACAAAAATGCGAAAATGCGAAAATTTGTCACAAATATTTAACCAAAAATTGTTCTTTCAAGAATTGATAAAATTTTATACCAAATTTTTGTCAAATCTGACAGATTCGACTCACAAAGTGTGACAATGTGTGATCCTTTANTTTTGTTAAATTTAAGTTAACCAAAATCATCCTGAATATTTTTTAAATCTAGACTATTTTAATTTGACTTACAAGTTACTACTTTGAATTTAAATGTTAAATCCGGATAACTGTGTAGGTCTAATGAAAGTTTCACAAAATAATCCATTTAAACTGTTCAGAAAATTTTTTTAAGCGAAAATTTGTCACAAATATTTAACCAAAAATTGTTCTTTCAAGAATTCATAAAATTTTATACCAAATTTTTGTCAAATCTGACAGATTCGACTCACAAAGTGTGACAATGTGTGATCCTTTAATAAGAATCTTCAATTAATGGTTTGATGGAAAAATAATTTTTAAATGNAATAAGAATCTTCAATTAATGGTTTGATGGAAAAATAATTTTTAAATGTTACCTGCTGTAACTTAATTGCGTACATTTTTACTCTTGCGCATACTGAATATGGCCATTTTTAAACCTAAAAAGAATTTCAATGCAACGGTTCAACATTATAGCTAGGCCCAAAATGCCAATCTATTAGGTTGCACAGGTAGTAATACCTAATGATACCATTCATTACTTTTCAATTCAAATTTCTTAGTCACCTAATTCCTAGAATAATGTATTAAAAGTCTGAAAATAAGTAACTATTTTGAAGACATTTTTCAAGAGGCTCTGAGAGGTTCGGACATAAATAAACAATGGTAAATAATGAAAATTTGAAAATATTTAATTTGGTAAAGCCCAGTTCACACAGCGCATCGACAACAGAGAAATTGAAATGTTTAGAACCATGAAAAGCAATTAAGATTATTCATCAAAAACTAAACATAAATTAAATAAATTGTGAGGTCGAAACATATTATCTGATTCATATCACAATTAGAACCAGACTCCTTCCATATTTGGGCGCAATAGAAAAAAATTTGCTGAAATTCTGCTTCTGCTCTAAAATTTATAAAAATATAATACAAATTTAATCACATTGATCTCGTTAAAAGCACTGTGACATCACAGTCATTCGCTCCAGTTTCATGAGTATTTTACTCTCATTGGAAGCCTAGACGCTCGTATTATATTCCTACTAGCGTCCTCTTGTGCAAATGCAGAATGATTTATTAAATTTTGATAATAATTTCGCNCTCGTATTATATTCCTACTAGCGTCCTCTTGTGCAAATGCAGAATGATTTATTAAATTTTGATAATAATTTCGCTTGTTATTTATGAAAAAAAAATATCTACTTTGTTGTTTAAATTACTGATTCATACAGTATTTACGCTATAGAATGGGAGGAGGACGTGAACTATAAAACGAGAGTTAGTTATTAATCTGTCGCAACCAATAATGAATCAAACGNATTGTTATTTATGAAAAAAAAATAGCTACTTTGTTTAAATTACTGATTCATACTGTATTTACGCTGTAGAATGGGAGGAGGACGTGAACTATAAAACGAGAGTTAGTTATTAATCTGTCGCAACCAATAATGAATCAAACGTGTTAATTGATAGGCAGTAATGACGATATGATTTGACCCCCAGCTTGCAAAGCAGCGTTGGCTAACTCCTTTTATTGACGAAATTTGCTAAAGATGTTATCATCATACAGAGTGAGGTGAAACTGCTTGAATGGGAGGCAAACCAATATGATAAAATTGTACTTAATGAAATTTATAAAGAAATTGTAACCAATCGGGAGATCTTTGCACAAGCTTTTTGAGTGTAAACAAATGCTGGACAAGTCTGTGAGTCTAATTTGATGTGGGTGTTGGGTGTAGGAATGAGTATAGGCTACTTTTGGCTAATAACTCGATTAAATAATTTCTGATTACTTTTGTAAGAAAAGCTTTCCTTAATCACTTTTTTCAAAATAAATATTTTAAAGTTTAATTTTGCATTCTTGATGTACGATGTCAACTGGGCATTACCTAATTGGAAATTTCCTAATTTCTATTGGTAACCATTATTTATTTACATCCAAGCCTCTTGAAAAACTACTACAAAAATAGTTATTTATTTTCAGACTTATGACCTCTCAATTCTAGAATTTTTGTAGAGTTTGCCTCCAATAGCTAGTGCGTAAAAATTTCAGCAAATGATAAAAATTTTGAACTTGTGTCGTTAAAACTAAATAAATTTTTACTCACTTTAAATTATATTATGAAACAAAATTTTGCTATCCATATTTTAATTTCTTGTAATATTTCCACTTGGTTTTGAATAGTCTACTTCAATTTCATATGTGAAACCATTCAAATGAGATGAAGTATTGAAATTAATCCATCAATCTGGCGAAATAGTAGTACTGATGGTGTAGTTGAAATTCTTACTTCCTGTTAAAACATTTTCAAATATGAGTTGCCACAAAAAATTTTACTAGTAAATACTATGAAAAATGAATGATGTTTGACGAAAAGTCTAAAAAAAGTAAACTTACCTTTAGGTTACTGTTTGGATCGTTGTAAAACGCAAAAGGAAAAGTTTCAAGGATTGACCTGTAAATAAACAAACAAAACTTTAAGAATCGTGAATCCAACCAAACTCAACTAAAAATCACTAATGTAGGTCTGTGATGATTTCAAAGCGAGTTGAGATATATGTTTACTTACTTCAATAGAAAATCCATAAAATGACGCATGTCAAGTGATCCTTGAGTCCCACTCGTATGAAAGCATCAATTTCTCAAAATGCATCAAAAACTTTCCTTTTTTTTCAATACTCCGGAAAATAACGTCGCTGACAGACCTCACCATAAACCTTGATTTTGAACCTTGATTTGGATAAAAAATAAAAAATACAAAAGTAATGTGGTAGACAACCTCAAAGTGATGTAAAATGTTTTACAGTAACTTACCAATCCGTTTATTCCTAACTAATAGTTTCTTAACCTTTTGAAAGTGACGCTCGCAAATCGCACAACAAAAAATAACCACTTGAGTGAAACTGATGTGGTGAGGTGTGAGGAATGAAAGTGATGATGAAATAAGTGGAATAGTGAACGGACGAAAATATAAAGCTTTTAGTGCTGTTAAATTATAAGTTTAGAAATATCTGAAACAGAGCTCGGAATTTTGCTTAATTGTTTACAAAAAAAAAATTTTTTTTTAAGAATTGTTGTATTTTGGCGATAAAGTGACAATTGTATTGAATCAGTTCAATAATAGCAGAATTNTGATTTTGAACCTTGATTTGGATAAAAAATAAAAAATACAAAAGTAATGTGGTAGACAACCTCAAAGTGATGTTAAAATGTTTTACAGTAACTTACCAATCCGTTTATTCCTAACTAATAGTTTCTTAACCTTTTGAAAGTGACGCTCGCAAATCACACAACAAAAAATAACCACTTGATTGAAACTGATGTAGTGAGGTGTGAGGAATGAAAGTGATGATGAAATAAGTGGAATAGTGAACGGACGAAAATATAAAGCTTTTAGTGCTCTTAAATTATAAGTTTAGAAATATCTGAAACAGAGCTCGGAATTTTGCTTAATTGTTTACAAAAAAAAAATTTTTTTTTTAAGAATTGTTGTATTTTGGCGATAAAGTGACAATTGTATTGAATCAGTTCAATAATAGCAGAATTNTTTTTTTTTAAGAATTGTTGTATTTTGGCGATAAAGTGACAATTGTATTGAATCAGTTCAATAATAGCAGAATTTGTTGGAATATGTTTAAATGTTTGCATTAGAATAAAATTATATTCTTCAATTGACTTTTGGTTTTGTTGGATTGAGATGAATATAAACTCTCTTTAATAAAAATTAAAAAAAAAATTTTTTTTTGGAAACTGCCTCATTAAACAGAACTATTTTTTGTGGAATTTAAAAGAAACAATCATTTTTAATAAACTTTAAAACTCTTTTTAGCGCTAATTGTTAAAAACATTAATAATTTGGCTACTTTATAATATGCTGAAATAAATCTTTTGACTTTTTCATCTGAGATTTGTTTTTTCAACACTCTTTAATTTATTATTCAAAAACATGCTTATCACATTTAAAAACTATCAATTTGAAAAAATTAAATATGTCAATTTTACTTAATTACTGAACCTTGTATAAATTTGTGATTCTACTACAATAAATATAAGAATGCATTGGGTTAGTAGTAAGTTGCCGTACAATCAAATCAAAAATCNAATAAATATAAGAATGCATTGGGTTAGTAGTAAGTTGCCGTACAATCAAATCAAAAATCCGAAAATTTCAATTGTTTTATGGGTTTTAATATTTTTCAAATTGACATGTGAATTTGCAATGATTTTTATACAAAAAGAAATTTTTCTTTTGCCATTATCCAATCTACAAGAATTATTAAATAATTATGACTTTAACCTTGACAGCTCCGCATACTTCAAAAGTATGGTACGGACCATCGGTGTAATTAATTGCACACCAAAAACGGGAAATTTAGTACAGGAAGGGGGGGGGGGGGTGAGCAATTTATAACAACGAAAAGTCTTTTTTGGAAATCATGATAAAATTGAAATTATAGAATGAGTCAAATCAATTTTATATTTCAAAATTGTGAAACTTGGTATAATTTATAGAAAAAATATCTTTCAGAGGTTTGAAGGACATGTCACAATTAGCGTTGCTCACTTGTGTCCTTTGAGAGTTTGCTCAATATTTGTATATAGCTAGCCGAGCGCATTTTGAACAGCATTTAGCTGGACCAATTATTGATTTGACCTCAGTGGGTCAAAGAAGATCACATATAATTTCAGCTTAAATTTGCACGATTTGGGTTAAACTTTGTAGAAACCTAAAAAGGTTTATCGTGAGCAATATTTAATTGGATCATTATTTTATTTTATTCTTGTTTTAATTTCTACGGTTCATAGAAGGTTACATNACGATTTGGGTTAAACTTTGTAGAAACCTAAAAAGGTTTATCGTGAGCAATATTTAATTGGATCATTATTTTATTTTATTTTTGTTTTAATTTCTACGGTTCATAGAAGGTTNGGTGGTTCTTTCACTTGAAGTGTAAAACGGAAAACTTTAAAATTGAAATTAAAGTTGTGCGCCGTACTTACACCTATTTCGCCCATTATATTTTCATTTTCATTCACATATAGATCACACTTTTAATTCTACCTTTTAGACATTTAGACATATACGTTATAATTAAATGAGAACGTTAATTTTGTAAATTTTCCCCAAACTCTTTTGGTTTTCACATGTTCAAAATAAAGTTAATACCGACAACCGTTGGTAACCCGCGCATCCTACTGGTGGGAAAGGGTTCTTTGGATAAGCGCCGCAACGAAGTGAAAGAACCACCCNTATTTATTCAACATGGCTCAGTCGAATTTCTCTAAACTTTTAATATATTTCCGTGCTCCAATCATGTCTATTCTTATAGTCCAGCCTCAAGGGTTGTGAAAGTAGAACAAACTTCTCTTTACGCCTAATTTTAGGAAGGATAGAGACAACCCTTACAAAAAAATTTTGAACTCTTCTGAGCCAGAAAAGTCCACAATTTTCCTAACTCTTTGTTTGTTTGTTTTGCATTACGATAACAAAATTTGTTCAGCTGATATCGAGAAGAATAAGTCTTATTGTAAATTGCAGAATAGAATTTAAGTAATGCACTTTCCATAACAATCTACGATGTGAGTCGAGTTTATGCATTTTGGCATCCGTTGTAGGAATGCTTGTTTAGTAAAGAAACAGACATTTTTAACAAACAGGTTTTTAGCTACCGTATGGTAAGATTCGACATAGTTTTTTTTTCTCTCTCTAAATCACCAAGATATGCGCACTTCTCATTACATCATTGTCACCCCAAATAGTGGGCGAGCACCTGCATCCTGTAAAAATAAATTTACAAAGGAAACAACTTTTATGACAAGTTTAGACTTTTAGTAGTCATTTTACTTAAACTCTATCGACTACCGACAGTACAGTAGTTTTCATGTCATGACGTTGTCATGAATTTTCAATTCTAAAAAATCCAGTCTTCCTTTTATTTGCCGTGTCTAATTTTTTCACCTGCTTTGGTTACAATGTACCGTACATTGACATTGCCGTAAGGAATTATAGTGCGTATCGAAGGACCGGTTGAAATCGTCCATAGAGTGGGAGGTGGGGCGTAGCANGACATGAAAACTACTGTATTGTCGGTAGTCGATAGAGTTTAAGTAAAATGACTACTAAAAGTCTAAACTTGTCATAAAAGTTGTTTCCTTTGTAAATTTATTTTTACAGGATGCATGTGTTCGCCCATCTATTTCGGGTGACAATGATGTAATGAGAAGTGCGCATATCTTGGCGATTGAGGGAGAGAAAAAAAAACTATGTCGAATCTGACCATACGGTAGGTATCCTAATTCTAATATTTTCACACAAGGTTCTTTAGTTTTTCCATACTCTTACGTATTCTCTGTAGGAGATTGTAAATTTTATGTTTTTAAATGTTAAAATGAAAATTGGTAATTCTTCGTCAATAACGTCAAACTCAAATGTATCAACATTTTATATTTCAAAACAAGTGAGAGTTCCATGAACAACATGTCATCGTGATGATGACAATCAATTACAAGATTTAAAAAAGCTTCTAAATTTCATCATAATTTTGAAAAGTGAGTATTTTATGGTAGAAAATTCACTGTACTATTACAGCTTATATAAAAATAAGAAATTTTATAAGAAATTTTTAATTTTTAATTTTACTAATGGAAGACTAAATTAATACTTTTAGTTCACACAATGAGTCCCTGACTCCGACTCCGGAGTTACATCGAAAATTTGCGGAAATGAAGTAGTGACTGTCGAGTCATTTCAACTCCGATTCAAATTTGGGTCATGACGAACACTATCATCTCTCCAGACCATATCCCCCCCCCCTCCCATACCATTACATCCTGAATTGTGCATTTGCTTTCCCTTGTTTATTTCAGAGATGAGCATTATCAAGAGACTAGTGTTCGTCATGACTCCGAACGTGCTCAAATATTAGTATTCTCCGGAGTCAGAGTCGTGACTCAGGAGTGTAAACTTTTCGCTTCGGAGTTACTATTGAAGCCTACTACTGGTGCTATTACTGACTACTCGTAATAGCGCCTGTTGTTAATACTTATGTACCAACCACTGTCCCATCAAATTTAACATTAACAGTCACTATTACTTAAAGATTTGTATATTTCTTAAAAAAATATTGCAATATACATTCACGTTTGCCAAATCCCACAGCCAAAATTTGAATTTAAAAAATAAACATAAATACATTGAAATACATAGTTGAGGGATGATCTACACAATACCGCAGTTCCGCATTGAATCCAAATTGAAATTTCTGATATACTTGAGCATGTTACAAATTTGTTACATTAAAAAAATTTAATCAAACTTATTGTTACTATTTTATTTTCAGAATTACTCTATACTAACCTCAAGTCAGTCTAATTAAAAATAACTTAAAAAAATTCAGCATTTTTTCTCAATTTTAGGTGAAGTATAAAAGCGAAATACACAGTTCAAAATCAAATATTATGTCCTTTCCTTGGTATTTGATGGAACAAATTTTTGTGCACATGCGTAGAAGCTGGAGGAACTGATAGTGGAGAAAGAATACTTTCAAAATTGACTCGTTTAAACTAAATCAACTTCATTCTAACACTATGCGAAGATACCTCATTTGAAGCTGAATCAGCTAGTAATTCAGTATTTGCACAATCATATTCACATCATAGAAACAAAAACTAGATAATCAATGTCAGGAATTGTACTATTGTACTAAATTTCATAGAATTTGCAGCCTAATTTAGTCATTGTTCCAATTAAACAACGTGACTATCTTTTCCAGAGATATTAAGAATTTATTGAAGATTCTTTTGGTATTGGTAATCGACATTTTCATTAAAACGATGACAATGAGTTTACTAATGCTTAGCAAACGCAGCGTCACTTTCCTTATAAGGATCTCGATTATCAATAAGCAATCACCAACTAATGCTCTGTAAAAAGTAATGAATGTTATTGCTTCAATCAAAAATTTTTCTTTATTTCTATATTGTTACATTAGTTATTGTAGTTTGCTTTGCAGAAGACTAGTTTTTTTTGTGTAGTGAGAAGCGTTATAATACAGAATAATAGGAGAATGCTTCAAAAACTTGTCAGAAATACTCTGAACGCATATGCGGATATTGTACAAAATAAAAATCTTCAACTTACAAACTGTTCTCAATGTAACTTGAAACAAAAATTTTACTATCGCTCTGTCATGTACACTACCCTTGTATTCCTAGTTTAAAAAAGTCACCACATTCGTTAAAATTCGCGTTAATTTCACGTAAATATGACACTGCATTCCAAAATACTACCAAGTTTCATCCGTCAGTCATATTAAAACAACTCATTCTGCATTATACCACCACGATACTTGTACTTACCACTTCATGTGTATACTGATTGTGTAAATTAAATAACACTGAAAAAAATTTATAACTGTTTTAGTCATATTCAACATAGTCCCGAATGCATTTGAGGTGGAGTCATAAAAAAAGAAAGTTGGACTTATTTGAATTTTTTTCATATATTTAATAGTATTTACATTTAAAAATAATAGAAAATTTTTAAAATACAAAACAAATATCGCAAACTAAAATAACATAGTTTTGGCATGTCTATAGTGTTTTCAGATAGTCTCTTGCCTTCTATTCTTTTCCTCTTGGTTACGCGAAAGTAAAAATCTAAATCAGACTTATCTACACCATTTTTATATTAATAACAAAAAGAAGCTACAAAACTATTTATAGTCCGATAAAAATAAACTATTTATGAGTCCGATAATGTTAAAGCAAAACGGTGACAACTGAGTTACTCTTTCAAACCGTACTTCACTACAACCGAAACAATTAACGCTATAACTTTTATCCACATGTGCGCCGGATCGGAAAATTTATTAAACTATAGCCGGATTTTCACTAATATCTTGAGTCTTCTAATCGAAATACAGTAAACCTCGCCTAAGCTGATTCCCGGTTGAGATGAACTCTTTAAGGTCACAGAACACGTATCACGTGAAATTTACTTCGGATAAGCTGAACCTCGACTAGTACTAACCAAATATTTTTTTCCCCTGAGGCATCGGATGATTCAAGGTTTATTGTACACCTTAGTTTAACTATATACAGTGGAATTCGTTTAGTGTCACCCCCCAAGTGAACCCAACTTTTTGGTGAAAAAAAAAGCGATAATGGCAACTTTTTAAAATTTTGATGTTTAACACGGTGTTTGGTGACAAAAAACGGATTAGTGAATCTTGGCTTACCTATTTATTTTACTATGACAGAGTGAATGTTCAAAATTACATAAGTCTAACCTAAAGAAAATAGTAATTTTTTTGCACACAACATGAAAATGTTTCTTCGGTGATGATTTTGTCCAAATTTTCTAAATAATAGTTAGCATTTTTTGAAGCTCGTTCGTTTGTAACGTTACAAAGAATAAATATCTTAATTTTCTCAAGACGTCTGAACTGGTCCCGTACTACGAATATCTTCATGTTCAACTAAATTGACTTTTTACTTCCAGCATGTGTAATCTGTTCCTTCTTCAGAATTTTACTTACTGTACTTTTGTCAATGTGATAGTTATCAGATAACTTTCCTACTCACTTTGTCTAATTTTGCTGAAATCTGCAACTTTTGCTTAATTGTTAGTTGTTATAAATAAAACACTCGTTACCAATAGTATGCTTGAATGTATGACAATCTCGCAGTTGAGGTTTGAAAGCGGATTAGGTAATTTACTTATTTACACGGTGGAGTTTTTAAGTACTAGCAAAAATTACATCTGATTTTCTTTAATCTACTTTACGCGTCAAATCAAACAACCTTCTTATAAGAAAAACACGGACGAACCCATTTGTCGTATCCAGCAGCGTCAGCCTGCTGAATAAATTGGTATATGTTAGTTGGTTTGACCCTGTGGGTCAATTAAAAAATATCACATATGTGGCCGTGCCCCAGTATTTAAATTCTCCACTGTATCAAAACATTACCACAAATTCTTAATATAGATACTGGGTATTTTAACCAACTGTCCTCTGGAAGTGAGTTCTCGTTGTTTTTGAGGCGAATCTGCGCTGCTGTCAATGACTTCGCAGGTTTTGCTGGCTAGAACACAGTGTGCCCTTAATCCAAGTAAGAGGGACTGATTCAACTAAACTCTCCTCGATGAAATCACCTACTGCAAACTTGCCATTTCACCGGACAATCAAGAAATAAAGTTTGGAGAGAAGAATCCAGATGCTGTCGGTTGATGTCAAAATTAATTGTGAATGTAATTTTGATCTAGTTGTTACATCTACACTTTAACAAAGCAGGGCAATGGGTGATTTAATTGCGACATAAATGAATACATTACGAGATTATGTTGAGGAGTACTTATGTCATTTTGTTATCATTAATTTAAGCGTAGTGAGGTATTGAAGGCTTACCAAATTCATACGCAGAAATTTGGTTTAATTACTTCCACCACACTTACAATAGTAAAGTATAGGTAAAATAATCATCAAACTAATGTGGAATATTCAAGCATATATAACAGCATTTTGAGATTTTTGATTCCAAAATGTTTTCTGGGTTGAGTCTTGTTGGCAACAAAAAAACTAACGAAGCAAAACAAACTTGGGACAGACAAGATGCAGAACGAATTTTATTTGTAATTTAAGCTCATTCTAGCAATGTGCACGCCGTTTCAATTATGTCATAAACCGCTCCGTACATCCAATTAATTTTCATCCTATTTCTGTACTGAATACTAGTTTCAAAATCTTTTTTATCTTTCAAAACACAACCCAACTGGAAGATGAGAAAATTTTAAATATTTAAAGTTTCAGGCAAGTCTTGTGATGATCATACCTTGGCACTATTGGCATTGATGCAATCAAGGCTTACGAACAGAAAAATTGCAACTATTGTTCACATCTCTCA
The DNA here is from genome assembly GCA_002738285.1 of Holacanthella duospinosa. Lineage (NCBI taxonomy): Eukaryota > Metazoa > Arthropoda > Collembola > Poduromorpha > Neanuridae > Holacanthella > Holacanthella duospinosa. The sequence continues at coordinate 901,442 of NIPM01000030.1, forward strand.
ACCTTTCGGTTCCAATAATCATATCCTACTATTTTGAAAGTACGAGTAAACGTTATACAGTGGGAACAGCTGGGGAGTGGACAATGACACCCAAGTTCACACACCCCATCCGAACTGAACAGCATATATGGGAACAACATTTTTCACTAGTATCATTAATTAATGAGGTTCAGATTTTACATTAGTAGATTAATAAACTATAATCTTGTTTTAGAGCGTTAAAAGGTGGGGAGGGGCATATGCCTAAATGCAAAAGGTGTCAAAATTTGTGTTTTGTTTTTGAAGGAATTAATTTTGCTAATTCATTGTTTTTGCTAACTAATAATAGTTTTACGCTTAATTGTTTTTTCTCATTACTGGAATGGGTCTACCAGCACACCTGCGACTAATAGTTATAAAAATTAGTTACCGCTACCCTGAGGATACTTACCAACAAGTGATGGAANTTCTCATTACTGGAATGGGTCTACCACCGTATCTGCGACTAATAGTTATAAAAATTAGTTACCGCTACCCTGATGATACTTACCAACAAGTGATGGAAAGTTGCCCATCCATCTACAATTAACCATCAAATTCGAAGTAAGGGTACCANGGGTCTACCACCGTATCTGCGACTAATAGTTATAAAAATTAGTTACCGCTACCCTGAGGATACTTACCAACAAATCATGGAAAGTTGCCCATCCATCTACAATTAACCATCAAATTCGAAGTAAGGGTACCATAAAAAATATTATTGACAAGTTTGAATCGTCGTTCACACTGTTGGACTTGAAACCAAAAAATCTCCAGAAACCTGCAACTGGAGAAGAAATGGCAGCAGCTGTCATAGCTGCTACTTTACTCGATCCACACACGACAACTAGGAAGCTCGGTCTGGATTCCGGAATTAGCCAAATGTCAGTAGTGAAAATTCTAAAGCAGAACAATTTTCACCTCTACAAAATGCAAATACTGCACATGTTGAATGACAACGATGCAAATCGGCGATCAGATTTTCGCGAATGGGCACGTGTTTATGTGCCATAAAAACCCGGAATGAACGCGCTGCATTATTTTCGGTGATGAATGCTTAAGTTCATTTAAATGGAGAAGTCAACCGGCAGAATTTCAAGCTTCTAATAAATAGTCCAAAAATTACTTTTACAAAGTCGTAGTTAGTCAGATCCAAATATACTCATCCTGATTAATACTTGAGTAATAATCAGTCATATTGCGATCGCATATTTGGGTGTCCTTCATGATTTTATGATTTTAATATTCTATCCATTATTATTCAAATTAAATCATTCAGTTCCTAACCTACGCGCAAAATACTTGTGCCTGGTTCCTGGGTGGAGTGTGTGAACTTGGGTGTCATTGTCCACTCCCCAGCTGTTCCCACTGTATAATACAAATACATATACAGTAAGTCATTCTATTTGAAACCTCCAGAGCTGGGATAATTCAGATTAAGGATTAAAGTATTCCATGATATCCCTTGCTTTTAAATTTCAAGCAAAAAAAAATATGTTTTGTTACTTGAGGTGACAAGTGACCCAGGTCAATAGAGTTTCAAAAATCAATTGATGTACTGATTGATCAGCTAGTTCACTATTTGCAGCTACAGTTGCAAGAGGTTAAGCGCAATGAATATTTTCAACTTTTTAAAAAAAGGAAGAAATCAAAGATCCAAAATCTATTCCAAACTCTTCACCAACTTATTGGATAAGAAATTTACCAAGCCTCATTAATCAAAAGTGACTTGCGTTAGAGTAACAGCGGAAAAAAAAATTTGTATGGTGAAAGTTGTTGCAAATGGTTAAGCGCAAGAACGATTTTATTAGAATTAACGCGCGTTAAACTTTAAATTGCTACGCATAACTCATAGTAGTAATTAAATTGAACTCCTTTTGCTAAAATAAGTTGGTAGGGTCTTTCATTCATCGTCAGTATCCGTCAGAAATCAGCAGACAGTGGAGAAAGCTTTGCTAGAATAACTCATTGAGAAAAAATGTTAAGTTCTTATATACCCTTCTCTTTTTGGTCGAAACTCGTCTAAACATTATTTTGACACTGAATGTGAATATAGAATTCAGTTATAGTTAGAGGTTAAATTATTATTTAACATCTAAAATTATTTGCGAATTTAATTTCTGCATTGTTAGTGCTATGGTCTAAATTCTGCGGGCGAGTTACGATTCTATGTGGCTTTGATGAGGACCTGTCTCCAATCTCTGTTTATTTCTGACGAGTACTGTACTTTAATCGTGTTTCCAGCGTAAAAGTTTCAACTTTCTCCCATTCTGTTTTCACTGCAGTTTTTGGTCTTCTACGCAGTAAGTCTGTCTTCTGCAGGCTTATACCAGTCGAGCAATGATTCCCATAGATTTTCGATATGGTAGAGGTCTGGCGGGGTATGTTGGGTAAGTTTAAAATCCTAAGGGCGGGGTTTTTCTACCCCAATAATTCTGAATTGAGGTCCAGTTGTTATATTCTTCTAGCCTGCTTCAAATGTGCTCCTCAACCCCCGATAAGTTGAGAAATTTTTCAACGGGAATTAAAGGTATAACATTAGAAATCGTATACTGAAGTAAATTTTGGTTTGGTTCTAACCAGGGTTCGAAGTTCGATTTAAATCCTGATTTAAATCCTATTTAAATCGGATTTAAATCTAAAAATAAAAATCAATGATTTTTTGGATTTTTATTTTTACCCTCTTAGACAAACTTGAAGATAAATTTAAGAATTAACACTGCATCCAAATGCAGAATCCTAGCTTCAATTTCGTTTTAGGTGAAATAAAGTACTTGAACACTTGTCAATTTTTAATCTGAAGAATTATTTTCAGAAAAATTCGTTATCTGCAAAGTTTAAAAAAAAAATTTTTTTTCAATGCCCTTTCAGACATCATATTTTTCATTTTTGACAATTTAAATATAAAAATCCAAAAAATCCAAAAAATCCAAAAAATCGGATTTAAATTCAAAAAATCGGATTTTTTAGATTTTTATATAAAAATCCAATTTTTTCAAACTCTGGTTCTAACTCAACCCAAACCAGACTTCTCCTCTATGGTTCACCAGAGAGAGTATTAGCCTTCTATCTTGAATTGTATTATAGGCTGTAGCATTGACTGGATTAGGGAAATACAGTAATTCCATTGTACAGGTTGAATTTTTAACAACTATCTGAGGACACCCACACTACCAACTATTATCACCCATTCATCCCTTTGGTTTCCAGTTTTATCAAGTGGGTAAGTCACACATACAGTATGTTTCAGTGAAATAGCACATGTGGAAGATAGTTTTGGCCCATGATGTTTTGCTGGGGAAAGTAGTGGGCTATTTCATTGAAAAATATGCTTTGCCAACCAATTTTGTCATTGCACAAATGATTAACAGTTTCAGAAAGAGCTTTGGAAAGTAGTGTTTCACGTCGAAAAAATCAAGCCTCTACGATCACTGTCAAAAGTCATAATTTTTTTTTTGAAAATAGAAATTTTTGAATGTTAATTATGAAGGAGATAATGTAATAAAAGATTGTCGTTTCAAAATACAGTACTGGTCATAATTATAAACATAATGGAAGTTACTTTTGGCCCGTGGGGTTTGTTGATGGAGGAAGTAACTGTTTATAATGATTTTCAGCTTATCTCGTTAAATGATGTTATTTTATAAAAAAAAACATGGAAAAGACGTGTAAAAAATCAGGTCTCTAGAATGAAAAAGTCAAAAGTTATGATTTATTTAAAATCAAATGTTTTCTAACATAATCCTGAAACAGTAGTTAAAGATAATCGTCTCAGAATTACATTAAAAAACAATTGATTTTCAATAAATCATAACTTTTGACCCGTTTCTAGATCCTAGAGACCTGATTTTTTACAAGTGTTTGCCTACTTGTCTATGTTCTTTCATAAAATAACATCATTTAATCCGAGAAAAATTTAGTTAACGAGATACGCTGGGCATAATTATTAACAGTTACTTTTTCCAGCAAACCCCACGGGCCAAAAGTAACTTCCATTATGTTTATAATTATAACCAGTACTGTACATTTGAAACGCTGTTACTGTAATATAATGTGTTACAGTAGCAATTTTAGGTAATTGAAGTTATTTGTCTTCACATTACAATAATTACAATTACACAGTACAAACTTTTTCCTTTTATTTTGACATAATAAGCATATTAATTTCTTTTAATTTCTTTTTTTTTTTATTAAAAAAAAATTAATTTTTAATTTCTCTTCGGTAGCTTATAAGAAGTGAATCGAAAAGTGAATAAGCAGTTTTATTTCCAAATGTAAACTATGTTTATGCTTTACGATGCACAACTAACACTGCCTTTTTAGTCTTGTAAACATAATGAAGTATTAAATTTATGTGAACAAAGCTTTCTCTTCTCTACCCTAAAGTGTTTAATTGACATTATACCAGTATTCAAAATCTTTAGTGTAATCTATTTTACGCATTATTTTGTCCGAATAATGTCAAATTTGTATGATGCAGTGCAGATGTCTAACGAACCTACACGATGTTTATAAATAATAGTTACACATTTGGGATGAAAGACTTCTCTAATGTATTGAAAAATTTGTGCTCCACTGTAAACCAAGAACATATTCAAGCGTCAGTTATTTCTTTTAGGTTATTCATTTTGCCGTACCTTNATGTCAAATTTGTATGATGCAGTGCAGATGTCTAACGAACCTACACGATGTTTATATAATAATAGTTACACATTTGGGATGAAAGACTTCTCTAATGTATTGAAAAACTTGTGCTCCACTGTAAACCAAGAACATATTCAAGCGTCAGTTATTTCTTTTAGGTTATTCATTTTGCCGTACCTTATAATAGTTTACTTCCAACATGCACATAAGCTAATTAATTAAAATATTTTGTACCATGGCAGTCTGGCCCAGTCGAGGAAACTGCCGGAAAAATCCAGGTCTTCGCGTTGGGTTTTTCCTGGCCCAATTTTATTTAATTTTTCAAAAGAAGAAAAATGGCTCTGAGCCCGAAGACATTCCGGCTACACAGTTGCCACATTTGTCAGAAAGATTAATGTAATGATTCTATAATAACATTCAAAACTAACGTTAACATACTAAGCAATTGTCATCTTCAGGAAGAAATTTGATTTAATTCTTCTAACACACAAATTGAGGTCTATAATCCAATTTGATTGGCTCGTACAAAATATGATAATGAACGGAATGAGTGACGAGTGCCTCTAATAACTTGCGACTGTTTTTGTAAGAAATAATCTATTCTCTAAATAAAATTAATAATTCTCTAAATTAGTAGCTTTGAGGATTATCGGTTAGTTTAACTTTATCTTCTTCCTCAAATGTTGTTTACTAAAAAAATTTTTAATGTAATGACTACTCTCTACCAAATTTTTTGGTACAATTTTTTTTATATGCAACGATAATATTTTAATAATTATTCGAAAAAAAAAATTCATATGTATTCTCCTATTTCTATGGATAGTATGAGACGTTGCCGTATGTCGGTCGGGAGAAATCCCGAAAAAATTGATTTTCCTAATTTTTGACCAAATTACAAGTATACCTTAGCTAAACTTTTTTGTTCATTAGAAACAGAATAATAATGTGAATAGTTAGTAATATTTACATTTTAAAAATTTGTGAATTTAATAACTTTTATTTGCAAGCATAACATTTGTTTTTTAATTATTTCAAGAAATTTGCGTTTGGGGTAATCTTGCACGGTGTAAAGTTCCGAAATGCGATTAAGATTGGTTTAAAAATAATTTCAAGAACTTCTACCGTGTAACTTTACCCTATAAAAATTTGAAGTGAAAAATTACCTTTGGGTCAGGGTTTTTCCAGCCGTGCCAGAAAAAATCCCGATCCAAAAAATCTAAATGTGATTTTGGCCGGGGTTTTTCGTGGCTCAGCCTGTGCTTGTCCCGGCTCCGGAGAACCCCGGGCCTGCAGGGAATTCTTCCGACTGGGCCATGGATTATTTGGATGGAGTATTATGAGAAAAGAAGAAACCCAGACGTCGAGGTGTACCTAGGAAGAAAGAATGAAATAGTAGTTTGATCGGGTCTAGTGTCATTAATAAAAAGGCGGAGGGGGATTGTGTAGGAAAAGTATAGGTGGGTTGTGGGCATATAATTAGTGAGTCTTGCGTTGGAAAGAAGGAGACGGTTGGAAGAGGTTGTGGCGATAGAAAGTAATTAGGAGAGTCTTATCGATCCACCAGGTGAGACCCACCTTTCCTACCCTACTGCCACAACTTTTGACTATTGATGGATTTTATGTACGGAGAGAGAGCGAGCTCAACTCAGGCTTCATGTGATCCGTCGCCCAAGAATTGTCCAATCATCAGACTTCCTGCTTTCTTCCGTGCGACGCTTTCTCTCCCATCATTCAGTCCACTCTTGTCAGTCCCAGAGTCAAGAACTACTCAGGAGTTACTGAGAAACCAAACGCACTTCATTCCTACAAATTTATCTAACACACCATTCAAACCTATCTTTGTTGGATCCTTTACAACATCTTTGATTTCATTCGAACAAAAACAGAAAAGTTAAACCAATCACAGGTGTCGCTGAGCGGCAGAGGGTGAGTATTTCTCTCATTATGCTCGAATTATTCAAAATGATCAATTTATTCATCATAACACGCGCAATGGATTTTTTTGTTACGTATACAATACTGCTTTTTTCATGGTATGACAACGAAAGTAAGAAAGAGTTCCCTCTTGATAAGCACAAAGTATCTTAGACATAATAAGTTCTACATATTTTTATTAAAAATATATTAATTTTTTAGTAAATTTGATAAGATGTTTAGGTGCAATGCTTAAAAAGTTGGACACATGGAGTAAATCATTTCTGTCATAATAAAGGCATAAGATTCTTGCTCATTGGAATTAATGTTCCTCCTGAAACTGAAGGGTTGTTAATTTGGAAATGAATTCCCAAAAGAAGGTTAACAAGAATTTTAGTTTGAGTAAGCTGCTTGCGGAAGTGTGTTTCTGATTGGAATCTCTTGTTTATGATTCCAAGTGATACGGTTGGTCCGTGAGACTGACGAAACGACGCTTTCTGACGCCCAGAGTCGAAGGTTTGGTCTTATGTTATGAGAGAGTGAAGATAGTTGAGTGAAAGTTGGACCAGATGAAGGGGGTTCGAAAGTGAATATTCGAATGTGGATATTTAATAATGTAATTAATATCCGCTCTCTCTACAAGCATTATATCCTAATCTTAACTCCCTCGGACTAACAACCTTATTTACAGTCATCTCGTCTAAACATACAGTATCTAACTCTCGCTTTCACCACACTACCTATTCCGACTTTTTCAAATTAATAAATATTTTCCCTTATTTTTTGGATGTCTCTACCGGATAACTTTTCCTATTTCCCAAATTAATTGCGGTTGCTATAGTAGGATTTGGTATACAGAGAAGAGAAAAACACGCGAGAGTTCACCGTTAATTTCCTTTAGCATGGAGCTCATCAGTTTCTCCGTCATTCTCAGAAGTTTCTCATGACATTATGTATAAGGCAGTCAAAAATTATTATTAACTCCAAATTTTTCCTGAAGTCAGAAATTAGAAAAAAAAAATTTTTTAAAGATGTGCCGAATATTCAGTTCACCGGATAATTTGGCTGAATATTTCGATTTACCGAATATTCGGTATTTGGTATTTACTTGGAGCAGTAGACGAATATTCGGCCGGTTACTTGAAACAAAAAATTCAAGGGATTTAATTTGTTTCATCTTAATGTACCCTACCGTCTTAACTCTGTTGATTTCCTTTATTTTTCTAACTTTGCAGTAAATTATTTACTGTTTGTATGATGAATTGATAAACAACATTACCACTGGTAATGTTGGTAATTTACTGGTAATTACTGGTAATTTACCAGTAACAAAGCATTTCAAATTAATAAAATGATGCTCAAAGATGGCGACTCACCAACGTATTATGTTCGATCTCGAATTTTATGGCAGGCTACCGGTTAGGTTGCAGTAGGTTTTGTGATTTTAAGCCTTTCCTTTTGGTTCCGATGGTTTTCTAAATTATCAGTGGCTTTCTACTACATTTTTATAAACGAGTCGGCGTTTTTCTAAACCCCTGAGTATGCTTAAGCATGCTCAAGGGTTTGAAAAAACGCCGATTCAATAATAAATAGAGGATAGTTTGGTTTCAAATTTAACTGGGAGCCTTGCAGCTCGTTTTTTAATTTTGGGAAGCTTTCCGGATAGTTTGTTCAAAAAGCGAAAGTATTTAAAATGAAATCGCTTGAATTGTGTTATTGAGTGGACAGAGCTGAGTTAAGACGCCGTTCTTAAGTCTTAATTCCTACCGCTCTATGCCCACTTCACGGAAAGCTATTCTACTGGTACAGTAAACCTCGATAAGACTAAATCCGAGCGCCGGGAATATTTGTTTCGTGGTAGCCGAGGTAAAATCCACGTAATATGTGTGCTGGTAGCACGAAAAAGAGTTCGACTTACCGAGATTCCGTTTCATCATGTTCGCAATGTTTAGTCTATGCCCTAATTTTGCTTGTTCAGACAAACATCGTTTACTAGATCCGGCGAATACAGGAGTCAATAAGGAATAGGGTTGCATTATTAATCGAAATTTAATGATAATTTTTTTTGAACATATTGGGAAGGTTTGAAGTTTCGCGAGAGTAATTATGACGAGCGGATGATTTACAAATGTTAAATTAAACCGTTAAAAACTCCATAATAAATATTTAAGCTTTATAACCATCAAACTCAATTCTAACTCGTTGCGGTTCAAGGGTGAATATTTGTCGGAAAATTAGCGGAGACTTTATAGGCGTATTGTAGTGTAGTCTTGTTTCGTGTACCCAAAAAATTTCTTTATCTTCATTCATTTCACTCGTTTCATCTAAAAATAAATGTGTAAAAATATTTTTTACTGATTTTTTTTTAAAGATTCAAGCATGGAAAATCAGGAAAGTTGTACATAAGTAAATGGAAGTGTGAAGTTTTGTAGCTCCAAAACTATTGTTGCCTTTCGCCCTTCCTCCCAGTTTTCAATTTTCTGTCAGACTGAGAAGGAGAATTATTTCCAACTGTTTTTATTTGTTAAAGTTTTTTCGTGATGAGCCAACATTAAGCTCACTGAGAATTACTAAACCTTATAGATGAATGAGTCTGTTCCTTTCTGTTCGAAGGAAATGAAACTTTGAAATTTTTAATTGGAAGAGTTATGTAAAAGTATATGTTGAAAGAAGTTAAAGTAGATACTCAAACTTTAAATACTTAGTGAAACCATGGGTGGAAGTACGTCCTACGAGCCACCGTTGTCCTACAATAATTGGAGTTTTTCCTTTACTGAAAATCAATAAACGCTTTCATCGAATAAACAAAATACCAGAAGCATTCCACTGATAAAAGGAACCCAAAGCATCCCCGAATTCAAGTAGTAAGCTTATTAGCAAGGACAACCAAAAACTGCAAAAAATATTTTGAAAAAGTGCAAAAAAAAATTGAAAAAGTGCAAATAAGTGCAAATTTTTTAACCTCTCAGTTGCTTAGGGTAACCGAATTTCTAATGATTATTTTATATTAATAAGTGAATATTTGTACGAAATCACAAAAATTATGCGAGAAAATTAAACTCTAACAATAATTGATAAAGTTAAGATAGAACGCGTAGACTGCTGTTTTTCTACACAATTTTTGCAACGGCGAATAAAAACTACGCTAATAAAAGGCGATGAGTACCACTCGAAAAAAAATTACCATAATCAGCTTACTACTGATCTTTTCTTAAGTCTTACTCACTAACTAAGGGACACGCATGTCTCGAGTCTAATTTATATCTGATTGACAAAATCTCATGGGGATTAAATCAAAAAATAAATTTTTAAGATTTTCAGGTTTTAATGAGGTTGTTTGCCTTTTAGCAAGATATTTATCGTTTCATAGTCGAAATAGGTTGATACTTTAACATTTTTCTCAGTTTTCATAAACGTTTAGCAAGATTTTTAGCTTTTTTAGCAGAAATTTTGTCAGTTTTTTGCCAAAATTTAAGAAAAAATTTCATAAAAACTTGAAAAAATGCATTTTAATGCAAATTAGTGCATGTTTTTTTACAAAAGATGCAAAAAATGCGAAAAGTGCAAAAAAAGTTGACGATATTCGACGTCATTTGGAATGATTCGTGGAGATCCCGATTATGGAGTGGACAACCGGGAGTGGAAAGTGGAAGTGCAAAAAGGTGCAAAAAGTGCATTTGGTTAACCTTGCTTATTAGTTAAACATGCTCTTACAAAAAAAAAAGTAGTGCTTTATGAAAAATTTTCAAAAAGCATCAAATTCGAGCAATTAATGGAGAGTACTTAAGTTGAATTTAAATAATTTAGCCTTTGACTATGATTTGACTAAATTTAAAATTGTGGGTTGGAGTTAACCAAAGGGTGCTCAAGGTCTAACAATTGACAGAAGAGCCGCTATCAAAAACAGATTTATTGCAGATTTATTTGTATGACTGTACAACTGTACTGCTGTTTTACAGTGGAATTAATTTCCTTAAATATTAATCTTACGATAGGTCACTTCATTGCGTACTACTACTACTGCAGGGTGTACACAGAAAAATGAGACNTAAATATTAATCTTACGATAGGTCACTTCATTGCGTACTACTACTACTGCAGGGTGTACACAGAAAAATGAGACTATAGCAGGTGACGAGGAGACTGCTATACAGTAAGTATTCCAATTGCACAACGAACTCTGAATGGCCATATCAACTTACAGCCACTCCCTTCTCCCGTTAAGTACCGTAATACTTCGCTTAGGTGCATTGATTCTGACTTCTCAGTCTTAGCAAAACAATTGATTATAGTTTCGTCTTTTACATCGTTACACGACTGACAGACAATCTCAATACCACGAGCAAGAGTGACATGAGCAAAATTGTGCCCTTCGTCAAGAAATTTTATAATTAATTTTGAATAATAGCATTTCAGAAAATTAATAATACCAGCGTCAAGCGGTTGGCATTTGCTCGTAGTATTGGGAAGCAAAAAAAGTAATTCTACATTAATCCAATTTTGATTGTACCAAATGTGACCCACTGGAGGGCTGCGGGAACCCACGGGAGGGCTGAGGGAAGCTACAGGAAGGCTGAGGAAACCCACGGGAGGGCTGCAGTAACCCACGGAGGAGGTGCGGGAACCCACGGAAGGGCTGCGGCAACCTAAAGGAATTAGGGAAATACAACAATCTGAACTAAATTTAATTGTTTTGGAACTCTGAATTCATAGAATAGTACGAGTCGATAATCCCCAATATAAGGACCCAAACATAGAAAGGGCTAACTAGTAAAAGACACAAAGCAAAATCCCGGCAACACTACACCACGTTATGCCTCTGGGGCTGCATCCAGTAATTTTGTCTTAACTCTAGGTAAGTAAAATAATATAAAGTATCCCTTCCCTTCCTCTGACTAACCCTACTAACCAATTCTCTGTGAGGTAGGAGTAGAGTCATTCAAAGGAAGGAAAAGGAGTGNGGGCTGCAGGAACCCACGAAATGCATGCGGGAAAACAAGGGAGAGCTGGGGGAGACACGGGAGCGTTGCGGGAACCGGTTGATTTTTGCTCATATTTTGTAATTGAATCCAAAACGCAACATCGCAGTTCAGAATCGTTGACTGGACGTTTTTCCAGTCGCGCAGCATCCAAGGTATACTAAAAACTATTATCCACGTTGGCATGGAGTTTCAAATTTTTCTATATATAAATAATTACGAAAAATTTTTCTATATATTAAGCCAAATTGATGACCTCTTGAGGTCAATGAAGATGGTCATTGGATAGAGGAGAATGTTTTGAGCAAACCCATAAACTCCTAGAGATGTAGAAAAATAAATTTTTCTGTAATTAAAAATTTTAAAATGACCGGATAAAAATCAGTTAGCATAGTGTGTCAAATAATGTATTAAGTTAAAGAGTAAGTACCGGTGTTTGTTTTTAAAAGGAGTTAAACTTATGTTGTGACTTGAAGTAAAAAATTGTCCTTCAAAAATTTGAACATACACTGTACTCGCCGACTGGGCGTAGAATTCGTTGCGCAATTGGAATAATTACTGTACTCGAATTTTCGCTTTTTCTATGCGGTAGGTTTGAATGCAGAGTGAGATATGTGCGTCAAATTCAAAAAAATTAATTCAGATAAAGAATTCGTAATCAGAGTAAAAAGAAGGAAGCTTCACCCAATTGGTACAAGCAGCGGAAAGCATGATCATTTTTTCCAAATTGAAATGATATCAATAGTGTTCTCCTTTACTCCTTGTTTGGCTTGAGTCAGAGGGACTGACTCTGGGAGTCATGACTTTGAATCTCTAAAGATTGGGAGTTGACTCCCAATAGTTGGGGATCAACTATTCGAACACGAGCCTCTACCTTACAACTACCACATAGTGACACAGTAGGAAAGTGTATAGCAGACTACTATAGTCTCATTTTTCTATGTGCACCCTGTACTTACTACCAATATGTATATGACCTTTCCATTAAAAATGCCCTTGCTTAAGTTCGATAAACAAATAATTGAAAATTCTCTGAACGCACATGAGCATCTCTAAACATTCTTGAGCGCATGGCAAGGGCCGGAACTAATTTTGTCTTTTGTGCACTATCATTTAACACTTCCACAAATGGTAATCCAACACGCATGGGAGGAGTGTATCAATTATTCCGATTTTTCCTGGGAAAGATAAATGACGTGAGTCAGACATGTGAAACAAATGGAGTTATACGAAAATTGTAACATCCACAGAATCATAAAAAATTTTTATACACTTGCATACTTTCAAAGTTCCATTTTTTCTCTCGATGAAATCGAAATTTCAAATTCAAAATTTGTATTAAAGGAGTAAAATAAGTGAAGTATCGTAAACATTTAAAAAGTCATTTGTCTAACGCCACAAAATACTTGACTAATTTTGTTACCAGTACCAAAAACCAAGAAAAAATGATAAAAGATTTAGATTACAAGATGCTATACAAATCCACAGATGCTGCAGAACGTTGGAAGGGCACTTTATGATCGCCTTGGTCAGTGCATTGAAATGGATGGTCATTTAGAGCAAATGATACACTAATAAGCAGCTGGTGTACTTTACAAAAATTAACTAAACTCTAAACTCTAAAATAAAAGTAATAAATTGTTTGGCCATGTATACTAGTTTGACATGGTGGGTGTTAGGAGTGTGGGGTATCCCCTGTCAGTTGTTGGACCTCTCTGTACATGTAATAAAGCAACGAAAGTCAGAATTTTATGTAATCTGATCAAAACTAAAAATAACTATTCCCAGGAGACTTTTTAGAGTGGTTTCTTTTCGTATGAAACACCTAGAATGAATTCTTGAACTTTCATAAAATTAATTAATATCTATCTTACAAGTAAAATTCACTTACTTAATCTTACCTATGTATATTTACCATAACATTAATTACTTCAGTGGTCTAATCACCATAAACTTACATGTATACAATTAGCTTGTTTTAAACAGTGTCTAAGTATAATACGATTTTCTATTGTAAAATAGTACTTTAGACACTTAAATAAGCTACTATGAAGTGAAATAAAATGAAATGAAATGAACTTTCCAATTATCTTCTACTTTTAGTGAAAATAATCAATTACATTAAGTTTTCACCATTAATATGGATGGATTTGTGTATAAAAATGTCATTTACAGTATTGAGGCAAACAAATTAATTCCGAATACTTGAATAATTCAAAGGCAGGAATTGGTTGAAAAATTAATGAATTATCTTTCATGGTTAAAATTAGGGATGTACAGAAGGGCACCATTCGGGGCTTGGCCGTTGGAACGAATCTCCGGCTGCGGCCGCACGACCGAAGACGGAGATTCGGTCCATAGATGGTAACTACTCTTTGCCCACCAGCCCACCGGTGCATAGAGCTGTCCACCGCCCAACAAAGCCTAGAGGTAAGTAGGTCCACAGCTGTCGTGCATTACATAGATAGTTCTCATGTAAGTCTACTATAGGTGACCAATAACAACTGACAAGGGATACCCCACACTCCTATCCACAATCCTGTCCAACTTGCATACATGGGCAAAATATTTATTACTTTTACTTTGGAATTCAGAGTTTAGTTAACTTTAGCGAAAATTACGGACTCCTGTATTTCATCCGACGTTGCAGTCTTTACACGAGGTTTTGGTTTTTCATCTAATAAGCTGCAAGTTGTTTCCAACTTGTTAATAAATAATTTTACCGCGTTTACAATCCATATTTGATGGTTCGCATTAAAAGGATGCGCATTGAAGCGTGTCATTTTTTTGTTGGTAAGAGTCGTCAAGATAGCGGTAGTGGTATTTGATGACAATAAGTCGCATGTTTGGTGGTAGTCTGATGACCCAAACAAGCAATAGTGAAAATAGCTCACAAGATGTAAGACAAAATAATCCAAATTGAAAAGAATTTAATTCAGTTTGTTATGCAAAGTCGACTATTCTGAAGTCACACTCATCACCCAACCACACATCCAGGGTGGGCTGAGGTCTTTTACAGCAAAGCATTCCTTAAACTTCTTTAAATAAAGCATGCAAATTTATTTCTAAAATTGTTAATACCTGAAGTAATAAACATTTTGCCCATGTATGGAAGTTGAACAGGGTGGGGGGTAGGAGTGTGGGGTATCCCTTGTCAGTTGTTATTGGTGACCTCTGTAGATGTACAATGCTCACTTCACATATTTACGTCCTTTGCGCGTAAACACGTCATTTGCGCACGTACAATGCGCATTGAGCACTTAAACGTTTTTTGTGTGCACATGCACATGCTCAATGTGTACTTCGCATAAAAGCTTCCGTTGCGCATCCTAACAATGCGCACTGCGTTGTACAGGTCCACTGCAAAAGTCACAATGCGTAGAGAGCGGGAGCGGAGCGAATTGGTAATGTTTTTAGGGGGTGACAGCGAAGGTAGGCGATAATAATTTTGGACAGCGAGAGCGGAAGCGGAGCGAGCCAAAATATATTTTAGAAACGAGAAGGAGTGGGGTAAACCGCTGACCTTTAGGTGAGAAGAAATATGTTGGCTGGCCGACTACCTGATAGTGCATGCTACTATTTCCAGTCCCACAATTAGGCAATGAAATTAAAAATTAGAAAGATTTATGAAACCTCATAGTGGGGTAGTTCTTCGTCAATTGTATCAAAGCCGGTCGCATAGAAGTTTCTAATTTTCAATTTGATACGATTTATAGCTAGGGAAACTCATCCTGATTATTAGCCTCATTTTCAAAATTTGAACTAGAAAAAAAAATTTTTTTTAAGTCTGAATAATTGGGGAAAAATTCACATTTTTATTAGAGCTAATGGGGAAATCAAGAAGTTTGGTCGCAATTTTTACATGTAATCGATAAATAATATTCACTTCTTGGAATGTTGTGAAACTATACTTCATGATGAGTAAGATGTAATAAAAATTGCGACTTATATTGGACGACTTTGGCCTAGAAAAATGATAACGTGAATGTTTAAATTTGTCGGAAATCGTACGAAACCGGGGAACATGTTACCAATTCACACTTAGCACTCTATTCATACTATAGTTAGGAATCTTCTATATAATTCAGTGTGTTTGGTCGCGTCTGACACACATATTCTCTTAAACTAAGCAATTTAGATATAGGGTAACCTATTACAATTATCATTGGTATGTATTTGTGATGTTACTCATGCTATTTTTATTAAGGTCAGAGGTAAGATGTTCGAGTTTTTGATTTTATAATGAAAAATGGGAAAAAGAGATAGGGAGAATACAGCAAAAAAATTGTCATATAGTTTCTATATGGCTTTTTTTTTTGGTTTGAGAGATGGAATGTGAAAGGCATGTTCACTCTACTTATAAGGTTTTTTATATATTTTTAAAACAATACAACAATCATTACAGACTGTCATGGTTCAGTGGTTATGGCATGGGAGTTTGGTGGGTTTGGTCGGAGGTTCGATTCTTGGTTGGGTGTTGTAAATTTTTTTTTCCCAAAAAAAATATAAACAACATTGTCCTGATGCAGATATAAGGCTGCTTGATTAATTGTTTCCCTCCAAAACGATAAAAAGAAACATGATTTATTTAATGAATTTTTAGAAAATTAAGACATATATAGTGATACCTATATATACTTNAAAGTGAGTTTACAACCCTTCACTACCTGAAACAAAGACTATAGAAACCACTTTTGGCATAAGTGATACTAAATTTAGGCTAATCCTGTATAAAATTTATTGGAGCCATCTTGCAGCCAGAGCCATGGCTCCGGAGCCGGCTCTCAAATATCAGGGAGACGTTGAGAACACTGTACAGTCAGGGGCATCTTCTATATAATTCAGTGTGTTTGGTCGCGTCTGACACACAAATTCTCTTAAACTAAGCAATTTAGATATAGGTTAACCTATTACAATTATAATTGGTATGTATTTGTGATGTCACTCATGCTATTTTTATTAAGGTCAGAGGTCAAATGTTCGACTTTTTGATTTTATAATGAAAAATGGGAAAAAGAGATAGGGAGAATACAGCAAAAAAATTGTCATATAGTTTCTATATGGCTTTTTTTTTTGGTTTGAGAGATGGAATGTGAAAGGCATGTTCACTCTACTTATAAGGTTTTTTATATATTTATAAAACAATATCACAATCATTACAGATTGTCATGGTTCAGTGGTTATGGCATGGGAGTTTGGTGGGTTTGGTCGGAGGTTCGATTCTTGGTGGGGTGTTGTTAATTTTTTTTTTTCCAAAAAAATATAAACAACATTGTCCTGATGCAGATATAAGGCTGCTTGATTAATTGTTTCCCCCCAAAATGATAAAAAGAAACATGATTTATTTAATGAATTTTTAGAAAATTAAGACATATATAGTGATACCTATATATACTTAGATTGTCACCCGACTGACCTTTCATAATAAAGTGAAGTTTGCTAACACACTTGCATAGTTTTAAAATCCTATTCATGTCTAAAAAATCAATTGGCTGGTGATTATGGAGTAAGAATTTCGGTGAATCAGTTCGAGGTTCGATTCGTAGTAAGGATAATATTGTTTTTCTAAAATTTTTTGTGGAAAACTTGGCATAAATGAATTTTGGGTGAGCTTGGCATATGACTCGAATATTTTTGGTTGAACTTGGTATTTGATTCCAAAATTATTTTGGGTAAGCTTGGCATAAAATCCAAATATTATGGTGAACTCGGCATACGATTCCAACTTTACAGGTGAACTTAGCATACGACACCTAGCATACGACACCAATATTTTACGGGTAAACTTGGCATACGACACCCAACAATATTTGAATGACTTGGCATACGAAACACAATATACTTTGAGTAAACTTGGCATGCAACCCCAATATACCTGCGTGAATTTGGCCTACGATAAAAATATTTTTTAGTGAATTTAGCATACTCCACTCAATATATTTTGGATTAAGCTAACGTATACCCCAAATTTTTATGGTGAATTTAATATTCGACCCCAATATCATTTGGATGAACTTGACATATGACCCTGATTTTTTTGGGTAAACGTATTACAATATTTAATGGGGGAACATGGCATACATACGAAATATATTATGGGTGAACTTCGTTTTCGACGTTGATAAATTTTGAGAAAACGATTGCAAACATATTTTCGTATTGTTCGCATACTTGGCATACGAACCTAATATGTTTGCTTGATCTTGGCATACAACCCTAATATACTTTGAATGAATACTCTACACCCCCACAATACATTTTGTGTGAAATTGCGATACGACCATTTTTTGCGTGAACCTAGCATACCACATTTTTAGAGTGAATTTGACATATCCGCTAATATACTTTGAATTAATTTGACATATGTACGCAATATACATTTGGTGAGTTGGCATATGATCCCAATATGCTACTTAGCCAATGACGCAAATATTTTTGAGTGAACTAGGCATAAGCGAAAAGTATTCTATGGGTGAACCAGGGATCCGATCCGATTTTTTGGGTGAAATTGGCAAACAAACCCAATATATTTTGGGTTAGCTTGGCATACTATTTCAATATTTTTTAATGAATTTGCGATTTGAGCATGTACAAAAGGGATGCTGGTAGAGTCTGGAGGGAACAGGGATGAAAGGGATACGTGGATAAGGAATGGGAGGGAAGGAGCGAGCATGGATATGAATAGAGACAGGGACGGGAGGGATGCGTGCATGTGCGGAAGGGGTGTAGGCATGTACGAAAGGGATGCGGGCAGGGACAGGAGGAATAGGGCATGTACGGAGGGGATGCGGTGATGAACGACAGGGATGCGTGGTACGGACGGGAGGCATGCGGGCATGGAGAAAGGAATGAGGGCATGTACGGCAGGGTTACGGGCAAGGTCGGGATGGAGCCAAGCAAGGACGTGAGGGATCCAAGCAGAGACGTGAGGGATGCGGGCATTGACGGAAAGAATGCTATCGTGGGTGGAAAGGATGATGGCATCAACAAGCGGGGTGCGGGCATTCTAAGAAGTTAAAAATAATATAATGCGCTGGATCTGGTTGGAAACGCTGACAATCAGCAAATCACAAGGACAGTCATTGTCAAATGTTGGTATTTATTTATCTTCGCCGTGTTTATTCACGGCCGAAGCAAAGGTAAAGATAACGACGGTGCCCGAGTAAAAGTAACGTTAAAGTCAAAGTTATACAATCTCTCAGACAAGGTAAATTTGTAGATGGTTACTGTTAATTGCGTTTACAAAGAAATTTTTGAGTAACGAATTAGGATTTTATTTGTAAATAGCCCAAAACTATTAATTTGTAAATAGCCAAAAATTATAAATTTTGTTTTACATATTTCCATTTTAAAGGAGACTAAAACCTAGCCTCTATCTACTGATCAAACGTTGGGCATGGACAGGGCTTTGCTGACAAACCCCAAGTACGCTCAAGGCTCAACCATGATTTATTTTATTTATTATACGGCTATATCAGATACCATTTATTACGACATTCAACTAACAGACGCTGCCTCGTTTGCTTACCTGCTTTGTTCAAAATCTGCTACACCATTTTTTGTTGATCTGCTTTCGTTACTTAATGGAATGCCCGCGGCAGCGCTAGCCGTGCGAGCGAAGCGAGCGTCGGCTAATTTTTTATATTTTGACATTTTCATTATTATGGTTGTTACTTGTAATTGACCTAAGTCAATTAAATCCGCCAAAATCACAGTATCTCCCTATAGGCTGAAATTGAAGACTAAGGAGTACAACAAGCCAATTAGTTAGTTCATGCATGCATTAATTGATTCCATTGCATCCCGATTGACAAAGGTCATCAGTGACCTTGAATATCAAAATATTTCCGTTTTAGCTGTTATTGAAATTCGGCTATTTCTAGTTAATTAGGTAATCAATTTTCCAAAAAAAACTCTTTCAGGGCCAATTAACGCTTTTTCCCCTACTGTCGCATTAAATCGTACTTTCAGTAATTATTGCAAACTCCAAAATTCAAAATATTTCAGTAAAATTGAATGAACTTAGATTAGATTAGAAATAGAAAAACAGTTAAATTGATGACAAATCAATTACCCTTGATATCAATTGGCAGTATAATGAGACATAGATAGTGTACAACTAGCGCACATAATTCAAGCAGAATTTCAGCATTCTGGAGTTGGAAATTGCTTTATACTTTTTAAAAAATATTAATTTTTGTTCAAAAGTTTTTGAATGCTGCTTCAATTGATTTGTTGATCGTCGCGGAGCACCATAACTGTCGCGGCGATTAAAGAATTTTATTTTAAGTTGAAATTTAAAAAAAGTTCATTAAATACTTCACTTGCATTTAAGATTACTGGAAAATACTCATGATCCAGGCCCTGCTTTGGTAACTCGATGGCCGATGTGTACCGTCAGGGCCGATGTGAAAAATAAAAAAATTTTACTAGAAAAGTTCCAAACCCTACAAAGTTGGTAATCCCATTCTTGGTATCATGATGGTCAAGTTCAACGTAACCGCCCTTGCTGTTAAAAATCTTTAGAGAAATTTTTTTTGGTAATATCAGAATTACCAAGAAAAAGTTGATCATATACTGTTATCCATACGACAAACATTTGTGATCGTGGTGACTGCGGTGCACCATCATAGCCACGGGGTATAGAGATTGTAATTCGGAAATTCAGGAAAATCTAGAATATTGCTTAACTTTTATTACAAAGAATTTAACAATATTCTATTCCAAAAATATATCTTCAAATTCTACTTCAATTGTAAGTTATCAAACAATAGAGGAATTTAAATATAAGGTTTAGGTCTGAACTGATTTAATTTTTCTCGACATTCACACTCTCGGTTTAAGTCTGAGTTTGTTTTAACTGAACAGTTAAAATATTAAGTCCATACCAACATTTGACGTGATTGCTTGCATGCAACGATAAACCACCCATAAAATTATAGAAAACTCGTTTCAATCGTAATAACTTTAAATGAAGAGCACTGTTTCCTCTACTTCTAATTTATGTTGGTAATAACTTTAACGGTTGACACACTACCAGCAATGAACGATTTGGAGTAAGGTACATTTTTAACTTTAATGTGTACAAAGATAGAATAATTTATTTAATGTACGTTTTTGCGATATTAGAATTTTTCACATTCTAATATGTAGTAATAATACTTAATTTTTAGTTTGGAATATTGGAAAAGTTCGCTTTTGATGTTGTGTATTTAGTATTTTTTGTGTAAGCNGGAATATTGGAAAAGTTCGCTTTTGATGTTGTGTATTTAGTATTTTTTGTGTAAGCTTGAATCTAATGTTTAGTTACTATAGTGTATTAATTCGTCAAAATAGGTTTTGCTGTATTAAATTTTTTTATTGTATTTCATATTTGTNATCTAATGCTTAGTTACTATAGTGTATTAATTCGTCAAAATAGGTTTTGCTGTATTAAATTTTTTTATTGTATTTCATATTTGTTTGCGGTATTTGTATCGAATATTTCAATTTTTTCTTAATTATTATTCCATTTTGCACATATTTGGAATAAAGTGAATTAGTCACAAGAGCGCAAGCCAGTGGAATTATATTTCTTGCCGACACTTGGTTCTAGACAGTGAAGGTATTCGTCTCGTTGCTCCGCCTTAAGACTACAAGTCAATTCGCAGTTTTGCTAAATTTTTCTGTTGCGCAGAAGAGCTCGTCTACAAAATAAAAGACGGTCGGTACCAAATAGTATTTTTGCTACTTTAGTATCGGCAATAACATTGTAAACTACAAGTTCGCGTAATCACTACAACGTTGTGTGGATGGAAAGTTAATGACAAACTAATACAGTGGAATTCGTTTAATGTCACTCCCAAGTGAGCAAAATTTTTGGTGATTAAAGCGAAGGTGACAGAAAGCGATGATATATGCAAATTTTTTAATTATGGTGTTTAACACTTGGAGACAAAAAACGTATTTGTGAATCTTAGCTTATCTGTTAATTTTATTATTACACAGTGAGTGTTCAAAATTACATAAGTCTAACCTAAAGGAAACAGTCAGTAATTTTTTTCTGCACACAACTTGAAAATGTTTCGTCTGAGTTTTCTAAGCTTAGTTAGCATCTTTAGAAGCTCGTTCGTTGGTAACATTACAAAGAATAATTCTCTCAATACTCNTGTGATGATTTCGTCCAAGTTTTCTAAGCTTAGTTAGCATCTTTAGAAGCTCGTTCGTTGGTAACATTACAAAGAATAATTCTCTCAATACTCTTCTCAACTTGTTCCATACTAGGAATATATTCATGTTCAACTAAACTGTGTTTTTACTTGCAGCCTGTTCAATCTGTCCCTTCTTTTTCAGAATTTTACTTACTGTACTTTTGTCAATGTGATAGTTGTCAGAGATAACTTTCTTACTCACTTTGTTGTCTAAGTTTGCTAAAATCTTTAATCTAAAACTTTTGCTTAATTGTTAGTTCTGTTCTTTCACTTATGCCCATTACCTTATAGTGTAAAGTGAAATTCAATTTCGAGGAGTTAAAAAAGCATAGATGTGAAATTCAAACAATGACAGCAAAGTTGCCATTAAAAGAAGTAAACTTCCATGTGTGGGGTTGGAATCGGTGACTCAACATGAAATATGAAATTAGGCGAAGTGACATAAGGTGACATGTTCTTACACTTAAGTGCATGAACATCCACCGGAAATTTTAAAACTGGTGATACAAAGAGACTTGTGACAGAAGAAGAAGTGACATTAAACGAGTTTCACTGTAGTTCAGAATGTGACGTCGCTCAATTTTTCACTAATTTGAGTATCGGTAGTATCGGCATTAAGTAGATAGAAAATATAGATTTAACACTTTGCCCGGTTTCCGCCTTTAATTTTAATCCCTTATATTTCTCCATCAAATGCCGTACTTTAACTTTCACCATCATACTTCAGCAGTTCGATAACTAATTTTCCTTGATCAAGCGCTCGTAGTAGATAGCTGCGTTAAGTTTCTATTTGATACAAATTTTTATTTAGACTATCGCACTTTAGACTAAACAATCGCAATTAAAAATTTGAGGCATTGGATTTACGGAGAATTCAAAGTTGTGAACATTATATATGATACACTACTGGACATAATTATAAAACAGGCAACACTTTTCCTGATATTTCCAAAATCAATGAGCCAATGATTACCAGATTCACATTAAACGTGGGAAATATTGTTTCACGCCCGTTGTAGACGTAACTTTATCCTAACTTTCCCGTCACTCTTCGCGTTACCATAACGTCAACCGTCACTCTTAGCGCATTTAGAGGTTGTTTAAACTCAACGCAGAGTTATTTTAACGCTAACCTAATTGTTAAAGTTTTCTTTAAAGGAGCTCTAAATTATCCGTGCGCTGTCGTAAAGTTGGTTGACTATCAACTTTGTTTAAGTTAGATAAAGTGACGGAGGAAGTGAGGCGTTACGGCAACTGTAAATTGATTCTCTAAAGTGAAATATCACTCGACTCATCACCCGAGCAACCATAGAGTTAAAGTGACGTTAGGTATAAATTGAAATTTTTAACATCCTCAGAAGAATAATTCGGAGGAAGGACACCTTAGAGTTAGGTGTACAACGGGCGTTAAAGCAGTAGACCGAGTTTCACATTTTTAGTTTCATAATTACTAAAGAAATTAATCCGAAAGCTTAAGTGAAAGTGGAGAAAGCTGGACATAATTATAAATCAGTTAATTTATTTCATTGTTCTCTTCGGGGTTTATGAACCAATCGCTTCATTTTTTCATTTTAGTATTTAATTAAATCTCCTTTAGTAAGAATGAGCTTAGAAAGCTTCTTTTTGAGAGAAAGAGAAAGACTTTTCAACAATGAGTCGGAAATTGAATGCCAGGCTGCTTTTACCTCAATTTTCAGCTCTTCTAGATTTCCAAATTTCCTTCCTTCGGCATATACTTTGCTCGCCAAATAGCCCAACAGATTTACAATGGGATTCAAATCCGGAGAGTAGGCTGGCCATGCCATAACGTGGACGTTATGTCGCTAAAGATAGCGTAGTGTTGAACGAGAGGTGCGACATCTGGCCCCATCCTGCATATAAACACCTTCCCCTCGTCCCAATTCATGGGGAAATGGTAGGAGACATGTATTCAGATGATCTTGGTATTCACATCAATTCTGTCGGTGATCCAAATGCCAACGGAGTCTTACCGTAACAGCTAAATTCTCCCCAAATCATAAACGATCTTCCGCCCGTGTGGCGCTTTGAAAATATAACCTCTTCCTTCCTAAAAGCATGCCAATATGATCTATATCCATCAGGTCCGTCCAAATTTTTTCGTCGCTCCAGATGACATTTTCTACTTTTCACCCCTAGCAATGTTTTTACTTGCCCATGCCAGACGCTTCTCCTTTTGTGATTTTGTAAGTTCCGGATAAAGGAAGTCGATCTGCCAATGATTCTACCGATACTGGCGTTATGACTTACTCTTCAGAATCTTGATTTGACCTTTTTCAAATTGTGAAAGTAAGATTCCTTTAGGCATATTGTCTATTTAGTAATCATAAATAAGGAAATTTTTTAAATAAACCACTTTTGGGTTATTGATTATGATCAGTGATCCTAACTTAACTAAAAGATATCCACAGTTTGTATAAATTCTTCAAAATAAAACCTTGTTGCTTCGCCTGTTTTATAATTATGTCCAACTTTCTCCCGCTCAATTTCAAGCGTAGATATTTTCTAATCCCCATCGTCAAAGTTAGTCAGACTTAGCACACTAGTTTAAAACAATATTTTTCACGTTCTATGTTAATTTGGTAATCATTGGCTCATTGGCCTTGGAAATATCAGGAAAAGTGTTGCTTGTTTTATAATTATGTTCAGTAGTGTATATATTTGCTGACCACTTTCACATTTTGTCTCGCTGTGAAATGTGGTTGGCAAGTTCTGAATTTTGGAGCGTGCTTTCATTTTTGTAAAGACTTCTGTGAAAGTGTGAAATTTTTTCGGGTGAGACCTGTTTTTCAGCAATTCACTCATTGCTTGTTCACACTTTATGGGGTGGAGTTTGCACTTCTCTTGCACACTTCTGTGAAAGTGTGAAACATTAAAAGCTAAACCCTAGTTACACTTGATTCAATTTTTCTGCAACGCTTTGTGGTGGTGGAGAACAGCCACTTTGAAATTTAGACAGGGATTGTCACAAAATTTAGACATGGTGGGATCTGATCCCATATTTTATCGATACGGGGTATTTTCTCTCCTCATTTGCACTACTTAAGCCCCAGGTTCACTGTTGCAAAATTCTTTCCAAGCAGAGCCTTCCATGGAAAGAAATCCTTTCCATGGAATATTTCCTTGGACTGTTTTGCCGAAAAGCGAAGAAAAAAAATAGTTCGTTGTATATACTTTCGTCGGAATGAATTTCTGTTGAAAAAATTCTGTGGTACTGCCACGCCGCAGAAACAAAAATTTCTAGGAAAGCATTCGGTTCAAAAATAGAACCGAGTGGAACTTCAAAAATTTGGCAGCAGAATATTTTCCTTCCACTTTCAAAGAAATTCTGCTGCGATGCGAGGTATGGAAAAAAGTGAAAGTGTTCGGAAAAAGAATCTGTTCATTCTTATCTGCAGAAAATTTTTCCATTTAATTATCCTTTGGTGAAGCATAGCTACCGGAAATTAAAAAGGAAGGAATTTCCGTCTACGGAATTACTCCGCGCATTTTACTTTTTACTTTTGAATTCTTTTACGGTGGAGCATAGAAAAAAAGACACGACGTACAGAAAATTTTTCCGCGGAACAAATTCTGCCACGGTGAACCTGGGGTTTTAGCCTAGATGAACAATCTTGTTTTCAATCTCAATACAACTCCAAAACTCGCCTGTGCTTCCCATTAACACACCATTTTCTCTTTCCTTCCCTGCGCTGCTTAAGTAGTCTACACTTTTAGCCTCAATTTTATTCTCAGCTTGTTATCCTTGGCTGAGAGGCAAAAACTTCTCCTTCACTTTTCCCACCAAACTCTTCCCTCGCAACTGAGCTGGTCATTAAATGCACGGCACATTGTGAAAATAAGTTAATTTCATTATTTGACACCTTCAAATTTATTTGATTGATTTCCTGTTGCTGTGTGTTGGTAGCTTGTTTCTAATTGGACTCTGGACTCAGGAGACTTTTAGCAGTTGCTTCCTTTGTAGGTATGACCAAACCGAAGTCAGTGATTTAGCTTTAGCTAACGAGCCATGGGTCTGATTCTCTCTGCCAGATGGTTAGAATTAATTATCAAAATTTTTTTGCTCAATAACTTTGCATATAAAAAATAAATAAGAAAAAAAGAACCCTGTACAAATAATGTTGTCTAGTAGTCCCTGTCAGATTTAAATTAGATTTTGCAATCGGTTGGATTCGATCCTTCTGTACGCAAAAATTTTTTCTAAGTTTTTTGACTTTTCGGTTCCCTTACAACTCAAAAAACTACCTTTACAAAAGTTGTTGTGAATAACCAATGGAGGAAGATATTCCTCTAACATTTTTCTCCACGATGACCTGGTCAGGTCAAAGTTCAGGTTTCTTGATTTTCCGAAGTTTTTTTTATTTTAACCTAAACTTTGCCCTGACCAGGTCATCGTGGAGAAAAATGTTAGAGGAATATCTTCCTCCATTGGTTGTTCACAACAACTTTTGTAGAGGTAGTTTTTTGAGTTGTAAGGGAACCGAAAAGTCAAAAAACTTAGAAAATTTTCGAGATGGGGATTTGTGTTAAAAAACTTAGAAAAAATTTTTGAGTACAGAAGGATCGAATCCAACCTTTGCAATCAAGTAGATCTTTCCATGCAAATAATGTTTAAATGGGACAGAATGTCCTTCGGCTTCTCATTTGACCTCTGGAGGTTACTAAAGGTCAAATTTGATTTTTAGTACTCCTTGTCACATTTTAACAGAATTTCGCCAACAAATAGATCTGCTGGTTGGATTCTAGACTTGAGTTTTTCAGCCCATATATGCAGACGTCACCTGCCATAAGTGCGAGATAAGTTTCAGTATAACCAGGTAAACACAAACTGGAGGGGAAAAGTTAATTCAGAAAGTGTAGACTACTTAAGAAGCGCATGGTAGTTAATCATTGCCAGGTAAGGAGTTCACTGATTCATTTATGAGTACAGTATAGGTGATAGTCTTACGCTCATATTCCTCACAGTTTAACGTTAGCAACTTAACAACCTGAGTACCAGTGGAAAGAATTAGCCAAATTGCCAAATCAAAAAATGGATACTTAATCTACATAGGGAAATGCGTTGGGTGGATAAGAGTCAGGCGTATTTGAAACATAAAGGGATTAAAACTTACAAAATTAATTTAAAATGGATCGCTATTCTGTTTTAATGGATACTAGAGTCTGTAGAGGTCTTGAAAGTGAAAGGTTAGCTAAGTGGTTAAGTAAAAGCTTGAGTTATTCCCTTAGCGTATCTTTTGAAATTTGAGTCAAAGTAAATTCGGGAATATATGATAGGGTTAGAGGAGGTTTGATATAAGAGCTAACCTCCGTCAAACAGTTCTAAGCTATCTTCTGTAAATTAGATTTATTGGGTCCCTCCGGCCACCATTTCCGTTTNCAAACAGTTCTAAGCTATCTTCTGTAAATTAGATTTATTGGGTCCCTCCGGCCACCATTTCCGTTTCAACCTAAGAGAATCCTGACTTTTTGGTTTCTCCAAACTTTATCTCATGCATTGTCATTGGATTGCCATCATCCTACTGTGTTCCGTCTCTGGAAGTTGATATGCACGGCCCTATGCAAAGGGAACTTTACTTATCATCACACAAACTCTCTTGTGACAATTGATTTCTTTATCATCGACTATCGGAGGATCAGAANTTAGAGGAGGTTTGATATAAGAGCTAACCTCCGTCAAACAGTTCTAAGCTATCTTCTGTAAATTAGATTTATTGGGTCCCTCCGGCCACCATTTCCGTTTCAACCTAAGAGAATCCTGACTTTTTGGTTTCTCCAAACTTTATCTCATGCATTGTCATTGGATTGCCATCATTCTACTGTGTTCCGTCTCTGGAAATTGATATGCACGGCCCTATGCAAAGGGAACTTTACTTATCATCACACAAACTCTCTTGTGACAATTGATTTCTTTATCATCGACTATCGGAGGATCAGAACTCGGGAATGGAATTACGAATTACCTGAAACGAAAGAATGAAAGAGAAAATACTTTGACTTTTTTTCTGTCATTTCAAACCCATTCATCCTGCCCAAAATGTCATGGTGAGTGGTAGACTCGTCGCTGTCAACTCCAGCCAGTCCAAGATCAAATACCCGACACGGTCGTCATAGCAACTGTCAATCAACAAATAAAGCATTTTCTTACAATTTCGACTTCCTTTTGCTCTCTCTTATTTACGAAACAGAAACTCCCATCCACCTTATTAAAAACGTGAAAGGGAAATCGATTCTCCGAAAAACATTGATGAAATTTAGAGTTTCTATTACTAATTATTCTCATGGTTTAACGGAGCAGACCTCGGATTTAGGATAGAGAATTCTATTTCAAAACGGTTTGGGTTTTTTTTTCACAGAAATCCATAGGGAATTCGGGATGAAATTTTGAATTACGAAAGTTATTTCCAATACCTTTTAAAGTAATTGCCTTTCTCTAAGATTAAGTTTCAACGAATTCAACGTATATGTTTATAGATAAGTGGATTTGAGGCTCGACATCTTCTAGTCGATAAAGTTGATTATTTATAACTCAAAAGTCAATCTATAAAATTCAAAACAATCGGTACTTTATATATTATATAGCTATTTTAACAGAATAACAGTGAAGGGTTTATGAGATTACTAATCTGCCCGCCTGTCCATCACAAGTGTCTAATTTCACGCACCAAATATGTGGATCGTTTACAACTTTTCCTAATTGATGTCTAGATTATTGTTGCATTTTTTATACAGGGTGAATTTTTAACGACTAACCAGGGCAGGGATACCCACACTACCCTACATCACCAAAATACGTATGTGTGACTTACTCAATTGATGAAACTTGAAACCAAAGGGATAAGTTGGAGATAGTAGGGTAGTGTGGGTATCCCAGGATAGTCATTAAAAACACACCCTGTATATCTGTTTGTTGTTAACCATAAGTTGGATTCACGATTGCAAAAACTAGACAATTTATTAATAATTGGATTCATTCTTAATGACATGGGAGCGAAGGCACGGCGGAATGTGATGAAAGTTTCACCGCATGTACTCCTAATTATGCTTAAAATAATGTTACGTCACAGGGTGAGGCATGGGTTCGTTTGATCTCCAGGGTCACCTAACATCAGATATCTGAATAGGATTGAACAAAGCAAGTTGGATATCGTTGGAAAACTCTTGCCAAGCCAATCACAAATATACTAATGATTAAGCCCTTTGACCGCTTCCGTGACCACTAAGTGCCAATATATGATAAGTAAAATTTCAAGACCTTGTTTGTTACCTCCACCTGATGCTCCATTACTTCCACACGTCACAAATAAGATAATGAAGCAACACCTAAGACACGCAAGCACTTGGTATTGTGAGGGCTTCAACGATAGTACACATGGATATGTTCAAATCAATAATTATATGACCTTCGCTGACCTCCAGAGGTCACAAAATAGGTCACAGAGCTTAACCATTCATGTTTTAGTGTTGAGCCGGCTAAGAGAGTACAGATGACACCACATGTTCAAATGAATAATTTTTGTAACATTTGTTGACCTGTAGAGGTCAAAGGGCTAAACCATTTTCATATTTGTAGTTGGTTTGGAGAGAGTTTTCCAACGATACCCTAGTTGCCTTGCTCCAACCTATTTAGATGTCTGACCTTAGGTGACCTTAACTGGCCTGGCGGCATTGTATTTTCTTCCGAAATTGATTAAGTGTTTCCATTATCAAACTTTACATAATGCTGCGTATAAGGGAACTTGCATAGCTTACTTAACAACATTATTCCTGAAACGACAATAATTCATGTGGTTTGTGTAAATGGGCTTAAATACGCAGGAAATATAGTGGCATAGAGATGATGTAATAAAAATGAAAATAAATTATAAAGAAATGAATAAATCTCACATTCAGTAAAAAAAAGGCGAATCTAAAAAGCGAAATTTGAAACTTGTTAAAACAAGGAGAAAAAAGTAGGATGAGTTTAGCAAGATTCGAACCCGAGCTACTCACCTTCTCATAGGTGTAAAATATTACGCCAAACCCACTCTACCACACCTTCCACAATTTTCTACACACATTTGAAGCTATTTCTCTCTATAATTTCAAATTCCTTTAAATGTTTGTACTTAACATTGGCTGTATTATTGTTTCCCAAATTGGATTGCAAGCCTATTGCTAAAAAACTTTCAAAGCGAGCAGTCTTCCCATTGGCATAAAATATTTGTTCCCGACGCTTCATCCGTTGAAACCGTAAATTTCTCAAACCTCCTTTGATGTAATACAAAAATAATTTATCACATTCATTGAAAAAGTTCATCAGCTAAACCAGGCAATTTTTTTGACACAAATTGGTACTACGTCGATAAGTCTCGAAATAATTTTATCACTAGCAATAAATGAGATTGGATACCTTAATTTCATGTACGCTGACATAAGCGGTTATCACGCCGTTGCGTGCTCCGTGCTCTGATTACATTGTTCTTTATGGAGAAAAGAGGACTTTTTTAACTCGAATATCTCGAGAACGACTGGGGTTTATTTCAATTCTGCAAAGACAAAGTTGAAGATAAATGCACAAAGTTTCATTTCAAACATTTTCCGGAGGTCAGATGGGAATTGAGCAGAAATACCATGGTTTGGGATTATAATCAATAGTACGACGTCATCACCATATAGATTATAAATCGCTAACAATGGGTTTAAATCCACGATACGTACCATAGATTATAAATCGTCTACCATGGATTTAAATCCAGTTTAAGGCTAGTCTGACAGAAGGAGAGTTGCGGTGAATGAGCAAATTCAGTAAGATGGATTTTGGGAGGAAGTTTTGAATTGTGTTTTGTGGATTGTGTGGAGAAGACCTCACCTGTCGTCGGAGGACTTCCGCTTTTGTTCCATGTCACTTCTTTTAACATAGACTACTTTTGAGGCTTGAGGGCTTCTCGAACCTCCTTTGATTTTACAGTTGAGAGACTTTACATACTTTTGTCTCTCATACTCAAAATTTTGAAAAGAAAGACGAAATTTATGACAAGGTGCGAAAGTGAAAGTTTCTGGAGAGTGAGCGAAACTTTGAATGAAAATCTTCTCCATTTTACCTTACTTTTCTTTCAATATTTCCCATGTTGAGAAAGTTCAAAGGTAGGGAAGTCAGGCTCAATAATCTGTCACTTTCTCCTGGGCAAAAGAAATTTACAGGGTGCCCAGACTTTTCTGCTCAATTTTCTGTCGTGCCTTAACATGAAAACTAATTTGTTGCATCAACGATTACGACATGAACCTAATGCAAGGCTAAATTAGTTATACTTACAATTCTCAAATTAAGAATTGTTGAATGACCATTCAGTACGATAGTGGTACTCCTTATTTCAATTTGGTCATTATAGCTACCGATTAATGCAGAAGCAATTACCGCTTTTTGAATTTTTTTTTACTCCCGCCTTACTCAAACCCATTTGAGAATATATTTTGCCGGCAAATCAAAATTTTGCTACGGACATGGAAGTTTAATAATGCAGAGTCGGGCATGGCAATGTCTGTTCAATATTATACTATAGAATAGACATTGCCATTGGACTAGTTCCCAAAAGAAACGAATTTTTACAAACAATATTTGTGAAAATTCATTTATTTTGGGAACTAGCTAAATCAAAAAAAAAATAAAAAATATGGAGAAAACTCACATTTTCAAAAGAAGTTGGACTTGGCCGTAAACCTCATTTTTCCCAGTTTTATGGGAATGGGTATTTTGCTTCCTTCGGATGGAAACTGGAATTTGAAAGAAGAGAAATTACAATATTAAAATATTAGCATCTATGAATTAAAAATAATAATTGAGGCTATCCAACTAAAAAAAAGTTCAGGATTCAAAATTTTTAAAGAGCTTGAAGAACAAACAATGAACGAACAAGCCAAAATTCGGTAAAATTGTCCACTCCGTGCACAATTTTACAGTGTGCACTCCACTCTCGCCCGCTTTAAAAAAACAGTCATTTCAACTCCCTTACATCCTTTTTACAATTTTCTGTATTAAAATTAAACATAAGGTCAAGTTCAATTAAACATCAGAATCAACCTATCAGAGACCTGATTTTTATCGAAATGTGGTAAATAATCTGTCAAATATTTTCCATAATATATTAAAAAATGCTAACAAAATTTGAAAGATCTTCCTAGAGAACTAAAAACATCCGTCAAGTATCTAACAACTTAAAAATGTTTCGCGAAACAAATTTTCACAAATATTAAATATTTGTAAAAATTCGTTTCCTTTGGGAACTAGATCAATGGGAATTTCTATTTTATAGTACAATATTGAGCAGACATTTGCCATGTCCGACATTGCATTATTAACTTTACCCTTGCCTCCACGGCATAGATTTCTTCACAACTGGAGAAAAGAGGGAAGGAAAAAGTCTGGGCATCGTGTTTATTATAAGACTATGGAATTATAGATGAGAACTTCAACTTTCTCTCTTTTCACTTTTTCTTTTACCTTAGTNGTCCGACATTGCATTATTAACTTTACCCTTGCCTCCACGGCATAGATTTCTTCACAACTGGAGAAAAGAGGGAACGAAAAAGTCTGGGCATCGTGTTTATTATAAGACTATGGAATTATTAGATGAGAACTTCAACTTTCTCTCTTTTCACTTTTTCTTTTACCTTAGTCTCATCGCATCGGTCCTTATCTTACAATTTTTCACTCCAATTTCAGAAAATAGCTGTTCATCTATTTATGAGAGATTCTTTGTTCAATACATCCACACGCTCCAGACTTATTTCTTCAAAATGACAACTCTTCAGAACTTTGTGCATCTTCTCAAGTCCTTGTGAACAATAAAAAGAGAATACAAAATCTACAATGTTTGAAAATAAACCTATTTCTTCCTTTCATTACTTTATTTAAATTCTTTTGTCAGGAATATATGAATTATTTAGTTTCATGTACAGAGTTATCCAAACATTTAGCCCCCTTTTCACCTTTGCCAACAAATCCTACGCCCTCTGTGGGAAGGATGCTGTATCGCCCGGTGGTTAAATGTGAGGAGACTCTTACCCTCACAGTAGCCAAGTGAGGCTTTGATACGCAGAGACAATGACAAGTATTAAGATAAATCTATCACCCATGGTCTAGTGTACAAATACATCGGAATACTCTACTTTTTGTCTCACATAAGATGGCGAGCAGAATCTCGGCTTGAGTCTCCCAATCCCCAGACTATTTCAAAGTCTTCCAGGGTTCTCACTCCGTTAGTTAGGTTATATCTTTCAAATAATCTGGACGTTTAATTTCTGCCGAGTCTTTAGAAAATTATGTTTAGGTGTACTTGAGTTAGAGAATAAAGTTAACTTTCGATCATGAACACTGGGGTCCAGTGTTATTGGGAAGGGGGGCTCTGTGAGAAGGATTCTGTATCTTCCGGTGGTTCGAAGTGAGGAGACTTATTACTCTCCCAGTAGCCAAGTGAGGCTATGATCCCCAGAGACAATGACAAGTGTGAGTTACAAACTATCCTGTGAGATAAGAAGACCCACGGTCCAGTCTAGAAATACACCGGCTACTCTAATTTTTACCTCTTTTCCCACTTTCTCCAAAACTGGTAACGGTGAGCCAAATCTTTGCCAAGTGTGGGTGCAAAATTCACAAAATAGGATTAAAGGTTTCCATAATTCCAAACGGTATTCGACTTGGTGTTGAAGGAAAACTGGGATCTAACCCCCCAAACTTTTCCCCGAAAGAGAATTTCCCCCATTAAAAATTTCCCCATGCACAATTCCCTCCATGCACAATTCCCTCCACGCACAATTC
This sequence comes from Holacanthella duospinosa, assembly GCA_002738285.1. Lineage (NCBI taxonomy): Eukaryota > Metazoa > Arthropoda > Collembola > Poduromorpha > Neanuridae > Holacanthella > Holacanthella duospinosa. The sequence continues at coordinate 935,002 of NIPM01000030.1, forward strand.
CTCCCATGGACATATTCTCCTATGGAGAATTCCCCTCGTGGACAATTCCCACCATGAATATTTCCCGTAATGGACAATTCCCCTCATGCAGAGTTCCTCCCATGAAGTTCCCAAGATGAAATGTTTACCCATTCAGAATTCCTCCCATATACAATTGACCATTCCATATTGTAAATTCCACCTAAAAGAAAAATTCCTTTTGAATTAGCTGAAGAGAATTCAATTGATATAAATTTAAGTTGAAAACTTTTAAAATTAAATTTAAAAATAATTCTAAAATGAAACTAAACAAAAAGTACATGCATATAAGAAACAGCGCAGATACTCCATCAGAGGAATATTGTCAAAGCTTTCAGCTAAGCTTTTCAGATTCTCAGCCTTTTTCTTTGCCTCAGGGCGAGTAGTTAGAGCAGTTCCTATAAGCAAATGTTCAATTCTGGTCTCGATCGGCGTCTGTTGTTGCTTTATCTTAGAAATAAATTTAAATATAGTTGGACACGTTGACCCAAGAAGCGATATAAAGCCCATGTGAAAACCCTCACACACATTATTTATCTTTCCAAGGTCGTGGAGAGAGTAAACTGTTCAAGGTCTGCGTTGCCCCAAAGATTAAAAAACGGCTCATTCCAGAACCTGTTACAGAATCAAACACGAGCATATTTTCTCCAGATGACATTAAAGATATGGTCTATTGGTAGGAGTTAACAGTATCCCTTGGTATGTAATTTGCCTAACTCTCTGACCTGTATTCTTGATGGAAACCATTCTGGGTAGTCTACAAAAAAATTTCATCCAAATCCGATGTGCTTCCGAATACCAAAGTTTTATCTTTTTTAGTTCGACTAATGATTTAATATCAGATTCGTAATACGCGTGTAATTTCTGATCGATCAACCTTTCACTTGCTCAAATCTGGACAAATACATATGGGTAAGTCATAGCAGAAAAAAAAAAAAATTTTTTTTGGCACAAATTTGCATAATTTTTGCAAAGGTTGACTTGGCCGCCAACAATATGCCAGATTCGTAATCTATATTAAATTTCTGATGGATTTAGGTATCACTTACCCAATTCCACTTGGATATTTGGTTAAGACAGTGCAAAAAATAATTTCTTTTTTGAACAAATTTGCAAAAATTTTGCAAAATTTGATTTGACCGCCACTAATGAATTCGTAATCTGCATGAAATTTCCAATCGATTGAGGTATCACTTACCCAATTCCGCGGAGAGTGCATTTCCATTAATTGTGCCCTTTATAGTGCTAGGGTACCAACTTTACGGTCTGATTTGCTGATCTGCTATTTTTATGGTAATGCTCTGCTAACTTTTTGCACCCACAGCAACAGCTGACGCACAACACAAGCAGTAAAAGAATTTATTTTTGCTCGTTCCTAATGGCCATGCCGGTAATATGGATACTATGGATAACAATCGACCCGGAATGTTTACGAACAATACCTCAACTGAATAGAAAAGTCTAACCACCAAAATATTTGAAAAGGTCACCTAGTTAAATCATTTAAATTATTGCTGTTGAACCCTTTCACCCATGCTAAATGCATTGGATCAAACCAAGCTATTAAAAGTAGGGTATTATAACCAAAATGATCTTATAACCGTCGACTACTGTATATATATGTAGTATAATTGACTTTTACAATTTACTTCGCTTTGCCTTCTACTTAATTTGGAGAATGGGTTCCTACTTGCTATACCACAAATTCAAAGTGAACCGCCTTCTCATTAATAAGAATTCAAACTGTTGCCAAAACTAACGAATGTTGCGACGAACTAGTAAGAAAAGGATTTCGATCGAAAACTCGTTCGCTTCATCTGCCACGTTCAGTGAGCGATTAATGGAATAATTTCGAAACACCACTCCCTTGAATTTACAGCGAAATTCGGCGATTATTCGACTCTGCGAGAAACCTTTGTGTGATCGGACTCGCAGTATCAAAATCCTACGTATGTCCATCCTGGGAAGATTGAACTGTTTTCCAAAAGTCGAAAAATATACATTGATTTGTGAATTTCAAGACTACGCCTTTCACATTCATAATATTGAAATGTTTAGCATGGTTCAAAATTCTAATGTCTTCATATCCTGTACTTTATTAGATAGAACCAGAAAAGCCTAGTAACTACCTGAACATAAGAAACAGTTCGAGTTTTCTTTTTCAATCTGTCTCATGGGAGACGAATGAGTTGGCTTGTTGTTTTGTTCCTTGTAAATGTTCCTAGTCAAACAAAAGAGAAAGCCTTGTTTTCTTATATTCATGTGAGCCTAATGTAATGTAGTAGTCTTTTGCTTATTTCTTTGAGGTCGATATAAGAAATTCTCCAAAAACTTGTAGAGAGTTGTATCTAACTGAGTACAACTTTCCACTTAATTTGGGTTTTAAAGTGCAATTTCTATTTTATGTCATGGTGGTCTTGTTGAAGCTTAATCAAAATCCAATATTACCCTCCGTTGAGACGTTGTATTATAAAAGCTCAAACGCCTCGTACTCTGAGTTCCAACAAAAATCCAATTTATCATAACATGTAAAGCTCTCCATAGAGTACTTTCATCCAGGTAGGTGTAAAATTTTGACCAGCAATATATGTTTTTCAGTCAAAAATACAGGAGAGTGCACTATAGTACGTAACAATAGTTTCAGTCATCGCCATCATTTTTCAGTTGAGGTAGATCTCAATTGAGTCTCTATTCTCTAGGGTCTAGGCGAGGAGTGAAAATGTTGACAAAAGGAAATAGATTTAAAATTATCTTTTATCGCACAGTGCGAAAAACATGTTTCTCCTATTTACTCATTCTTTGCATCCACATTGAATTTTCTTAACATCCTGTATTCTGTTGAATAAAGACCAAAGACCAAATTTGCTTCGTCGTAGCAAGACGGAGTTAGCAAGTTTACACTCTTCGTCAGCCTTGTTTGGTATGCAAGTTGGAAACTTTTTCTCAGCTTTCCTTTTAACCGATCCAAAATAATTTTCAAGTATGTAGTTAGTAGATAGTAGTTAGTTAGTGACAGCATGAAATAAAGTTAAGCAGATAAACAGCCCTGAGATGAACAAGATGAGATGAAGCCAGATAATTATTTTGTGCATTACAAAACTGTTTTGTATTGTTGCCGGTATTTTTCATAGGGATTCNAGATGAAGCCAGATAATTATTTTGTGCATTACAAAACTGTTTTGTATTGTTGCCGGTATTTTTCATAGGGATTCGCCAGAAGGCAAAGGTATTCTATAAAACATGTAACTGAAACCAGCACTAAGATATATTCACATAAAATTTCCGACTTTTCAGATGTTCTGTTATATCTTTTGTAGGAATATTGATTGGCTGGTTGTTTTCTTTGGCTTAACTTGTTGAAAACACGGTTTGGTTTAGTATAATTTAACAGTCCTGACTGAAAAAATATGAGTGACCAACATGTAATAGCAGACGTACAGGTGGTGAAGAGTAAGAAGAGTCGTATTGAACCAACTGGATGTGTTAAGTCTATCAGTTGAGTTGGAAAAGGAGAAAATCATGGTGAAAGCTGCTGCGTGGTCTCGTAATCTCTTCAATGTATCCCTAATCTCCTTATCTATAGAGATTATATCAAAGAGTCTCGAGTGTGTGCCATAGAACTTCATTTTTCCACTTCCAGTAATTATCTGGAAATGGAATTAAGGTTTTGGTCCACAAATGGCGAAATCCAATTCCCGGAACCTTCTTCCAAAGTTAATTGTTTTCCTTATTACTCTTCGTCATCTTCATACCAAATCTTGTGGACTTTTGATAAATGCTTTTATTCTATCACAAAGCAAAGTTAAATACCTAACATAGAATTTATTTGCCAGTAAAGCTAAGCGACGGTGAAAGTTCAAAACCACGTATCTCAAAAAATTCCTGTCTGCAAAACCTCGTATGTCACATTTGGCCCAAAAGCAAAACCAACTAACTCAAAAACACTAATTTTACAGGAGACACAAAGAACTAAAAAACTACAGGGTGCTAGAAAAGTTGATGGAGCATGGAGAGAGTATTGCTAGTAAAAGAGGAGAGAAAAAAGAGCGCGTCGTGTTCGTCCCTCAATCCACTCTCCTTCGCTCAAATTCCATTATCAATTTAATTAACAACGTTAGTCAATTTTTGTATATTAAGTTCTGATTACCGTAATATTAACATTTCTTTTTTCCATTAGCGCGCGGTGCAAATATTCAGTGGGATCATCATTTAGGGGTTTGGATGGGATAGGAAACCTTTCTCCATGCTCCATCGACTTTTCTAGCACCCTGTACATTACACTACCGTAGAGAAAGTTATTCAATGACGTTCTCTCAATAAAATATATGTTTCTATGTAAAATTAAAACTTTATCGCACCATTTAATAATGTGAGTGTGTCTCCTCAAAAACGATGGTGTCTTGAGTTACTTGGTTTTGATTTTGGGCCAAATGTGACATACGAGGTTTTGCAGACAGGAATTTTTTAAGATAAATGGTTTTGCACTTTCACCGACGAATAGTTTGGATGTAGTAACTCAAGGATCTACTGTCAGATATTAAACTGAAAGGAATATTTTATTGAATAGGTCGTAGATACAGGAAGGAATCATTATTATCTTGAATAGCTTCCGTTTACTGTACATTTCTCTCTGCTCAATTGTCTCTTAAGAGTGAGTGAGCAGTGGAGAAAGGGGAAGGGTGAGGATCCTTTATATACAAGATAAAAGTTGCTATTCTACTACTCTTTTTATTATTTAGAAATACATGTTCAAAATTTATGAGAAAGAGACAGAAAAGTTTCTGTTTTCTACTTTATAGTTAGTCATGGAAGATGCGATGGCCGATGTCTTCTTATCCAAGTCCACTTGACAAGTTCGGAAACTCGAACTCTTTCCCAAAAAAATTCATTTCTTATTCATAAGTCGGGTCGTCCCTTCGCCTGTCCGTTTGTTCTAATTAGACAGGAAAATCGATAAACTCCATATTATTTCCTCCTATCTCGCACTGGAGTCGCTCAATTATTGAGATGTTCGCAAGCTGTCTTTTGTTCATGTGGTGTGGTATTGGAGGAGGTGAGGTTGTAGTTGGAATGATGCTAGAGCTATTGATTCTTCATTTGTTTACACAATGGTTTCATCTTACCTCACCTCGTGATTATCTTTGTTTTTACAGTATGGTGGTGAGATGAGTGGGCTACATAGAGCAGAGTCATCTGAGAACCTCCTGGGTACTCACAAGAAACCAACATCAGTGGGGTATTTGAGTGATGTGGAAGGAACGGGCCACAGTAGGCAGAGAATTCCTCTTGCCCTTTGTTCTCAGCAAACAGCCGTCTCGACACCGGTATGTTACGAAAATACGCTCGTTTTTTAGTAAATATTAACTTCTTAGACGTTGTTTCCCTTACCTCAAGATGGAAAATACATTTTGTTCTGAACTGGTTAAAAAAAAGTGCGACTGAGCATGGGTTAAAATATTTGGTTTACTGCTATTCAAAGCTCGGCGGTTTGAGTTGCCGGCTCTGGGCTCGAGGTCTTGTGTGAATAACACAACTAATGGGATATAATCAGTGGGTACTCTTTAGCGCTAAATTCAATTATTCATCTAGAGCTAAATAGCAGTTTTAACGAAAATAGCGCTAAATACTGCTAAATAGTGTTAAATACGAAATTTTTTGAAATATTCTATTTAGTAATAGGGGAAATTTTGAAATTTGATAATAAACATCATGTGGGGGAATTGCTTGAAATATCAATCTATTAATTCGTTGAAGCTTCAGACTAAAAATTGGTTAGTATTTTGTAATTAAGATTTTATAACGCTGGCTAAGGAAGTCTGATCCGGTTTATGGAATCCCTGTATTTATTTTTTTTAGATATGCGACCTACAATAACTCAGAATCGGTTTCCAAAAACTGACAAAATCAAATCAAAATTTTATATTTCCATTACTTTGCTCACAATTGCCNGGTGGGGGAATTGCTTGAAATATCAATCTATTAATTCGTTGAAGCTTCAGACTAAAAATTGGTTAGTATTTTGTAATTAAGATTCTATAACGCTGGCTAAGGAAGTCTGATCCGGTTTATGGAATCCCTGTATTTATTTTTTTTAGATATGCGACCTACAATAACTCAGAATCGGTTTCCAAAAACTGACAAAATCAAATCAAAATTTTATATTTCCATTACTTTGCTCACAATTGCCAAAAAACAATTTGATAACAAAATTCAAGTTAATTACCTGAATTGGATCAATATTTCTTCTTTTCACTTTTACCAATATCCAATTACACCTTTTCTACACTATCCTTCACACTTAATTAGTTAGAGATTTTAATTTGTTTTTTACTTAATTAATTATTTTCAAAAAGTTTAAATTTAGCATTGTGCTATTTAGCTGCAAGGCTCAACAATAGCGCTAAATAGCAGTGAAAACCCGCTAAATTGCTATTTACTAATAAGGGCACACCCTAGATATAATGGTGAAGAGTAGTGGGAGCAATCTTAGTTCGCCTAAAAGGATAATTTTATAATATTTCTGATCAATTGCGATAGTGACCCAGTGACCCTTGACCTCCGGAAAATGTTTTAAATGAACCTTTGAGCATTTATCTTCAATTTAGTCTTTGCAGAATTCAAACAAACCCTTTCGCTCTTGAGATATTCGAGTTTAGAAAACACACCATGATGGGTAACCTATACCGCAAGTCCGTCTGCATCATAAATTATGTAAAAAGTTAAAAAAAATTTCCAGGACTGATTTTTCTATTTCGTTACTTCGAAATTTTTCTAATCATTATTTACTTTTGTATATTAACACTGTATTGGTTAATTTTAATAACTAATTTATTATATCGCAGCAACGTATATAACAAAAAAATGAACCTTGCGTTATAATTAATTAGGCGTTCAAAGCCATCTGGTTCTATGAAAATACTAAATTTGGTCACGGATTACTTTGTTTCATGAAATTTTCGTTTTCGAAAACGATAAAAAACTTCTAAATAATTATTTTCTAACTCAGTTTCCAAACACATATCTGGTTCCAGGGAAAAGTCAAATTTAGTAGCGGATTACACACCCAGAGTTCAAAAACATCTGGTTAGAGGGAAATACCAGGTTTAGTAACGGATTAATGTCTGTTCGGAAAAGCAAGTCACTTTGTTTATTCAACAAATTCTTAAAATTGGTAACCCACGGATTCACTCCACCAGTTAAATTGAATAATTTAAAATCCGTCTGCGCATGCGTACGCAATAGTTTAAAGAAATTGACAAAAAAAAATCTACGGAATCTAGTGTATTATTTCAAAACTTTCCATTTCCAGAAAGCAATTTCCATGGAAACAACAAATAGATAAGCAAAAAATTGGTGAAATTGGTGAGGTGAAAGCAGAATGCAGATGAATAATATGACCGATCATCACTGTTGGAAATTAATGTAACGAAGTTGCCATGACGTTGACTTTTTGTTTATGGGAGGTTTGAAAAAAATTCACTGTAGAATATAAGACAATAAAATTTAGTTTCTTCATACTTGGGTGATTAATTTTTCTGGTTTTTATCATCTGACGAGCGATCTATTCTTAATATTCATTAGTCGGAGAAAACAGATATTAGTAAATATGGTAAGTTAACTCACATAATCAATATATTATAATATTAGTGTATATTGTAATACATAGTAAGTATTTCTACTCATTTTTATTTTTAGTCACCACTGGTTGCTCAGGAGCAAAACTATCGTTGTTGAATTTTATTGAATCAAGGAAATCGATCTTGTTTAGAAGGTTTTCCAGCGACTTGGATAATAAGGAGAAAACAAATTCTTGGAAAGAAGTACTACTTAAAGCCAAATGGTTGGAAATTATGAATGAGTTGCAAGACTCTGCGTTTGTGCGAGACAAAATCTTCGGAGTCTGGAAGTCAAGAACAATGGAACTATACTATTAAACAGAAATAGATTTATATAATTATTCGAAGTTTAACTTATATTCCCAGGAAAAATATGACAATAAGAATAAGATGGGATCAAAAAGTGGAAATGAGAACGTTTTGGACGATGTGTATCATCTTATTTTTGATATCATTGCCAAAAAATCCGTAATCGTGGACCGATTACCAATCGCAGAAAGCGGAATCCCATTGGCCAATATCTCTGCTGATGATGACCACGATACGGAAATAAATTATTCATTCTCTACACAAATCCCTAAGTCGACAAATATGCAACTATTGATCAAGATAAATCATTTTCCCCGTTCATCCATACCCCTCTTAACCAGTTAAAATGTATCGAACTGTCAAACGCCTTCATGTTGCAGCAGTGTCCGGAAGAGACTCAGAACTGGATACTAAGCGTAAGAAGGTGCAAATTGAGCTATTGGTTCAGCTTTACAACCAGAGATTGATGGCCTTGAAAATGGAAAACGAACTTGCTCTACCTGCGTCTGTCTTTGCATGTTGTCTTTTTAGCCTTAACGAAAAAAGTTATGATTGAATATTTGTTTAAAAAGTTGTTCGAATCTATTGATAATTTTAATTCTATCATACTTTAAAAATTATAATAGTAATCGTTAGAAGTAATAAACTTTTACAAGATCTCACCTATTCTAAGCCCAAAATTCACTCGATTAGTTCAATTACATCCTCATTGTCTTATTCTTAAGACGAAATATGTGACAATACAAATTCAACTTCCATATCCTGTTGGCAAGAGCATCATTGTGTCTTCTAGTCAAAAAATTGTCACGAAATTGGGATTTTGACCACAAAGGATCCAATGGAATAGTGAATTTGAATAGTATAAATAACCATTAATAACCACTAAAAGCTGCATTTATTTTTAACTCTCCAACTTCATTGTCAACAGCTTTGTAACTGGAACCAAAGACAGCTAACTCCTTCCCTTTTCCCCCAACACTAAAGTTTAGCGCTAGTCAATTATCCGTTACCGTATTTTCTGTAGTTGCGGAGACAAATTTATATAGCATTAGCAATAATTAATTAATTACTCTTTATCACTAAATTAGAGTCAAGATTGCTGACTTTCGGCAGTGCGGGAGTCTAGTACAGTTATAAGATCACCCGAGGTAGGCTTACAGCAACCTCCGCTGATGGTATCAGCCGGTATGTGTCAGATTTATGTTTTTAACTAAGGTCATTACTTTAGGTTTAGATATATTGCCTAAACTAACCTTAACTATTCACTTAAGTTAAAAATCTAACACTACAACAGGATAATACCATCAGCGAATGTGATTTTTTCCTACAAGATCTTACAACTGCAGTATATACTGACTATTGAATGTGGGTGGTTGATATGAAGAGTGAGGTTGATGTGAGGTTGATGTGAGGTATTCCTACCATGAAACATAACCCAGCCCATGCATTAGATACATCGGGTCTTATAACCAGTAAAAGATTAACAATACGAAAAATACGGTCTTATATCCGTTAGTCTTATGGCGTTTTTATTGACTATGCTAAATATGTTCTAAAATCCAAATACAAAAATTTTCGTATCTAATAAGCGACTTGGTCTTCTATCGAAAGATCTAATGAGACATGGAAACCGCTCGTTTAGGGTACCGTTGGCACATTCAATTACTCTCCGGGCAGATTTGTGACTACGGTTGTAGCGTATGCGCGATATATCATTAGCATTGCCTAGAGGGGTCATAAGTCATGATTTCAAAGGATGTCCTGAATCTCCTAAAGCAATCCGAAGAGAACAATTACCTTATGTTTTTATACGGAAACAAAATCGAATATCCAGAAAAACAGCGTTTGGGAAAGGCCTAGAACCTTCCTCGAAGCGTTTGTTTTAGATTGAAACGTCGAAGAACTCGAGCGTGATGAGTTGCGCCTGGCCATCGAGCCGATACGAAGTAAAATTTTTGATCAGGACTGCATACCATCATCGCATTAATTGAATTTCCATTTCTATTGACGTACTGCTCCTGGTTAATAGAAGGTGTGTCCATTTTGATGAGAGTTCCATCCACACACCCTGCAATTGATGGAAATCCTGACATTTGCAGAAGTTACGTTTTAGCTGCTTCAGCATTGGCTGGGAAGCGGGCAGTGTCTATGAACAAATGTTTGATAGTGTTGACCATGCGATTCATCAATCTACACACGGTAGCCTTAGAAATCCCGTGCATATCTGCGACGCCATGATATTAACCACCATTTTTCATCCATCTGAGAGCGACTGCGAGTTGTTGAGATGGACATGTGCCAAATTTTTGTCAGACTGGAGTAGGTGATGAATAACTAAACAATGGAAAATTCTAACATACATAAAAACTAATAATAATAATACTATTTTGTTAAACACGTGCCCTGTGTCAAAACTTACAGCCTTATTTGAGAGTTTAAAAAAAAGAAACTTATTACTTTCTCTAGTGAAAGTTGACAGAATATGAGACGGACAATTTTAGAGGTATGTGCCGTCAGAACATTACAAAAGAGAATATGTCTCAAGATTTATCGTTAACTTAGCAATTTTAAAAACATTTTTATTTGTTCAAAATTACTATAGCAAATAAGTACTTGAAAATGACAGTATTATTTTCTAATTGTGACCTGATCTTGTCCTCCAATTTCTTCCATTTCTGAGCTTATGTTATGTACATCAGGTGAATTAATAAGTCAGTTGCTAAATTGCTACTATTTTGAAAGTATGAGTCACTGTTAGATTTGCTAGCTGTGAAATTTCCAAGGAAATTATTAATCTACAATGTGCTTGATGACACCACAACAAAATCCACACTTACCTTCTCTTTTAATTGATTTTTAGTTCATTCAAATGTCGAAAATCTTTCTACAATAAAAAATAGTAAAATACTTATTCTCGGATTAAATAGATGTGAATACTGACCGCGCAAAAAAATTCAAATTTTAACCAAATTCTAGACATTTGCACGAAGACTATATTTACGATAACAGAATATTTTTTCATAATTCTTAATCATTAACGTTATATGTTACTACTACCTATGAATGAAGCTAGGTTTGGTAAATAATGAACTTTTCTTCTTCTTTGGTAATAATTAATAATGATTGCAGGGGTAGATAATGTGACTTTTTGAGGGAAAATGTTCTATAATTTCACTGCTCAAAATTAAAAATTTTTTAAACCATGCAGTTGAATTTTCATAATCTAAATTAACAAATTAGCAGCCTTCACTTGCATTAGCACTTTTTTTTAATTCTAGTTAGCGACAAATTGTCAGAAACTTTAAGAAATCAAAGTGCCAAATCTGTACTAAAAAATCACTAAAGAACAAATAAGCCAAATTGGGACTATCAAAGAAACAAAGTACCTTACCAAAGTTATATTTTTTTAAGGGATTGATTTTTGATTTGATGGATTTATATTATAAAGAGAGGAGTTTATATAAAGTGTTTTGTTTTTGGGATATAAAGAACAAATAAATACATAATATTGGTGAGAAATTTGTTATTACCAAAAAAGAAAAAAACAGAGGTAATTATTTACCCAACCTCGCCTCATTCATAGGCAGTATTAATATATAATATTAATGATTAATGATTATGAAAAAATATTCTGTTAACCTAAATAAAATCTTTGTGCAAATGTCTAAAATTTGGTTAAAATTTGAATTTGTTTGCGCGGTCAGTATTCACAGCTATTTAATCCGAGAATAGACATCACTATTGTAAGTAAATTTAACTATATACTCTAGAACCACAAATGTCTGTCACTTCGCTACATTGTAGTTTACTGTGGGACATCTTGTGTTTTGTTTAGTGCACTTCCCGGGCTATTTGTTTGGAAGCTTAGATGTAGTGAACATGGAAAACACTTTAGTTAACAAAATTGAAAAATATTAAACAATACAACTAAGCAAAATGTTGTATTCTTGTATTTGAATCAGTATTTTTTGAGAATTTGGTGAAAAGCAGGGCCCAAGGAGACAGATTTTTTAAAGCTCCGCTTTATAGGGTCGTTCTGTTTTGCTATTAGGCGTAGAAGTTGTTTGGGATTGTTCTGAGTTCGATATTCCTATTTATTTTTACGGATAAATTAAATAATTATTTTAAAAATTAAGTCTGTTTTTCTATTTCCTAATATCGCTCTCACATGTTTAGTGTTGGAATAATACGGAGAGTGGACCAACTCAAACATTTTGTCTGAAAATCAATGTAGTCATTAGCGTCAAAGTGTAGTGCTCCGATTCCATGATTTTTCTAATTCATATCGCCTTTCATGAATGGACCCATCGCATTCATCCACAAGCGCTTCAGTTTCTCATTTGTGTGAAATCCATGTATGGATGTACTTAGACGGGAACTCAAGCAACCTTTGATGATGCAGAGCCTTTTCATCCTTTCTATTTGACTTTGCGCTTGAACCAAGGAAGAATTTTAAACTTAAGCCGTGAATTAAATGATGGACTTGACTGAAATAAAAAGGCAACTTTATTTTAAAACCAAAAACCAACTCTTAGCCAACTGAGAGAAAGAAACAGGTTTTGGTATACTGTTGACCAGGACACGACTGACTGACTGGAAAAACTGTCCTCATTCATTTACTTTCCTTCGGAAAATTGCATGGGGGCATTTTACCAGCAAAAATTACAAAATCATGAGTCTGTAAACTAATCACATACTCATATAAAGCAATCGAATAAACCCCTCCAGCGTCGCTGTTTGCAATTAATTATTGATTGACTTTTTACGTTGTATTTTAAAAATATTTCTCAATTGTCTCTACCCATTTTAGAAGAAATTTAATCATATATGTTTCATGGACACACTCTATATGGTAAATACTTTATTCTAGCATAAGACTTTAAGTTCTCGCGTATGAGATGTAAACTTTATTCCAGGACCCTTCTGCTTGTCAAATTTGTGTCGTGATTGATTACTCTGAAGAAAGTTACACAAACTTGGCATATATGAACTTGTATGTATGGTCTAAAGCTTTCAATTTTAACCCCACCTATACACGTACCAAACTCTGGAGCGTGCCTAAGATTTCAAAACTCACAGAATCGTAGTTGAAATTATATTTATTATTCATACGAGTTGACCTAGCGCTATTCACTTCCGATTCTTATATGTTAGCATACAGATACAGTAGTCGATGGTTATAAGACCTTTTGGTTATGAGACCCGATGTTTATAGCTTGATTTGATCCAATGCATTTAGCAGGGTTGAATAAATCGTTATAAAACCAACGGATCTAAGACCAAAACCGATATTAGACCCTGCTTTTGGGCTTGATAATTGTGTTCCAAAGCTCGTTAGACCCAATTTTCTCCTTTTATGACCCAAATACCTTATTTAACGACTTAGGTTGGGATTTACTGGGAGGAAATCCCCTTGCCGACTTCACTTTTGGTACCACTCATCCCCGACATGCCGGTTTTTGTTAATAATTTACGTATTGTAATTAAGTAAAGTGAAAAACCCATTTTGATGTGAGTTTTTTTCAAAGGGTCCACTTCTCAAAATTTGGTTACGTTCAATGAAAGATGGTTACCTCCATATACTCTTTATAAGACCCAATGGGTCTTATATCCTTTATAAGATCACCACGCTTATAAGATCAAGATTTGCCGTTGCAAAATAGGAGATCTTATATCTGTCGACCACTGCATAAGGTTTGAATTTTGAATTTCTGCCGAAAATGAGGACACAAAATTTCGTTTTGGTGGTTCTCACTTTAATCTTATAAATGGTTAATAATGTATAATTCAGAAGTCCTAATTTTTTCGTTTTTCTTCATAGGGTGCTTCCATTTCAGTGGATGAGCCTCCCATCATGATTTCCACAGATGAAGAAGCAGACACAGTGGTGGTAGTACCACAGCGGAGTTCTGAGTCCACAAGGAGTGTACCCGAACTTGAGATTCACTCACGCATGAGAACGGATACCCATCCACTTGGATCCGCGCATGTACCTTCTACAAGCGTTCCAACTAGCCATGAAGGATTCTGCTCATCATGTCGGAGACACCGATATCTCATCCCGACTACACACAGAAGACATCACCCACACTGCTCGCGCTGTGAGAGTGTGACACACTACAGTGGAGACACCCTCTCAAGGCATGCGTCGAAGGATAGTGTTCGCTCAATTCATTTGACCGAGTCCTATCCTAACACCGGAATATCTGTGACCAATAGAGAAGTTGCTATTCGAAGGCAGCACTCTCAACCCGAATCAACATGTCTATATTGCCAGACCCACAGGTAACGACATTAGCGCCGTTTATTAAAATTTGGTAATTAATATCCAATCAAAAAAATTATTACCGGGTTACAAAGTTGATAATCTTTTTTTTGCAGCCCATAAACCATGGTTCTTATTTTATTTTTCCGTGTTTTCGCTAACTTTCTAGTCAATATATATATATATGTGTAGAGTGAGTAATCTTTTTAGTATCCTAGAACGAATGCATTACATGGCGTGAATTTTCCTGTCATGGCGAGGGGGTTTTACATAAAAATTGAATGTCTACTATGGCATAATGTTAGAAGAATTAAGCAAAATCCACGATTGGGCGGGATTTACATTGAAAGCAGAAATGAGTACTGCAAATGAGTTTAGTAAAGCAGAGAAGCAGAGACATGGGTTGGGAGGTTCTCTGTTGACGGAGTGAAATAAGCTAGCAGGGACATTCCTCGACTTGGTTTTTTCTCTCAAATAACCACTTATCAGGATTAAAGAATGGCGTTTCGTCACACAAATTTTTTTAATGTTTGTTTTGATTAGACTATAGGTTGGTACAAAGCTTAGGCATACAAAGGGGTCGGCAGGTTCTCTGTTGCGTGAGGTGGAATAGACGCGAATAGATAATACCCAATTCATCTACAGTGAAATTCGTTTAATGTCACACCTTCTTCTGTCACAAGTCTCTTTGTATCACCAATTTTAAAATTCCCGGTGGATGTCCATGCACTTAAGTGTAAGAATAAGTCGCCTTATATCACTAATTCGCCTAATTTCATGTTCCACTTGAGTCACCCACTCCAACCCCACATATGGAAGTTTACTTCTTTTTAGGAAACATTGCTGCCATTGTTTGAACTTCACATCTATGCTTTTTTTAATTTCTCAAAATTGTATATCATTCACTTTACTACAAACTCCACTTCACGGTAACTCGGATGATCCTCACGACAGAATTTCTGGAAATCCTGTAGTGGAAGCTTTGCGGCGTTAATGTCACTCCCAAGGGAGCCCAAATTTTTAGTAATATAAAGCGAAGGTGACAGAAAGCGATATAACCAACATTTTTAATTTTGGTGTTTAACACGGTCTTTGGAGATAAAAAAAGGATTTTGTTAAAATCTAAAACTTTTGTTTAATTGTTAGTTATGTTCTTTTTTTCTATCCCCATTGTGTTAAAGTGTAAAGTGAATTTATTTTTAACTTTTTCCATCCGGTAATGTCCAATAACATGTTTAAATTTTCTAAGTTTTAAGTAAAATTTAAACATGTTATTGTTGTCAGGGAAACTTTACTTAGAACTCATTTGTTGTTTGATAACAATTATTTTATTTTTTATTTTTACCTCCATTGAAAAATTCTATTTTTTCAATTGGGCGTAGTGGATATCGGATGAAATATTTTTTATGCCATAAAGTTATCCGAAAAATGCGCTTTTCGAATCTTTGATATTGAAAGCGGAATAAGCTTTTGAAACATCGCTTCGAGAGATGAGACGCGTTTGGCGACAGTGCAGAGTGTGACAACGCGAGCGTCACGGGACAGAGGTAGGTGCATGCGCGTTAAACGAATTCCACTGTACTTTGTGGCTAGCAGATCTAAACCCGCCGGTCCCGGCTGCGAAAATAGGAGTTTATTAACTTGTCCGACTGTATTGAACCCGGTTATAATAAACTTCCGGCTATATTAAGCCTGCAGCTATTCACCAGGGACCGTATCCAGTAACGGTCCTAAACCCATTTTTGAGGCAAAACTCATCCGTTAGTTGTCTCAATAGTTCGGCTTAAGACCAATTTGAGACGAAGGCAGCTTAAAGACTTAGTAGATGATGCAACCCACACATCACTTTTGTAAACAGAAGAAGACCAAACTCAGCCTACTCAAGGAGATACTTAAAATGGTCTGAAAACTTTACCCTTACCATATACAAATGAAAAATGATAACGCAAACTATACTGACTGAAGCTAATGAGAAATTCTAAACCAAGCATTTCTGTTTAGCGTAATTAGGTATGAATTACATTTGATTTACGTTTGTAGTGAATAAAACAATGCGTTTTGACATAATAAAAAATCACCTTAAGAATTCAACTCTCTTTCTCTCCGTTAACCGACTCTACTCGACCTTTGACATAATGTTAGTGGTTAATTGGGTAAGTCAGACGAAGGGAAGGGATTAATTAAGAATGAAGCACTTACAAATTGGACTCAGTCACGGGAAGGGACTAATAAAATATACAGTAATTATTCCAATTGCGCAACGAATATTCTACGCCCAGTCGGCGAATACCGTGTATGTTCAAATTTTTGGAGGGCAATTTTTTACTTCAAGTCACAACATAAGTTTAACTCCTTTTAAAAACAAACACCGGTACTTACACTTTTCTTTAACTTAATACATTATTTAACACACTATGCGAACTGATTTTTATTTGGTCATTTAAAAATTTTTAATTACAGAAAAGTTTATTTTTCTACATTTCTAGGAGTTTATGGGTTTGCTCAAAACATTCTCCTCTATCCAATGACCATCTTCATTGACCTCAAGAAGTCATCAATTTGGCTTAATAAATAGAAAATTTTTAAACTCCATGCCAACGTGGATAATAGTTTTTAGTATATCTTGGATGCTGCGCGACTGGAAAAACGTCCAGTCAACGATTCTGAACTGCGATGTTGCCGTTTTGGATTCAATTACAAAATATGAGCAAAAATCAACCGGTTCCCGCAACGCTCCCGTGTCTCCCCCAGCTCTCCCTTGTTTTCCCGCATGCATTTCGTGGGTTCCTGCAGCCCTCCTGTAGAATTCCCCAGCCGTCCCGTGGGTTCCCACAGCCCTCCCATGGGTTCTCGCAGGCCTCCTTTAGCATCTCTCACCCATCCCTTATCTTCCCTCAGCTCTCCATTGGATTGCTGCAGTCCTCCCGTGGGTACCCACAGCCTTCCTGTAACTTCCCTCCTCNCCCTCCTATAGCATCTCCACCCATCCCTTATCTTCCCTCAGCTCTCCATTGGATTCCTGCAGTCCTCCCGTGGGTACCCACAGCCTTCCTGTAACTTCCCTCCTCTCTCCAGTGGGATCCCGCAGCCCTCCCGTGGCTTCCCTCAGCTCTCCACTGGGTTCCGGCAGCCTCACCATAGGTTGCTGCAGCTCTCCCGTGGGTTCCCGTACCTCTCCCATGGGTTTCCGCAGCCTTCCTGTAGTTTCCCTCAGCCCTCCCTGGGTTCCCGCAGTTAATTGGAATACTTACTGTACTTACAAATTCTTTCAAATATCTTCGTTTATTGGTCAGCCATTTAATAGTCAGTGTCTATGATTGGAAAACCTGTTATTTCTCGCGATTATGCTCCCAAAACCCAATAATTTTAGGTCATGGTAGTATGATTGGAGATCTGACCTGAAAAAAAATGTGTGTGATTAGCTTGGTTAGGAAAGTTTAAAAACTCAACTTACAAATTGGATATCCTTCCCTTCTTTCACTATTTTCGAACCTTAAACAACAGACACATGGTTAGTTGAGTCAGTCAGAGAAAGGAAAGGGATGAATTTAAATAAATGTTCAACATACAAATTTCGTGTTTCCTCGCTGCCGCTGACTGACTACTCCACAGAAGTCAACCAGCTTCCGCAAGGACAGGAGCGCTGGCAATTATTGCGCTGACCCGCCTGTCTTAGGAAAGAGGCTAGTGCGGTCACTCAGACGAAGGGATGGTACTAATATAAAAAAAATCACCTTACGTGTTACACTCCTTTTCCTTCCTTTAAATGACTCTACTCCTACCTCACAGAGAATTGGTTAGTAGGGTTAGTCAGAGGAAGGGAAGGGATACTTTATATAATTTTTCTTACCTAGAGTTAAGACAAAATTACTGGATGCAGCCCCAGAGGCATAACGTGGTGTAATGTTGCCGGGATTTTGCTTTGTGTCTTTTACTAGTTAGCCCTTTCTATGTTTGGGTCCTTATATTGGGGATTATCGACTCGTACTATTCTATGAATTCAGAGTTCCAAAACAATTAAATTTAGTTCAGATTGTTGTATTTCCCTAATTCCTTTAGGTTGCCGCAGCCCTTCCGTGGGTTCCCGCACCTCCTCCGTGGGTTACTGCAGCCCTCCCGTGGGTTTCCTCAGCCTTCCTGTAGCTTCCCTCAGCCCTCCCGTGGGTTCCCGCAGCCCTCCAGTGGGTCACATTTGGTACAATCAAAATTGGATTAATGTAGAATTCCTTTTTTTGCTTCCCAATACTACGAGCAAAAGCCAACCGCTTGACGCTGGTATTATTAATTTTCTGAAATGCTATTATTCAAAATTAATTATAAAATTTCTTGACGAAGGGCACAATTTTGCTCATGTCACTCTTGCTCGTGGTATTGAGATTGTCTGTCAGTCGTGTAACGATGTAAAAGACGAAACTATAATCAATTGTTTTGCTAAGACTGAGAAGTCAGAATCAATGCACCTAAGCGAAGTATTACGGTACTTAACGGGAGAAGGGAGTGGCTGTAAGTTGATATGGCCATTCAGAGTTCGTTGTGCAATTGGAATACTTACTGTATAGCAGTCTCCTCGTCACCTGCTATAGTCTCATTTTTCTGTGTACACCCTGCAGTAGTAGTAGTACGCAATGAAGTGACCTATCGTAAGATTAATATTTAGGAAATTAATTCCACTGTAAAACAGCAGTACAGTTGTACAGTCACACAAATAAATCTGCAATAAATCTGTTTTTGATAGCGGCTCTTCTGTCAATTGTTAGACCTTGAGCACCCTTTGGTTAACTCCAACCCACAATTTTAAATTTAGTCAAATCATAGTCAAAGGCTAAATTATTTAAATTCAACTTAAATACTCTCCATTAATTGTTCGAATTTGATGCTTTTTGAAAATTTATCACCTTACGTGTTGCACTCCTTTTCCTTCCTTTGAATGACTCTACTCCTACCTCACAGAGAATTGGTTAGTAGGGTTAGTCAGAGGAAGGGAAGGGATACTTTATATTATTTTACTTACCTAGAGTTAAGACAAAATTACTGGATGCAGCCCCAGAGGCATAACGTGGTGTAGTGTTGCCGGGATTTTGCTTTGTGTCTTTTACTAGTTAGCCCTTTCTATGTTTGGGTCCTTATATTGGGGATTATCGACTATTACTATTCTATGAATTCAGAGTTCCAAAACAATTAAATTTAGTTCAGATTGTTGTATTTCCCTAATTCCTTTTCTAAAAAATTTATACGAGATAGTTAATGAAGCAGGTCGGGGTGAAATTACCTGTATATTTTCAACAAAATTTTTCATAACAGTTCTACGTCACTGCGTCAGTTGAAGGACCCAGCGGAAGGAATTGCAGGAATTGCAGCGGATTCTCTACGAATCAATGGTGCCATTCGTCAATTCAAACAGGTACGGATTACCATAATTATTTCTTGATATTTGTTTTGCAGGGCGGAATTTTCAAATTTAACAATGTTGACATGATGTGTAACTCTCCCCTGTGGTAATTTTGCATAGTTTTTGGTATTCTGTTTCGGAATGCCTCCTTCGGATCCTCTGTATTTTTAATTCCTTAACACTACCTCGACTAAAAGAGATGGCGTAGTGCAAACTATAAAGTGTTAAGATGACGCGACTAGAAGAGCAAAACAAAATCTTAAATATTTTATATTCAAATATTCAATGCCTTCTAACTTTAGATAAAATCAATATTGGAGACTAAATAAGTGAAAGTATGTCGGTCGATAAACTATAGTTTTTACCGAATCAAGCTTAATTAAACTTTGAAAAATAATTAGATAAGACTTAAATTTTCAATGAAGCGGAAGTACGTGACAATGTCTGCTCTGTTACTGTTTACTTTACATTTAGTACATGATGAGAGTAAGTAATTATTCCAAAGGAGGGTTAGTAGGACATGTTTTATAATTTCATCAGTCAGAGTCCACTTCCTAATTCCCAGTCCCAACTAGGCAAAAGTACACGAAGAAGTTTTCCAGACACGTCACGGGTGATAGTTACGTCTACATTTCTCAAAAAAGCATACCGTTTTCGATTGTAGAATATTTTCGCTTTTCCTGCGAAATCGAGATTGCATTCACTTGCTCTTTGTTGAGTACGGCATCTATATTAATGGCCAGGGGAAATTTTTATGGAATTTTTCGGGAAAGTATTAACAATTTTGGAAATATTATCGAAAAGTAGGATACGAAATTGAAAAAATCAAGGCTCTACGTTCACTATAACAAAAGTTTTCTTTTGAACATTAAAAAATTTTCAATTTTCGAAAAATCATAATTTCTGACACATTGATAGTGTAAACTTGATTTGTTATCGTATCGTATCGTAAAGTCGTATCTTACCTTTCAATGGTTTTTCTGAAACTGTATAGTGTCCCCAGAAAAATTAAAACTAAAAACTTTCCCTGCGAAACCTAATCCGATTTCTCTAGCAAAAGAGCATGGGTCAAAAGTCTCTTCTATTGCCTTTAAGATTTGTAGATTGACTGTAAAATTTTAAGTGCTAAATGATAATTTAAATTTAGAGCGAATATAGTGAAAATTAATTGGGACATGTAACAATGTAACAAAATACTTTTTAATTACTCTAAATTCGAAAATACTTTCGAGAGTACTTTCTAATGGCTAAAAACCAAAAATACTTACTCTCGAACGAAATAGCATTGAGCCCACGAACTTCTCGCCGCGAGATTTTCTGTTTTTAATTTAAAAATGTGCGCGTCTTCTCATTTAAATTTTTAGGCATTGAAATTAAAAAGTTTAATTGTGATTCAGATAAGTCTTTATTGTTTGATTTTTGGTAGATTTGATTAATTGCATGTTGGGTAGTTCTTTGTGGATATAATTTTTTTGATGCGCGATAGATATTTAAATTGAAAAAATTGTACTATTACCAGATTGTAAATGCGATGAGATCACCTGTGATGTGATTTTTGAAATTTAATTCTATTGAAGTAGTTAATTAATTAATTAATTACTTGACTAAAATGGGTGGTTTGAGACGGGTGGTGCCAACTCACACCATTGGTTCATATGTGGGTGGATTGGACTTTCTGATGGATTTATTTACCAATCGACAAACAAAAGTAATTACGANCATTGGTTCATATGTGGGTGGATTGGACTTTCTGATGGATTTATTTACCAATCGACAAACAAAAGTAATTACGAATTTGGTAGCAATAGATTTGGCATCCATAATATTATTTTTAGAAATATCAAACAAAATCCTTTTGCTTGCCGACTGTTAAAAAAATCCAACAGAAGTTCGACAGTAATCCCCCGTTCCCTACTAACAAAATTGGCAAACAAACCCACAGTTGCCAAATGTATTCTCATAACCCACTCATTTTTATAAAAAAATTGATATTCTTAAAATTTAAAGTAAGTGTTAGATAAGGATGCAAATATGTGCAAGAATTCCCGCAGCTCTCCCGTGGGTTCCCGCAGCCCACCCGTGGGTTCCCGCAGCCCACTCGTACGTTCCCTCAGCCCACTCGTAAGTTCCCGCAATCCTCCCGTGGGTTCTCGCAGCCCTCCCGTGGGTTCCCGCAACTCATCCGTCGGTTCCCGTAACCCTCGCGTAGTTTTCCTCAGCCCCCCCCGTGGGTTCCCGCAGCCCTCCCGTGAATTCCCGCAGCCCTCCCATGGGTTCCCGCACCTTTCCCATGGGTTCACGCAGCCCTCCCATGGGTTTCCGCAGCCTACCCGTGGTATCCCGCAGCCCATCCGTGAGTTCCCGCAGCCCTTCCGTTGGTTTTCGTATTCNTCCGCAGCCTACCCGTGGTATCCCGCAGCCCATCCGTGAGTTCCCGCAGCCCTTCCGTTGGTTTTCGTATTCCTTCCGTCGGTTTGCGTAGCCCTCCCGTGGGTCCCCGCAGCCCATGTGTGAATATCCGCAGCCTCCCACGGGTTGCCGCAGCCCACCCGTGAGTTCCCGTACCGTTCCCGTGGGTTCCCTCAACTCTTCCGTCGGTTACCGTAGCCTTTTCGTACTTTTCCGCAGCCCTCCTGTGGGTTCCCGCAGTCCTCCCGATAATTCCCACATCCTTCCCAATAATTCCCGCATCCCTCCGTTGGGTTCTCGCAGCCAAACCGTCGGTTCCCGCAGCCAACTCGTGGGTGCCCTCAGCCCTCCCGTGAATTTCCGCATTTTTTCCATGGGTTCCCGCAGCCCTCTCGTGGGTTTCCGCAATCTTTCCGTCGGTTCCCGTAGCCCTCTCGTAGTTTCCTGCAGCCCTCCCGTAGTTTCCCGCAGCCCTTCCGTGTCTTCCCGCAGCCCTCTCGTATGTTCTCGCATCCCTTCTGTGTGTAAATTCATCTGGAATCAAAAATGGAAATGTGGTGGATCCTGTATCCAGTGAAAATACTGAAAACTGCGTGTAAAATCAGGTGTGAAAATTAGTGAAGGGAAATGAAGTCACAGCAATTTCGTAAAGAGGTGTGAGTCAATATGGCAACATTTTAGATTCTATTTTATGGAAGAGAGTGAGGTCATATGTGTAACTTTATGATGCGCCAGTGGTTTCACGGTAGTCCAGCTCTCGCTACCAAAAGTAAGGTGGGAGTGACCGTGGTACTGGTATCAAAAATAACGGTAGCGGGAAATAGTTTCTGACAACTTGCGGTAACGAAAAAAGTTTAGTAACAAGTAGCGGTAGCGAGAAAGTGTTAGTTAATCTCAGTAGCGTAGAAATTTTTCGTTAAAAGTTACCGGTAGTTACCGCAGTAGCGGTAACGGCACCGCGGAATTTGATTGCTGTAGCGTTAGGAATTTTTCCTATCAAAGTAGCGGTAGCAATTGCACGTCCCGCAGCAAAAGCAAATTTTTTTTAAAGTTACGACATCGGTAGCGCGGACCATGTTATCGGTAGCGCATACCATGTTATCGGTAGCGGACAGTCGAGGTGACACATTTGGGTGATGTACCTCGCTCTCATTCGATTATGATATTTCCCACTTTCCATTCAATCACATTTCATTCAATGGTCCGCACTCAGGCAATATGTTATGGTTTGCTCATGAATGAAATAATCCACAAAGAACTACCCTGTTTCTTTCAGTATCGCGAATCCAATATTTATCTTTATATTTTTGAGTTTTGACTTCTGTATCATTGAAAATAATTTGCCTGCATTTATTTCGTTTTTGATTTGGAGAGACCAGGTTTCATTACAGTAAAATATGTTTGGTATTTCTGGGACACCCTGTGTCCCAGAAATGTTTAACGTGGCGCAAGTAGTTCTCACTTTGAGCTGCTATGTCATTGCATTCCAGGAATACAGGTTTACTGAATAATTTATGATATTTAAACATGCATTTTTCAATTAATCATTTTCTGAATGTCTCTTTACCAAATCTTGGAAAGTTATCAACTAAATACTTTTGGTGCAAGTTTTCGACTGTAGAATACGCATTACTTTCATAAAGGCGATGACATATTTGTCTGATTACAGAGATTATAAACAAATCAATTTCTTTTGTGTGACGATCAGGTATACCGCTTTCAGGTTTTGGCGGTAGAACTGTGAATGACCTTTTTACCGCTGATACGTTAACACCACATGCTACAGCAGTGCTTGAATCACAATTCTAATTCTTATTTTTGCCAGAAATTTCCTAGGTGTCTCCCACCCAATTCCTTCTATACACTCTCCTGCAACATAATTAGAAACTGTTTCACCTTTAGAAGACTGTCTTCTTGAATTTTTGGTGGCAACCTAAAAGTAAATCAAAGAATAAGACTTTATCTGAATCGCAAATTAAACTTTTTAACTTCACACCAAAAAATATAATTGAGAAGACGCGCATATCTCGAAATGAAAAACAAAAAATCTCTCGGCGAGAACTTCGTGGGCTCAATGCTATTTGGTTCGAGAGTATACTTTTTTATAAGGGCAATCCATACTTCCTCAAATTGTATGAATCCAAAAACTGTGAAGTTTCAGATGTGTAGGCGCAATAGCTAAAAAGAAGTAAATAAGTAAGTATCCGCCCTCAGAAATGAGCTAAGAAAGCTGGGAAATTTGAAAAGCGTTTATACTGCATTTGGACACAGAATGAGAAGGTTACGGTAACATCAGGGCATGAGAACTCTACTCTGGATTCAGCTTAATGAATCGTGACTGTAACTACTGGCACCATGAAAAGACGTTCGGCTTAACCGAGCGTCCGGTTTACCCGTGCCATTTATTTGCAAATTCAATTTACCCTGGTATGGATCGTATGTTGGTTTGTAGTATTTGGTATGTAATAATCGAAGTCACCTTGTCTGAGGTACACTGTACAGTAAACTTGTTCCACGATCTTTCGTCACACGAAAGTTTGTCACAAAATATTCGTCACAGAATATTCGTCACAGAATATTCATTGCAAAATATTCGTCACAGAATATTCGTCACGGAATATTCGCCACACTGAAATTTCGTCACATTAAATATTCGTTACACGGAAAGTTCGTCACATGGATTGTTGGTCACACGAAAAGTTCGTCAAAAGGAATATTCGTCATACGGAAATGCCAGCATTATATTAGGTAGAATCTAATTTTTAAACGAATTTTTAGAATTCTGGCAGACAATTTTTATTCGGATGTTTCGGACTTTGGATAAAACAGCTATTAAATTATTTAGAAATTAGGTTATTTTTTCTCAATAAAATTATGACTTATTTGAGTTTTATGAGGTGATTTATTCATTTTCAATTTCTCTAACAAAACTCCTGTGACGAATTATCTCTGTCACAAGCAATCTATGTGACGAATTTTCCATATGACGAACAATCCATGTGACGAATCATGTTGTGACCAATACTCCTGTGACGAATCTTCATAGAGCCCAGTAAACTTGACAAATGGTGGCAAATTTCAGTGGATAAAGATGGTTTTTAGCTTCCTTTTCTGTGTCAAATTCAGCTCTTCCACGTGGCAATGAATGTTTAGAACAATAAGTAATAGTTCTCGTTTCTAAGCTCATTGTGTACATTATACGAAGAATAACTTGCCCAAGTATTTGCCACCTAATAGTCAAATATTTCGATGATCGCTTCATCTAGCGATCATCGAAAGTGTCAATCTCACTTTACTCTGCCTCTTAAGGTCTTTAAAATTTAAGTAATCAAATTCCTGGATTAATAAATTTAAGTAGAGCTTTGGCTATGTAAATTTTGATCCATCTGGCATTACCAACCTAAACAAAATTAAAACTTTAATCTAACACAAGCGTTGCACTAAATATAAACTTTTTTTTTAAATATTTCTTTCTGTAAATAAGACACACTACAAGTTGAAGGTATTTTCATTGCTTTAGAATACACATCTTGGTCCTCAGGTTCCAAAGACTTTTTGAATTAAACTCAATACCTCGCTTTACTTATTCAACTAGAAGCACAATTATTAGTGTTTGAAGTTAGGAGGTGCTGAAGAGTTATTGCGTAATTAGAGAGGGTGGTTTTTATGGGATTTCTGAATGCGTCTCGCCATCTCTTGTGGGAGAGAAATATTTGTTGAGACGGAGTTCCTCCTTACGTGTTCTGGGTCTCTGTTTGTCGTTGTTCTTTAGCATACTTTGCTTCTTAACCCTCTAACTCTGGCTGCTGGTGGGAATGCGGGAATTCGGAGAGCTCGGTTCCGCCGAGCCTACACAACGGAGCCTTCCGCCGGTCCTGGACCCGATGACTCCGCCTCTCGAACCCCTCTGCCTCATTTTCTGCCTAAAACGGTTCGACTCTTTCTTTTCCCAAAACACTCTGCACTGAGCAGGGTTGTCATGCAGTCGGATCAATTTGAAAAAAAATCTCAATTACAGAATTGAGAACCATATGACCAGCAGTTGAAAAATCAACAAAACTAACCAATAGGATGACCCAAACGAGTTTGTGAAACAAAAATTAGAGTAGCTTATGTATTTCTACACTGGACCAATGGCCTCCTTATCTCACAGGAGAGTTTTATCTCTGACTTGCGGCCTCTTGTGGCCTCTTGTGTTCAAAGCCTCGCTTGGCTACTGTGAGAGTATGAGTATGCACACATCTAACCACCGGGCGATGCTGAATCCTTCCAACAAGTTTAATTTATTGTAAATTTGCTTAAGTAGCAATTGTTATACAGGGTGAACCAACTTAATCCGGGCCTTCTTTCTTCGCCTTTCACCAAAAACGGCTTGGGGCAGGCGATAGACAATAGTAAATGATGGAAGTGAAGTTAATTTTATTGTAATCACTATAAAATATCTGTTCCGATGCAAAGCAATGGAGCAAAGCAGAGAGACAGAGAGAGGAGGGGTCGGCAGGTTCTCTGTTGAGTCAGGTGGAATAGATGCCAAGGGATCGTACCCCATTCCTCTAGTTGCTCATTTCTCTCAACTACCCATCTTTCAGCATTACAGAATCGCCTTTGTTTTAATTAATTAATTTTTGCAGAGGAATGTTTTCTCAAACACACGCTAACTTCATTCCTTACAACTTCTGTATTTCGCGCTCTTTATTTGCTGTCTTAAATTTTTTTTGGTGAAAGCGACTTTCTACGGCCCGGATTAAGTTGGTTCACCCTGTACAATATGTAAAAGAATTCTTACTTCTACCTGACATCCCATTATTTTGTAATCACTCGCTTTCGTTTCTTCTTAGAAACGGAAACGAACCGAGCAAATTAGAAACGGAAACAAATCAATAATTGAAAAGGGTAACGGACATGAATCAGTTCAAAAACACGAAAAACACACAGGGACGAATAGTTTGTTTTATGTTTCGTTTGAATCATGATTACAACATTCTAATTTAAAATTCAAATTCAACTCTGAAAATTTCAAGATTCCAGTCGAATTTAATTAGAACTCATTCTTAATGTTATTGAAACCCAATTCAAATTTTATTCGACATCATCCGAAATTTGCTTTAAATTTAATCGAAATTCATTCCTAATAACCTAGAAATTTGATTTAATCAATGGAATCACAAATAAGATGACAAATCCAAATTGTTTACATTGTGCAACTTTTAGTGAAAGTTTGGTTTCCGTTTCGTTGCGTTTCCAATAAATTTTCATTTGGTTTCCTAGTGGAATTCTTTATCAATTTGCGCATTCCACTAAATCCTATACAACTTCTACATTTCCTTGAACTCTATCTAACGCGCTATAAAAAATGGAACTCGTTCATTATCGCCATAGGTAAAATTTTTCTAAAATTCTGAGAAAGTAAACAAATTACGAAGTCATTTGCTTGATAAGAAATAAATGATGCGCTTATTATTTTTTTCCATTTAAAACTAGACACTAAACTGTAAAAAACAACGGGATGAAAACAAGTTTTGACAGCCTATCCTCCAATTTAAGACCGCGCTCTCTGGAGGGAAAGTGAAAATATATTCTAGAACTACTAGATTACCAAATCAAAAATGCGGAGCTTCTTTTAATCATTCAAATTAATTTAACAGTATTGATGAAATAAATAAAAAGAGGCTTCTACTAAGTAAGTTTTTA
Source organism: Holacanthella duospinosa (assembly GCA_002738285.1). Taxonomy (NCBI): domain Eukaryota; kingdom Metazoa; phylum Arthropoda; class Collembola; order Poduromorpha; family Neanuridae; genus Holacanthella; species Holacanthella duospinosa. Next base: position 962,699 of record NIPM01000030.1, read on the forward strand.
CTTTTTAAAGTTCTTTCAGCGTTTGAGTAAGTTATTATTTGTTGATATTAAATCATTGAATCCAATCAACTTGATCCGACTCCACCAACCCTGAGACTGAGAGCCTCCTTCCACGCACTTTCACTATGCTTTCTAGTTTCTCCTGGGTAGTTCTTTTGCTCTAAAATTCTCCTTTCTCACTTTGACTCGCAAAAGCCCCACTTAAAAATATATTTCTCTCTCAATGAACAGCAAGGGGAATAGAAGCGGCTGCGTTCGAGCCACTTTTCCTCGCCCTCCACTAAATAAAAAAAAATTGGCAAAGCTCGAGCAGTCGTCATTTTTGCTTCCATTAGTTGAGAATAATAATAATTAAGAATCCTCACTCACTCGAGTGAGTGGTTTGGTGAATGTGTAAAGTGTAGATGGTGGAGTCAGAGTGGGACTAGAGTAGCCTGTGTACAACTTACTTCCTATTGGTGCTTCCGATTGGTAGTGAGGTTCCCTTCGTAGGGAGTATGGAGAGCCTTCCTAGACTTAATTCCAGTACGCACACTCCATCACCTGAGAAATTTAGTCCCAACTGAAGCGGCTGTGTTTTTTCAGTTGCGGAACCCCATAGCCCCTGTCTCCACTCTATCTATACCTGGGAGCATTATTATGGGTGGGGACCGCGGGAAGGGAGAAGAAGATGCAGCACTCGTCGGCATCACAGCCGAGTATCCCAAGTACTCGGAGGACAAACGCAAGTCTTCGGCACATCTCGGGCTCGGAATGGGGCTTGGCGGGAAACATAAACCAAATGTCGGCTATCGTCTTGGCAGGAGAAAAGCATTGTTCGAGAAACGGAAGAGGATTTCTGACTATGCTCTTGTTATGGGAATGATTGGGATTGGACTTATGGTACTGGAAAATGAACTATCTTCGGCTCATGTCTATGAAAAAGTAAGTTTAGAAACACCAACAATAACGCCAATGTCACAAATTTTACTGTATAATTGACTCGTTAGCTCATGCGCATCAACAGCATCTAGTATTTTACCATGTTTAACTCACGATTTTCTCCAATAACAAACCTCTTGTTTTCTTAGTTTATCAACATTGACTTTTATAGCTTATTCAGTGCAACTACAAATATAGCAAAGGCATTGGAAGAAATTTTTGGCATAAACTCTTAGCTGGGGGAAAGCAGTGCCTTTGTAATTGATAGTCAGCAGCATTTTGACTCGATTTTTTTTGGGAAAAGTATTAGCAATTTCAAAAAATCCATCCAAAAGTAGTGGAAGATTGTAAAAAAAAATCAAGACTACGATCACTAGAACAAAAGTTATGATTTTTTGAAAATTGAAATTCTTGGATGTTATTATGAGACGATGTAGTAAGAGATGGGTGATTCAAAATTTCCTCAGTGAATTAGATGAATGAAATAAATTCATTCGGAATTTCTTCTAACGCCACCACCTCACCACATAGCTTTTTGAATGAATTGAAGGAATAATTTCCTTCTAACGATTACTTTCATTTAAACTAATAAGTTCAAAAAGTATTAATTAATTATTCCTAAAATGATGTTTATTTAAAAATTCAGGTTAAGGTCCATTAATATTACTCCTGGGTAAGCTGGACTTCCGAAATCCAATTTCGAAGGAAATAATTCATCAAATATTTCAAAATTTCAAAATTTGTGCACAAAGCGAAACATAATAAAATAATCTTATTTGTTATTTTATTATGAAAGAACATTGGAAAATCGTGTGACCACCATCCATTACTGGTCCAAATCCTAACGTTTAATAAGTGAGGTATCAAGAGTGAAAGTAAAGATATAAGTAGAATCTCACAATAACAGAATAATCTTCAGTGAAGTGAGACATAATTTATTTGGATCTTTGGATAGACAAAATAGGATTGGATGTTAGATTTAAGCNATCTTCAGTGAAGTGAGACATAATTTATTTGGATCTTTGGATAGACAAAATAGGATTGGATGTTAGATTTAAGCAAGAATTTTTAAAAATTTGTCAATTTGGAAAATATCCGAACCCGGACATTATCAAAATTCCGGATTACAAAGTAAAGTTGACCAATATAGATGGAAAAAATTACGAATTCATGGCAAATTTGGTCAGGAATTTTGGAAAATTATTCGATTTGGAAAATACCCGAATCCGGGTATTATTAAATTTTTCGGCTTAGAAACTAAACTTCACCAATATGATGTAAAAAATTACAATTGGGTACCAAATTATATCAGAAATTTTGTTAAATTATTCAATTTGAAAAATACCCGAATCCGGGTATTATAAAAATTCCAGTTTAAAAAGTAAAGTTAACCAATCTGAATGAAAAAAAATACAATTGGGTACCAAGTGACGTCAGAAATTTAAAAAATTATTCAATTTGTAAAATATTATTTTTGGAGTATGAACATACAGGGTTGCACAGTAGGAGTTCAAGGAGAATTGTTAATAGATATGGACAACTGTATGGACGGAATAGGTGGGAAAGCGTTGCATAAATAATTCTTCGTTACAGCACTCATTCAAGTAAAAAGGAAATTTAAAAAAATTGTTTTCGCGCTCTTCTTCCCCCTCCATTGCAGACGTCAACATAATTTTGGNGTAAAAAGGAAATTTAAAAAAATTGTTTTCGCGCTCTTCTTCCCCCTCCATTGCAGACGTCAACATAATTTTGGCGGAGGAATGATGAAAGTGGAGAAAGAGTGTGTAAAAAAGATTCAGGGGCTTGTACTGCATTGGTGCTTGGGCTTGGACGACAGTTAATGGATGAGTTGGCTACTTAATAATTAAGGCTTGATTGTTTTCTCTCTTCTAGACGTCTTTCTATTCGACAGCNGTAAAAAGGAAATTTAAAAAAATTGTTTTCGCGCTCTTCTTCCCCCTCCATTGCAGACGTCAACATAATTTTGACGGAGGAATGATGAAAGTGGAGAAAGAGGGTGTAAAAAAGATTCAGGGGCTTGTACTGCATTGGTGCTTGGGCTTGGACGACAGTAAATGGATGAGTTGGCTACTTAATAATTAAGGCTTGATTGTTTTCTCTCTTCTAGACGTCTTTCTATTCGACAGCTATCAAAACCCTCATTTCGGTATCCACATTGATTCTTGTCGGACTCATCGTNCTATCAAAACCCTCATTTCGGTATCCACATTGATTCTTGTCGGACTCATCGTTGCATATCATGCCCTCGAAGTTCAAGTAAGCTCACTACTATCCCATCTTAATTGACTCATTTTCTTTTTCTTTAATATTTACACTACAGTGAAACAGGGCTATAGAAACTTTTACAATGAAATCATACTTAAATGAATCCAGAAATTAGCACAGCTATAATTCATTCTAGCCAAATTTTTTACGAGGGTTAAATACGGTTTGAATAACAAAGGTAGGTTTATGTGAATTGATTTTATCGGGTAATATAATTATAGTTGAATTCAACTGTAGTAGCTTTCTCAAGGATTGTTTGTTTCGATTTTGAAGATAGACAAAGACAGACTAAAGGAAACTTCTTTATACCTTGAGTTTTGTTATTATTGAGAAAAATATTTTTTTGCAGTATTGGGGTGGAGTAGCTAATGACAGCAAATAGATAAGACCCATGGGTCTATATGTAGTTTCAGTACAGGGTGTTTAAAATAAAACGTTACTGATTTTCTCCGACTTTCACCAAAATTGATTGAATCCAGCAAATTACACTATCTGTGGCAGTTGGGTAAAGTTGTCTTACATTTAAGTACAAAATAAAAACTATAAAAAAATCAAACAAACCCAACATAAAATATAAATAGTACGTGTAATACAGATACCAATAAGTGACTTCCACCTTTTACAAAATAAGATTATGACATTGGTTCAATGAAATGAAGTTTCGCGTCTAAGAAAGATATTTTAGATATTCAGTAAAACAAAAATGCTGATTCGGTTGTAAGGGACTTACAAGACGTGAAAGAGCTGGATGGATTTTGCAAAAACATTGTTGTCCTTGTGATCTGTGAGCTTAACCGTATAGACTTTCCATCACTTTAAATTCTTATTTATTAAATTTATAAATTTAATAATTAACAAATTTTCTTCTTCAATTATTTTTTTTTCAAATAACTTCACTTTGGCAGTTAGGGAGCAACCGAGATTAACGGCGACTTGGGCAGGCAAAACTGTCGGCCTGAATGTTTATCAAAAAAGTATGGATATATAGTTTGAACAATTACGTAATTGTGTGATTGTCAATAACACAGTTACGTAATTAGGTGATTGTCAATTACACAATTATAATTACAAGCAACCAATTACTGTAATGTTTAATCGATTACATTTGGAGAGTAATTGTAATTGGCTTTGATACGTTGTCGTAGTTTTATAGACCTGAGCCTAACTGTTTGGGTATGTTTATAATACTGATGCTGGCTACACTCCCTTCACTTTTATGATTTTAGCGCCAGGAAAAAGGATGTCTCAAATGTTTCTGAGTGAAAGCTACTTTCTTCAGTAACGTTTTATTTTGAACACCCTGTATAATCATTTACACGAAATTATTGAGTATTGGAAATACATAGTTTTGAATTTTTGTTGGCAGCAAATCAATAGTACCCAGTAGGTTTAGATTGGGTATTCTTATGCAAAAATGTTTTAATGCGGAATTTTGCAATATTATTTTAATTTTTAATAACTGTCCTATTTCTGTCACAGTTGAATTTGGATTCCTTAGTTAAGCGGCAATTATTAGAAATTTGATGTAGCGGTCTACCCGATAGCTTCACACTTGCACTTTTTCTGTTGAAGTACGCATGAGTTTGAAGGTGAAGCAGGTGGAACTTTCGCACTTTCACATTTCAAATAATTTCACAGAAAACATTTCTAGTACGCATGAGTCTGAAACCAAAGCGGGTGAGACTTGTCCGATTCTGATTTTCTTAATTGTTTTTTAATGTGTGAAAGAAATTTCTTGCTCACTTTCACACTTTGAGCTTTTGTGTTATATGATTCGTGGGTTTTGAATTTTGGGGCGTGTTTTCAGTTTTGTTTGGAAATCTGTGAAACTCGGAAAGTACATAAGTGAACAATTTTTTCGGGTGAGACCTGTTTTTTTGGAGTTCACCCGTTGGTTGTTCATACTTTCCGAGGAGGAGTTTCGCACAAGGGTGAAAGTGTGAACGTACATCGGGTAGACCCTTAATTAAACTAGTAATTATGGTTGGACTGTATCTGGCTTGTCCAGATATGAGCGTTGACACGAAAGCATTAAGAAAATATCCAAATTTTTCTTCTTCCTCCTCATTAGCAAACCTATATGGAAATTCAAAGGCGATGGATTTTTGGGACAAAACCAACAAAATCTCGTCGCNAACGTACATCGGGTAGACCCTTAATTAAACTAGTAATTATGGTTGGACTGTATCTGGCTTGTCCAGATATGAGCGTTGACACGAAAGCATTAAGAAAATATCCAAATTTTTCTTCTTGCTCCTCATTAGCAAACCTATATGGAAATTCAAAGGCGATGGATTTTTGGGACAAAACCAACAAAATCTCGTCGCNCTCCTCATTAGCAAACCTATATGGAAATTCAAAGGCGATGGATTTTTGGGACAAAACCAACAAAATCTCGTCGCGTCGCATCGCAAAAAAACTATCGAAACTAAGCATAAGTCTTGAGTTAGCTACTTAATTCATAAATTCTTTTGGCCATTTGGGGTGTGAACTTGTGAGAAATAAGCTCCTGGAAATGATCATGACCAATTAGAATTGATAACACATGACTAAGGTATTCATAAGAACGCCCTAAATTACGTGGATCACGCAACTATTTGTTCAAACTAAATTACGGCATATCCTAATAATTTTTTAATAATGGTCTGCATAATATAATATAATAATTATTATCTCATAACTTATATGATCAAGATAATAAATTATATAATTAGTTGGAAGAAAGCCGAGTTCCGGGACGTATGAATCCATTTCTAATTCACATCATGAGAATCAATACTCGACTTCTGTTTACTCAAAGTTGTAAATGTTAGTGNATGAATCCATTTCTAATTCACATCATGAGAATCAATACTCGACTTCTGTTTACTCAAAGTTGTAAATGTTAGTATGAGAGAGTTAGTCACTTGATGTGTCTATCTGCTAATGGATCCTTCTAAGTCCATAAGTGGCCCAGAAATACTGATATAAGAACCAAGTGGAGTGCCAAGTTCTTAGGAAGTCCGTTAATTNATGAATCCATTTCTAATTCACATCATGAGAATCAATACTCGACTTCTGTTTACTCAAAGTTGTAAATGTTAGTGTGAGAGAGTTAGTCACTTGATGTGTCTATCTGCTAATGGATCCTTCGAAGTCCATAAGTGGCCCAGAAATACTGATATAAGAACCAAGTGGAGTGCCAAGTTCTTAGGAAGTCCGTTAATTGCTTTTCTTTTTATTTCCAGCTGTTTATGATCGACAACTGTGCCGATGATTGGCGGATTGCCATGACTTGGCAACGAATGTCGCAGATTGGACTAGAGCTCGTCATCTGTGCAGTCCACCCTATTCCAGGGAGATATACGTTCATCTGGACAACAAAATTAGCAAATTCCCTCGATCCTACACCAATTGTCAGGGTTAGACTTCTCAATTCTATTAAAGTATAATAATTAATATCAATTTTATCTTTAAAAAACTCTGCTTACCGAATGTCTTAAGCAGATCTAATGTTTTCCGGATAAAAATCATGCTGGCCAAGTTTATCCAGTTGTGGCAAAAGTGGTTATTTAATTGTAGCGTAGCGAAGAGAAAAGAAATGGATATCGATCGGCCAAAGTCATAAAAGTCAGGGAAGAGTGACAACAGAACGTTGGTTAAGGATAAGATTATGATGAAGCCTTTTTTCTCTCTAGAGTGTACCCATAGACGTTGCCCTGAGTCTCCCCATGTTTCTCCGCCTCTACCTCATCTGTCGTGTCATGCTGCTTCACTCCAAGTTATTCACAGATGCCTCCTCGAGAAGCATCGGGGCCCTCAACAGAATTAATTTCAATACGAGGTCCGTTTCTCTACAGCTCATCATTTTTATAAAACCTTAACCAACCCGTCTGATGACGGAAGAAACCGTGACACCGTAGGTGGCTCAGAACTCTTAAAAATAATCTTTCTTTTTTGTTCGTACTGCTATAGGTTTGTGCTGAAGACGTTGATGACGATTTGTCCAGGGACGGTTTTACTAGTTTTCATGGTTTCCCTTTGGATGATTGCCTCCTGGACACTTCGGCAATGCGAGCGGTGAGTTTTCTCTAGTCTACGTCGTGTGCTTTCCCTGCCTGCCCTGCTTCGTAGTTGGACGAGAGGCTTGAGAACAGGCCAGGGTCAGAGTTCAAATAGTTGGGGGCCAGACGCTCTTTCTCTAGCTCCCTCTCTCTCTCTCTCTCTCTCTCTCTCTGATGTTCTCACTCCCACTCTCTCGCTAGTTGTCGTTGTCGTCGTTCCAGAATCGGTTTCTCTTGCTCTCGATGTCGTGGCTTTAGTTGAGTACTCGTGACCTCTGTTTCTGTCCTTTCTGTCGTTAGGATCTAATCCCTTTTTCTCTTTTCTTAAGGCATCACGACGAAAACCATGCCAATTTACTGAATAGGTACGCATATATGTCCTAATTTTTCCCACCTTCCAATCCGATTAGCTTCTCGAGAAAAGAAATGTCCGTGAAAGGCGTACATTTTAATTATAGTTTTGTCTATATTTTATCCCAATTCTATACTTATAGATTTTTATAGTTATCTTAAGACGAATTGAGATGAGCTACTTGTGGGACTCTAATAATATATAAATTATGAAAACTCAATATATTATAAGAATAGATTGACATAAAAGAACATAGCTTGAGATGTTCTAAAACCATTCGTTGGTTTACTAGGTGCATAAAGTCATAGTAGCCGGAGTTTAATATAAAAACCAGAAGTTCAATGGAAAAACACGGTGATACTTGAGAACCTAATTAAAAGTTTTCTAGTTGGAATTTGAGCACTATCGGATTGGAAGGTTTTTTTCAATATTTGTGAACTTTATCTCTATAGCTAACTCCTAATCTTTGTATTTTGTAGCCTTTATTTGGTGGCAGTCACGTTCTTATGCATAGGTACGTAAGTCAAGTCAAGCAGAGAGAAATACATTTTCCTATATTATTCCAAGGGACATTTTTTCTCTAATTAATAAGTATAACCTCCAGAGAGTAAAGCTTGTGATTGGAGGTTCCATACTATCTCATCAGATGATGAATGAGTGGTGTTGTCTAGGTTACGGAGACATCGTCCCTAATACGTATTGCGGTCGCGGTATCTGCATTTCCTGTGGAATGATGGTAAGTACTGCCCCTTCCCCCTCTGTCAGGGAGTGAGCTACATTGGCGGGACCATACGAAATTTTTATTTTTTAAATAAACTACACTACCATCCATCATATATTAGATTTTGATTTTTGATTTTCCTACAGTAAAACAATAAAATCTTCTCACATATTCTGGATGGTAGTGTAAGAGAAATGAGCTCTGACACTGGACTGGTCAAAATCGTAATTACGTCCTAATATTCATAATTTTTTTTTTGAAATTGAATTTATTCCCACCACTCAGGTACCACGACCCTGACCACGTGCAAGTAGACTGGCTTTGGGTAACTGCTGTTACAGTAAGTTTACTAAGTATTATCTTATTCCACTGCAACGATGGTCTACTTAAAAATTTGTTTGAACAAAGTAACCATGCACTTCCGGCTAATGAAATAGCAAAAGACAAGCTAAAGTAACAACGCCTGAATCAATCATCATAACAGACTAATTAAATTGTTAAACAAACCTGTCATTTTCAAAAAGAAAACATTATTGTTTCTAATTTTTCTTTCTCACGTTTAGCTCGTTAGAAATTTCACGAGACTTTAAACTCGCCTGTGTTGAACAGGGTGATTTAAAAAAAAAATTTTTTTTTTTCACCCTAGAACGCATGACGACATTTTATACAATCTATTGCCAGCAACAGCATAGGTTGGGAGGAGCTACGGTAAAATTGGAGAAACAGGGTGCAAAGAAAGATTAATCACCCTGTACAATACTAGCAAAATTTATAGCTCCACGCCAATAGGCTCATAAGTTTCAAATATTGAGGCAATTTCCGATTATTGTTATAAGATATGTTGTTAAATTAAAAAAATTTCTTTTATAATACGGTGACATCATTTTAGATCTTTATAATAATTGGCCTGATTTTTCCTCCGTTCACAAAAGAATTTAAAAAAAAAAATTTTTTTTTTTTTACAAATTTGCAAATTTTTTGAAAAATCCGAGTTGACTGCCAATGATGGATGTCAGATACTTAATCTTCGTGAAATTTATAATCGATTAACGCATCACTTTTTGAAATCCGAACTTACCTTTGGGTAAGTCATACTTAAAAAATTTTTTTTTTTTTCGCAAATATTTGCAAAATTTGACTTGACCACCAACAATGGATGTCAAATTTGTGTATCTAAATGAAATTTCTGATCGATTGAGGTACCACTTACCCCATTCCACGAGGGTGCCTTTCCTTTAATTGCTCCAACCATTGGTATATTTGTGACTGATTTCGCAAAAACTTTCCAACGATGCCCTACTTGCATTCGTCCAACCTGTTCAGATATTTGACCTTTGGTGACCTCTGAAGGTCAAACGAAGCCATGCCTCACCGTGTGACATATCACACTATTTTAGCATAGTTTGTAGTAGATACATTTGGTGAAACTTTCATCACATTCTGTCTGATCCGCCCTCCGCCATGCTAATGCTGCCAACAATATTTGAGTATGTTTCCTTTCCCGACCTCCTCTTTATTTCCCATAAAAAAATATCAAATAAAAATTTAAGACTCACCCAGGACGTGTGGGGAGTATTAACGGAGAATTTTTTATCCATAAATTCCCATTTTCTAAAGAATACCTAACAGTAATAAAATCAATAGTTGAAAATAGAGAGACTATGTCGATGGAGCTTTAAGCATTGTTACTTTTTTCAAATTAAATGATTTTCCGTTTGGTCCTGGAAATCTCTGATCTTGAGCTCCCCCTATCTGAATTACAGTTTCTGTCAGTGGGATACGGTGACGTAGTCCCTTCGACCTACTGCGGTAGAGGGATTGCTGTGATGACTGGCCTTATGGTAACAACCAATGAGAACTCACTCCCTGATTGAATTTCTTTACTGCGCTCATTAACAACCTAACTATGCCTCCTTTCCTTCTTATTTGTAGGGTGCTGGATGCACTGCCCTTCTCGTCGCTGTTGTCTCTCGGAAGATGGAACTGAGCAGGGCCGAGAAGCATGTTCACAATTTCATGATGGATACACAATTGACCAAACGGGTAACACTACTCTCTGACCAAGCCCACAGTACCACATACACTGCTCGTCATAATTATAAAACAAATGGAAGTTACTTTTGGCCCGTGCGCTTTGCTGGAGAAAGTAACTCTTTTATAATTATGTCCAACATATCTCGTTAAGTAAATTTTCCTCGGGTCAAATATTTTGATTTTATGAAAGAACTTGAAAAAGTAGTGAAACTGGTGTAAAAAATCAGGTCTCTAGGATTAAAGGGTCAACAGTTATGATTTTTAGAAACTCAACTGTTTTTGAATGTAATTCTGGTACATACGCTTATCCTTTACAATTGTCGCAGAATTATGGTCGAAAACAGTTGATTTTCTAAAAATCATAACTTTTGACCCTTTCATCCTAGAGACCTGATTTTTTACACGGGTTTCCCTACTTTTTCATTTTCTTTCATAAAATCAAAAGATTTGACCCGAGAAAAGTTTACTTAACGAGATACGTTGGACATAATTATAAGACAGTTAATTTTTGCAGCAAACCGCACGAGCCAAAAGTAACTTCCATTTGTTTTATAATTATGACCAGTAGTGTATCTATGGTTTTGGACTGACTCTTTTCTCGTGTCCCACTAACGCCCTCTACTTTTAACTCACTAACGATGAGGGAGTGGCGAGCCACTTGGACCGACCTAATCGACAAACTTTCTAAGGTAACAGCACCATGGCCGTCTTTGTGGCACTCCTTATGAAGAAATTGACAATACAGGAGGCAGAGAAACGTCTCCATGTTCTGAAGATGGAGAAGCAACTCGAGAGAAGAGTCAGGAATTTTGACCTTTCCGTCCCCTGTCCGGTTTCAAAGAAATTTTTATATAAAATCAAACCGCTCAATCTAAATTGCACCAGAGAATGTTTGGTTGTTTTTTTGCAATAATCGTTTAATAAGCATGAACTATATATAAAATTTAAATTAAAAATTTCTTCGGTGTAAATCTACACATCCATACTCCTTTTCCTTGCTTTGGGTCTTATCTAACTAAAATCGTGGTCACGAGAATCCTAGTTTCCGTGACAGTAAGTTGAGGGTTAGACCAATTCGTGCTGTGCTTTAAATTTCATTTCTTTTGTTTTCTATTCACAGCTTAAGAATTCTGCGGCTAATGTGCTCCGGGAGACTTGGCTAATTTACAAGCACACAAAACTCGTGAAACGAGTAAATCCTTCCCGCGTCCGAGCTCATCAAAGAAAGTTCCTTCTTGCAATCTACGCGTAATTTTTAGTTTAAAACTCTTCCAGTTGTAATTTATATTGCAGGGAAATTTATTTGCATCAGGTTGAGAAAGGTGAAAATGGACCAACGAAAACTTATGGATAACGCAAATACTATAACGGACATGGCAAAGGTTAGTGTTAGCTTATACCCTTTGCTCGATCCTAATGATTGTGGCATAATTTGTCAGTTGTGAGCTAGTGAACCTACGGGATAAGTATTATAGTTCACTTTATATAATATGTTTACTTCCAGACTCAGAACACCGTGTATGAGATCGTGTCTGACCTGTCAGGTAGACAGGACCACCTTGAGGACCGCCTTTCAACAATTGAAGATAAACTGGTGGGTATGGGAGAGGTGCTGGATGGCCTCCCTGACCTCCTCACAAAACTTCTTGGAAGATCTTCCTCAGGAGGAAACCTCCTTCGCCCTGAGTCTGCTGCCCTCTCTTCACCTATGCCCCATTCAAAGAGTGTACCTACTCCTTCCCCTGTCGGCTCCACGGGACTAAGTAAAACACTCGGACTTCCAGCCCCACCTTCCACTCCCAGGACATCCAGCTAGAACCATCCTTCAACCGGTCATCGCCTTAGCCATTTATTACAAATACTACCCCCTAGTACATTAGATGCAAAGGTCATTACAACTATTACTAATTTGAGTCTTGATCGCATCAACACGTCATTTTTTGTTTTAAACTGACCAACCCGGAAAACGCAATTTCAGTATTTTGAGTATGTGCGCGGCAATATTGTAAAAGAAATGAAGAGCATTAAATATACTGCAGCATAATCTCACGGATCCTGTCGTTTGACTAGTCAGATGTGAATAATGTGAGACCATAATAAGCGGGATCAAAGGACAAAATTATTGCAAAAACAAAGTATTTAAACCTAGTCACAAAATAAATATTTGAGTCAGACAGAATTTACAGCATCACATTGTTAACCAAAGTTCAGTATCATTTGTACCAAAAGTGGTTCCCTGGTATTGACTGAAGTAACGCGGTCGTTGCGATTTGCGAACTCACTTATGACTTGGGTATAATTGGTATTAACTTTTGGTGAACATTACATCAACTTGTTGATGGATTTTCCTTAAAACTAAACTCCTGTCACTTCCGTTCCAGGTGTTCTTGCCATTAAGAGAGTGGTCAGGGTCAGTGTATTCGACTCATCAACTCATTCTCGGAATACATGCTGCCTTTTGAATCAAATTTACAATCACGTGATATATGGGTTGCGAAGTAAGGTGGTTTTTACATTCCTTTGTTGTCTGTCGCTACGTTTTATATGTATTAGTTGATGACACCACCATCTCTATAACATTTGAGAGAATACAGGCATTATGTACTAATAAACTAAGCCTGTCTAATGCATTTTACAAAACAACACCACTTTTAGCCTCCAAAATAAAATACATTAAGTACTACACGTGTTTTAAGTCAACGTTCGCAAATGCTAATTATCGATAATAATTATTCATAAAATCGTGTTGATAGTTTTCATGATAAAATCACAATTTTTGTCTCATGACGATTCAGTGATAATAATTTTACCAAAATGTTTAAATGCAATTGACCTTGAATTTTTACAGTTGTGAGCAAGGTTGCTATGAGAATTAATGTAGAATAGCATATCTATGCTGTTCTACATTAATTCTCATACAGCAACCTTGGTTGTGAGCATATTTCAAAGAAGTTGTCGGAAAGATAAATAACGATATATGCTCATAAAGGAAAACCGTTATTTATAATTTTTGCGTCGCTAAATACCGACAGGTATTTAGCTGTCTTAAAATTAGAACTCACTTAGAAAAAACTAATCATTGAGACAGAAGATGACAACATTTTACAGAATTGTGACAATAATTAATTACGCAAATTTTTTTGATAAGCCAAACCTTATTAAAGTGCATGATTATAAATTAATTGCTGATTATCGGTTTCACAATGCAAATAATAATTGAAGTGTGGCACGGAAGGACGAATTGCAATCATCTACTTCCAATACACTTACAAGTAAGACTACTCTAAGGTAAAATGTTAATTCTTAAATATTTGTCTAAGAGCTCGTCTCACGTGTCACGTGTAGTAAAAATTTCTTTCATAAATTTAAAATAATAATTTAATTTCGCAAAAATAAAGAGTCGTTAAGTAGACAGTGACGTGTTGTGTAGGATACCATAGCGATAACACTTCAAAATATGTCTAATGGTTTGTAGCTATGGTGTCGCTATATTCGCGTCGTTAATATTACGACGTCGATAATTAAGGACGTTTCTGAGCATCAGCTCCCAGGCCTTATAATACACGCATAATCTTCATTTGTGTAGGCAATTACTTTCACCTAAACATTACAACAGCTGACATTGAAATGATTTTTTCAACCTTCGGGATCATTCTCTCTACTTGGGACAGTATTGGAAGAAGGCATCTCAAGTCACTTGCATCTACAAAAATTAAAATTCTGGCCAACGTTTAAAAAGAAAGAAATTTTAAATCTGTTTACGGACAGATCACGAAGAAATTACTAATTTCTAAAACGGATGAGCGTAATGATAATGAATCAGAACTTGGAAAGTGATTCTGATGAAGATGTGGAGAAAACTGAATATTGTCTAGGATTTATTTTGATATAAGTAGCTGATTATAACTTCTTGAGTCAGTGTCTAATTAAATTTGATAAAAAGTACATTTAAATAAAATACTAAAGCTCGAATGATAAAGTTTCCAGCTAAAGTTAATTATGAGGTCGAGAAACTTGCCGAATAATCTGGAAAAGAAGTTAAGATTCTTTTTCTACCGATGGCTCACTGAAATAAACCGTATAGAATTGATTTTTGGTGTTTGTGAAAGGGAAAGTTTCTTTAATGAATACTAACGTAGGGACTATTTGTGTAATAATCTGACGAATGAAGTTATAAAGATTGTGACACCAAGCTTATGAGAAAGTTGCATTAAGGGTCACGGTAGATGACAGATCGGTATGGATTTTCTTTGTGCCGCACTAATTCATTGAACACATTTTAGTGCGTCAAGTAAAATATCCAAAATTACATCAGGTCATATTGTGATATCTGTACTGCTCTATTCAGTGGAGTTAAGCGATAGGTTGTTGGAGTACTTTGGTCATGATTTGAAAGGTTATTAGATTAGGATTTAGCTAATTTAACCAGTGCTACGGCAAAACAACCCATAATACATTCTAAATTGAATTGTTCAATTTTTCATCCAAGTCAAAAATATATGCTGCATAAAATATATTATTAGTCTGTTCAATTTTTTTTTTAGATTAAAATTACGAATTACTTAAGATATTTAGTCGAGTCATTTAAAAAGCAGCTGATCGAAGGCAAGGCCATTACACGAAATTTTGTGCAGGATTGGTCAAAACATTCAACTGACTTAGTCCTTTGGAGCGATAGTCAACCGTATCCTTACGTTTTGACAAAAGTTCATAACAGAACCAATGTGCTTGCTTAATTACCAAGCTGTTCGACTACTTTGGATTACGAAAAAATATTCCGTTAACCTAAATAAAATCTTCGTTCAAATGTGTAGAATTTACTTAAAATTTGAATTTGTTTGCGCGGTCAGTATTCACAGCTATTTAATTCGAGAGTAGATTTAGCAGCGTAACTTATAAATTATTTTTTTCTAAATTCGGTATAAATTATTCTCGACCGAACTTTATTTCAGTCGAAAGACTACATGATCAGCTATTTAATTAAAAATAATTAACCAGAAACGTTGAACCGCGTAATTTATAAACATTTTATTGAACAACTCAGCCCAATCAGTATGAAATTTTTTTCGGCGCGGTGATTAGTTCCTAAAGTTGATTTACTACCGATTAAAAATACCGTATTTATCCGAATAGAAACCGCACTCTAATAGAAGTTGCAGAGCTTTCTCCGAGTTTTAAATAATTACCGCCCTCGAATAAAGGCCGCGACTTTTAATTTAGGAAATTGGTATTAACACTAAATTAAATAATAATTTCAAGTTGTACTCTCAAAATCAATCTAATTTAAGTGGACACGCGGAGAAGGCCAGAAAATGATACAGCCACAATTTTATTAAAAATTGGAGCAAAGCAATCTGTATTAATTTGGAACTAGAAAATTCAAGTAATTTTCTTTAGGTTGTGCTTAAATTTGTTCCATCTTGTTTGTTGTACCGATTGTGATTTAATTCATGGACTAGTTTAATGCGCAACTCAGAAAAATATATCAAAACTGTAAATTCTGACTTTACAGCGGAAACCTAGACTAAACCAAGACAACTAAAACTTCCTCATAGGCTCNGTTGTTAAATTAAAAATTTGTTCCATCTTGTTTGTTGTACCGATTGTGATTTAATTCATGGACTAGTTTAATGCGCAACTCAGAAAAATATATCAAAACTGTAAATTCTGACTTTACAGCGGAAACCTAGACTAAACCAAGACAACTAAAACTTCCTCATAGGCTCAACAAAGTCAGACGCATAGATGGGCATACCGGGTAAAGCTGCTAATGACTCCTATTTTCTTCTGTGAGTCAGGTGAACCAGTGACTCACATTCAAAAGAGTTTAAAAAAATCAGCTACAACCTTTAAACAATAAAATTAAAGAGAATTAATTTCGACTCCAAATTTTTCTTATGCAATTAAGAGCAACATGCGTAAAGGTCATTTTTCGGCCTGAGGGAACGGAAACTCCATAATAAAACATAAAATTTTAGGATATGAGATTCAATGTTAACAAAACGAAATATTTTATGCACCATTTGCTGAGATTCAACCTCAATAACAGTAGGGTTTAAATGTTGGCATGTTTTTTAAATAATTATTTGAAGTTTTTGACCTACCTAGATTACTTTTTTGAAATAATTTCTTATCAAAACTTTTCAAGAATATGGAATGGTTTCAAAAAAGTAATCTCACATCCTAAAATTTTTCTAATTTTTTCGTAGTTTCCGTTTCCTCATAAGTCGCAAAATGACATTTACGCTTGTTGTTCTTAATTTTATAAGAAAAATTTGGAGTCAAAATTAATTAATTTTCTTTAATTTTACTGTTTAAAGGTTGTTGCTATTTTTTAAAAACTTTTGAATGTGAGTCAATGAGTCACCTGACTCAGAAGAAAATGGGAGTCATTAGTCAGCCTTACCCGGTACAATTAAAATAGACGTATGAGTCTAATTTAATATTCGTGTATGCCCATCTATGCGTCTGACTTTGTTGAAGCCTATAAGAAAGTTTTAGTTGTCTTTTAGTTTAGTCTAGATTTCAGTTGTAAAGTCAGAATTTACAGTTTTGCTATATTTTCCTGAGTTGCACAGTAAACTAGTCCATGAATTAAATCACAACCGGTATCTGGCCATATCCAAGCCTATATTTGAATGCACACTTCCAGTTTTCCGAGAACGATTGTTTCATATATGGAAGAACTCATGGATAAGCACATGACTAACAAAGCTATCATAGAGGAATCTGACTAATGCTCCAATTACACTAGGTAACTTTATGCGAAAGTTCAAATCAAATTTTAATTGCAATCGAATGCAATTTTGATCATGAAACTTTACAACTTTTGAATATTTTGATTCAAATAACCCCATCTCGTAAAAAAATTCTTTGACCAACATTTCCGTGTTTTACGTTTTTTTTAAACTGTATTGCAAAAACTATTATAGCTATTCCGAGTGCGCAAAGAATATCTTTTGGCATTTTCAATATGCCAAAATAAATTTAGTTAATTGGGTAGGTGTATTTTATAGTTGAATTTTGTCAATCTGGCGGGTTTTCAAATATAAATCATTTGAGGCAAGCTGAGCGGAAGCGATAATAGGTGAATTTCATAGGTTTGGTTACTAGTGTAATTAATAATGAAACAAAAGTTTCATACAACTTTTTGCAGAAGAAATTGCATAAAACTTTTGAACAAAAGTTGCGCAACTCTTGCTCTCTGGTGTAATTGGACCATAAAAGAGATGGTGGGGGATGAGGAAGAGCGATTTATAGCGCTGAAGAAACTAAAATTCAATTATTTATTTGGAGTTAAGATTAAGAATCTGTTGAGTTTTGTCAAACGTAAGTGCCCTTACTGTTTGTTATGAAACAGAAGCCGGCCTCGAATAGTAGCCGCAGCTCAAATATCCAAATTTCAATAGAAGCCGCGGCTTTTGTTCAAATAAATATGGCAGTAGCTAAACTCGTAAAGACCATTATGTTCGACCTTTTGAAAATAAGTTTGGTGGTGTTGCTAGATCTAGCTGCTTAGCTGATCTGAGGATAGATCTAGATTTTTGTTTGTTTGTTTGTTTGATAATTTATTCAAGTGTCAGAGAGCATCATTTTTATAAAAATGTTAATTTGCCAAGACACCCCCGCATACGCAGGACTAATTAAGTAAAATAATAATAAGTAAGTCTTAATTTTTAGAGTGATTTACACTTTGAATTGGCATGAGTTGGTTATAGCCCATAGTTAATTTACATACTGGTAAATTCTACAGTTCTGGATTCCTTTACCCACTCTTTAGCTTCTTTTTTCAACTTTCCCAATGTGACTATTTCGTCCAAGTTATGAGTTTGGATGCATTTATTCCATATCAGTATTGCTCTAACACTGAAAGACTTTTTAGAAAACTCAGTATTTTTTCTAATCATTTCAAAAGTTCCCTTTAGTTTTGAGTCATAGATGTGTTCTTTTACCATAAAGTATTTTTCAAGATTTAGAATTCTTGTACTTGGTAATTTATAAGTTTCAATTAACGTAATATATTTTAGTCTCTCTTCCAAACTAAGAATATTACACGAGTCATATAGCTTGTTCATATCATTATTGTCAAATTCCAATCGCAGTTTAGAATTGTAAAAAATCCTTGTTTTGTACTGGGCCCTTACATTTTTTCTTTTACTTGTATTTGGAAAAAAGAATGAGACTAAAATTTTATCAACTTTGTTCTGAAGATTAGTCAGTTTATTTTGATTGTCAACCCATACTGAATAGCAGAAATTGATATGTGATAGAACATAAGCATTAAGTAGTATTTTAAATATGTGATGATTAATTTTTCTTTTAACAAATTCTAGGCGACCACACCCTCTTGCCACTTTTTTTTCCACATTATAAATGTGTTGAGAAAATGAGAGAGTCTCATCTAACACTATTCCCAAGTATTTAAAAGATTCCGATTTTTTTATAACTCTATCATTAAATTTAACTTCACCCACTGTTATATTTGAATTATCCATCGGTTTTTTAAAAACCATGAACTCTGTTTTTTCATAATTCATTAATAAACCTGTCTTATTGCACCAATTATCCAGAAGTTTCATTGTTTCAGATAATATTGCTATAGATTTGTGTATATCATTGTTATAGCAGAATATTGCTAGATCATCTGCATATAGTATGAAATCTATTTCTTTATTCTCAAAAACTTCCTTTAAGTTATTTATAAAGAGAGAAAATAACATAGGGCCCAATATTGAACCCTGTGGGACGCCCTCAAATATTTCGTAGCTTTTTGACAATTCATCATTTACTTTAATTTTTACTTTACGCCCCTTTAAGTAACTCTCCAGTAAATTAATGATATTAGTATCTATTTCATATTCTTTACTCAACGTATGTAGAAGTAATGATGATCTACTGAGTCAAAAGCTCTTTTAAAATCAACAAAAATCACTGGAACTCTACTTTTAGGATTATCCAGTTTTTCGTATATGAACGATGTTAAGACTTTTAATGCAGTATCACAAGATCTACCATTTCTAAACCCATGTTGATTTTCTGAAAGCAGACACTTTTGTTCCAAGTAAGTTTTTAACTTTTCTTTTAAAACTCGTTCAAATACCTTACTAAGAAACATTGTGTTTGAAATAGGTCTATAGTTAGATGGTAAATCCATATTACCTTTCCCTTTATATAGAGGAGTAACTTCGGCTTGCTTCCATATATGTGGAAATATTTTAGAATTAAACATTTTTTGAAAAATCATACACAATGGCTTTGTAACTAAAGCGTTCATGCTTTTAAGAAACAATGGTGGAATAGGGTCGCTAGAGATTGTTGACGATTTTGTTTGTCTGATTGACTTAAAAATGCATTGTTCAGTTACAATGTCAGAAATGAGGTTGTTAGTTTTTGTAAATATATTATTTACTCTATTTGTTTTGTTGCTACCAAAAAAGGTTTTAGCTAGTATCTCACTTATATCCTCATTACTTTCATGTTTTTCGTTTTTTTCATTTCTAAGTGACAAGAATTTTTTTACAGGTTTTGATTTATAATTCGTTAATTTGTCCATTATCTTCCATAATGTTTTTATATCTGATTTGTTTTCAAATTGATCGTTAAAATACATTTTTTTTTGTTTTGAAATAGCATTTGTCACTTTATTTCTTTAAATTTTATACTGTGAATGTAATTCTGGATTTTTAGTCTTTAGAAATTTTCTGTAGATTTTATGCCTTAGCTTTCTGATTTTCATTATATCATGATTGAGCCATGGGGATTGTTTACTTCTGACTTTTATATTTTTCATAGGTATATACTTATCCAGTATAATAGTAATTTTGTTATGAAATTCCATAATTACGTCCTCAACGTTAATAGTTTCTAAATTAGACCAGTCTATTTGTTTAAGTTCATTTGTCACTGCATTCCAGTCTACTCTCTTTAGGATTCTAATATTAAGGATTTTAGGTTTTTCTTTATAGTGACATTTAAAAGTTCTAACGCAATAAACTAACTCATGGTCAGATAATCCCACATTAATGCTACCTGCTACAGTAAATTGACTTATGATAGGGACATATATGTGATCCAATAAAGTACCCGAGTGTTGTGACTCTTGTTGGATTACTTACAATTTGTTTCATATTATTTTGTCTCATTATATTAAGTAAATTAAATGATGTGTTCGTTTTGGATAGTAAGTCAATGTTAAAGTCCCCAATAATTACCAAATCATACTTTTGTGAAGCCCACTTATTGACTAAGTTTTCCAGTGAAGCTAGAAAGTTAAGAATTTTTGAAACATGTGGGGGTTTATAGACTGTAACTAAGAAAATTTTCTTTTGATATTTAGGCTTAACTATAACTGATGCCAATTCAACTCCTAGTGGAAGATTCATATTATCTATTTCTTCATTTATATTAATTACTTCGTATAACGAGCTATTATCTATAAATAAACAAATTCCTCCTCCATGTTTTTTAAAATTTGAGTCTATTCTTACTAGATTATAACCCTCGATGTAAAGAGAATTATCAAAGTCATTTTCATTAAGTTTAGTTTCCGTTAGCGTTAAAATATTAAGCTTATGCTCTAAAAGAATTAATTTGATCTCATCTACTTTACTTCTCAGGCTATTTATATTTGAATGAGCTAGTTTTAATCCCTGTGACTTTAGGTAACAATTGGGAACATGAACTAATTCATTAGATTCAATACCTNAATGAGCTAGTTTTAATCCCTGTGACTTTAGGTAACAATTGGGAACATGAACTAATTCATTAGATTCAATACCTAGGTTAGAATCATTTAAGATATTATCCCTATGAATTAAAGGTAGTGCGTCAGTTTTACAAGGGTTAATTATTTTCGTTATCGTTTTCTTACAGTATCCAATCTGCTTGTTTTCGGAATATTGTTCCTGAGAGGTTACTACATTTAATGAGATTTGTTGATCCTTCACTTGTAGTAAATCACATGATTGACTTTCTTGAAATTCTTCTTCTTTACAATTTTCACATTTCCAATTTCCTTGCGATGTATAAAACTCAGTAGATGACACCTTTGGAAGACACGTGCGATGGTACTGTTTGACACATGAACTTCTTGTGCATTTTCTTCTATGTTGTCTCCCAATAATATCTTGCCCACAATGTTGACAGGTAATTGAGTCTCCATTCATCATATATAGTACCGACAGCCGTTGTTCCACATATAATATTTAATCATATCATTAATTTGATCAATTATTTATAGTATGGAACAACACATACCCAAGCTAGTCACTGGTTAACAAAGGCAGTGACGGCCTTCTATAGACTGTGCTGTTCAATTGACTCAACAGCCGAGTTTTTTGATAATCATCAGATTTGTGCAGGTTATCCGCATTCACGTGGTTGAAATTTGGCGGTGAATTACACTTAGGTGAATTTGCACCTTTAATAACTAATTATTCAATTATAGTTGAATAAGATCAATTATTCGACAATTTTCAATTAGATCCTCCACTATTTGAACAATCCAGACCCCTTAGTAGAAAACTTCAGTGAGAAAATAGTATTCAGATCAAGATAATTAGAATAACAATTCTTCAATAATTTGATTGTGTTGTTTGCCAACCAAAGGTGGGCAAAGCAAAAGAGGCTAGCTGCTACATCTAGCAGCGGGCTATTACTTCTAGTGTATCCTTCATTACTGCAATGTGTATGCAAATTCGGTGTTTCTTCGAGTTTTCGAAATGGCTCTTTTCGGAATCATTTTAGCTTTATCACTAAATGGATCTTTATTTCAATTCTGAGTATTTTAAGTTAATATGATCGGAATGCTAGATACTTGGAATGTCTCGGAAATAATACAGAGAATAAGCACTAGTGGACTATTGGTTTAAGTAGAATATAAAAATACTTAACCTAAACTGGATTGGGCAAACTAATTACAAAATGTAAAAATAAAATGCACATTCAAAACTAAAAAATTACAGAAATGACGGATGAGTCAGCTGCTTAATAGTTAATTCGGTTGATAACTATCCTTAACAATCTAATAAGTGAACATAGCCGCCCCAAACTACACCTCTTTTGCACTCTTTATGCATTCACCAGTGGTGAATAACCGACCACACCCAACAATTTTTCTGGGATTTTGCATTTCTCCACGAAACATGACATTTGAAAACGCTTGAGACAGTTTAAAAAAAAAATTTACGAAGTTCCTAAAAATGTGTTAGGCTGTTAGGTTGAACACCACCTAACAACCAAACAAACGTCTTCAAATGTCACGATTCGTGAAGAAATACAAAAATTCAGAAAAAAAAATACTTCGAATTTTTTCGACCACCCCCAAATGTATAATCTCTACCTAAAAGTTTCCAACTTTACTGAATCGTATTATCGATCATGTATTTATTATTGGGTGGGCGTTTTTCGCGAACCCTGAGCGCGCACTACTACTTCATTCTCGGGGGTTGGGTTGGGACTAGGGAGAAACGCCGGCTGATAATAAAATTGCGAAGGTTTTTCATCTATTCGCTACCCCAACCCCAACTCATTTCATTATTATAATTATTGCGAAGACCAACCTTGGTGAAAGTATTTTAATTGAGAAATTTGTTTATTGTAGAGAGCGTCATTTGGAAATGGTAATCAAAATCCTCATAAGGAGAGTGACGCAAAGTTTGCTAATGCTGAGCAGAGGAGCAAACTCAAAGTAACTCTTCTTATGAAGATTTCGATTACCAATTCTCAAATAACGCTCTGTATGTATTAAGAACCAACAATAGAGTACGGTACGTAATGAATTTTTAACTGAGATGTTCTAAAAAGCTTACCAACGGAATACACTTTTACGAACTTAATTTTTAATTTGTCCAGATAAACTGGTAAGAGCAATAAATAGTAACGCATCAGTCAAAAGCTCACTACTCACAGTATTCTATTGTTAGTCTACAATGTCGTATCAAAGAACGGGTTTCTTTAAAAATTTTGTTTTCTCCCTTCATTACAAACATGAATCGGCGAATTCCCTGATTAAAAATATGTCATAAGCAATCATGATTATTACAACGACAGGATGAGGCAGAATTTTGGGTCTGTTTTATAATTTAATGTATCTGAATTAAATATTATTTAATAGTTTAAATCAGCTAAGCTGACACGTAACCACGAATTATATTGCAACCACGAGTCCAGAGGTAGGGAATATCAACATGACTCGTCGGAGTGACGCCTAATGCTTGGGCCAAACAACCGGAGCCGAAGACTTGGAGTTGAACAGATAAAAGATCGGCTCCAATTATTTTCGACTATGCCATACCAGAATATGCGTGATAAAAATTAGTCGTTCAAGGATCAGCCGCCGCATTTCTGTCAGCTCTACTTTTTCTTTCAATTGGCCATACCGGACAAAGTGAAACGATGATAGTGGAGCAGATGAGTTGTCGGCTCTTTGGTACGGCATAGTGAAAGTACAAGGAATCAAATTAGTAATAAAATGTTTTAAATTAAGTGTGGAAGGGCAAGCATAGCCCTTTGCTGATCAGAAGATGAATGAGAATTCGAAAGAGAAGAATGAAAAATTCCGGTGTGGACCCTCTAAAGACTATCGGCTCCAAGTTGGCGCGTGAAAAGTCGAACTTTGTTCAACTCCAAAAAATCTAGAGCCGATACTTCATCGTCTCACTTTTCATCCGGTATGGCATAGGCAAAGAAAGTAATCGGCTCCACTTCGTCGTCTCACTTTTATCACTCGACACTTTGGAGCCGATGGATTTCTTTAGTATATCCCTCACCAAAAGATGATTGGCTCCACTTTTTCGTCTCACTTTTATCACTCGACACATTATAGCTGACTAATTTTTTGGTATGGCATAGGAGCGATCAAACGAAAGAGTGGCGCTCGCCGTCGGCTTCCTGAGTGTGGTCTTAGCTTAACGCAACAATTTTTCTATGTAAACGAATTTCTTTTATATTTTAGTATTGTGTGATGAATGCGTAAAAAGAAGAAAAAAGTGTAGTTTGGAACGGCCATGTTTCATTTCTTATAGGTTGGTAGGGGTAGTAAATAGTTCATTGCACAGTTTCTGATGGCAAGAAGGGTGTCGACGGTCCGTTTACAGGAGCTGCGGTGGTGGGCAAATATCACTCTGGTCTAAAAACTAAAAATTTACTAATAGCTAGCAACAAAGTTGTTAAATAAATACTAATAGTAAAAACAATAATAAAGTGTCAGTAATAACTGAGAAGTTACGGTTGTAAATTGGAGGGTGCTAGTTCACTGTAAAAGTTATAGGAAATGTCATAAGCTAACATTGTTCGTAAAAATTGGCTCATGGGAAATACCGGTAGGGGTTACGCGCATGCGCATTAGTCAAGTTTTTGTCTAGGTTTGGAGTGCTACATTAACTTCCCGATGAATTGCGAGGAGTTCTTGTATTTTCTCCGCTAGTTGGGAATTTAGTGCTTCCAATACACGGCGCTGAGAGTCCTGTGCTCCCATGGCCGCTTCCAATTGGGCTTCAGCACTCGCCAAAGCTCCACGTATATTTTCCATGTCCTGGAAACAAAGGACCCCAGTATTAAACATTGAATGACAGCATACTTCAACCGATAAAATTTGAAGACAAATGTGGTTTATGTGCAAATCGTACATGGAAAGAGTCCTTGACTTGATCATGGGCGAGTGGTCCTCTTTCCTTGAGTGCTTTAAGTTCTTCCTCTTTAGCCTTCAGAGCAGCTTGCGCAGATTCCACTTTCTCTCGCATGAGAGCAAGTTCTTTCCGTAGTTCTTGCGCTGCCTCTGCGCTTCCGCTCGCAGCTTCTGCTTCCAGTGCACGTTGCTTCAGTCGCTGATTCTCTTCCTTGTAGGCACTGGCAAATCAGAAATTTCACTATTTTCAGACATAATTATAATACTTATTTAAAAACATTTCTTGAATTCCAGAGGTGGTCCAAACATGCATTAAAAGTCTACCCACTCGGAGGTGAATTATAACATCATGTAGTAACAGTGACCAAAAGTGAATAATAGAAAGCTTTCCGTTCAGTCTCCAACTAAAACCTCTCTTATGAAATTAAAAATTTTAATCAAAATATTGCTATGAGGAATTTCAAAAAAGGCTTTCATCAGGTTGAACTAGTTTTCAATTTAAATACACAGAAATAGAAGTAGAAGTGAAATTAAATTTTTATCTGCGACAAGTTGACTGGCCGGGCTTAAGAATGAAAAAAAAAAATTTTTTTTTGGAACTGAATTTGAACGTGAATTTTTTGTTGATAACTGTTCTTGGTTTTCATTCAGGTCTCTAAGTACTTTGTTACTACTTTGTACAGTCAATTCAGAAACGAATGCAGTAGTTTTTTTTTTTGAGTTGTCTAATGGTGTGCACAGAACTCTCTACTAACTTGCTATGCTTACCATAGCTGGTCTTNAGTTGTCTAATGGTGTGCACAGAACTCTCTACTAACTTGCTATGCTTACCATAGCTGGTCTTCCCGCCCAAATTTCTATTATTCTTATTTTTGTAACAAAATTTACTTTTTTTCTACTTGGAAGTGGACGACCAAAATACTTTTATTCAACTAGTGAAAGTGAGGAGCGACCGCGGACCCCCACTTCCGGAAGTCATACGTGTCTGTCCTTCTGCTCATTTAGTCGAGATCAGGTATAATTAAAAATCTTCGCTAAAATTTTTCTTTAGAAAATAAAATTTACTATTTATTAATTTTAGTTTAGAAATGCAAGAATTAGAATTAGAAATTATGATTCCAAAATTGAGACAATTGAAATAGCTATTGGCAACAAAAATTATGACCTTAGTATTTGTTACACGCAGTTTCAACTGCGTGTAACAATAATTTTTTCCAATTATCATATCAATTTATATATTAATTAGAGGTGTAACGATTAGTGGTATTTGGTCATTGGCCAAATACCGAATATTCGGATTCTGCTCAACTTTGGCCGAATTATTCGGCATGCCGAATATTCGTTACACCTTTAATATTAATTTTATTAACCAATNGCCAAATACCGAATATTCGGATTCTGCTCAACTTTGGCCGAATTATTCGGCATGCCGAATATTCGTTACACCTAATATTAATTTTATTAACCAATCGATTCAACATTTGTCAATTATAGGATGTGGCAGCAGCGTCAGTAGATGTTCCGGACATTGGCATGGAAATTGAAATTCCATTCAAGCGGGGGATGGACTAATTATCATAGTTTTATATGGTGTTACATTTTTTCTAACATTATTTTCTAGGTAAATATTATTTACCTAGAAAATAATGTTAGAAAAAACTTTCGAATGTAGTGAAAAAGTCTTTCAAAGTTTCATAAGTTAAACAAAGAATTAAAATAAATTTTTTTTTCACTCCACATTTCTTTGAAATTAATACTGACGTGACCATATATGCGTCTTTAGGGGAGAGTGATTCTGTGCATACCATTAGACAACTCAAAAAAAAAAAAAACTACTGCATTCGTTTCTGAATTGACTGTACTTAAGTTATATGTATTTTGCGTGTTTGTTCTTATTTACCAGTATTTCCCACTGCCCAAGGATTGACCCTATTTTCCTGGGAAATATTCAACACTGGTGTCGGATGTATCAGGGTTACGAACCCGAATAGTCTTCGACGATTTTTTATATTTCGTGTTACGTGACTCCGGAGTCAGTGTCATGACTGACTCCGAGTTACGAGTCTCAACATTAGTCAGAGTCAGTGACTGACTCATACAGTCTAAAGTGGGAGTCATGGAGAATTCTAATAGGAGTCTATGCTCACTATCCCGTGCGTATAGGAGTTATGCTTCAACTATCCCACAATTGTTATCTGTTTGTTTTGATACGGTGAGGAGAGGGGACCAGTAAGAAGAAAACCACACAGAAACAGGGTTACCAGGACGCAGAATTTAAACTCACTACTTTCAGGTGACCGACAGAAGCAGAACCTAAAAATGAAGTTGATGAATTAGAGTTCAGCTTAGGTCGGTGATCTAGAACTTAAATCTCCCTAATATTTAGAAACCATCGTGAGTGACTTTTGAAGAAACCTGTTGTAAAAATCGGACTAGTATGATCGGGTATTTATAGATATAAATAAAAGCGAGCCACATCTTTTGGACATGGGCAGGATGATTTCTATATCCTACCACAACTAACAGTCCACGGGTAATATTGTGAGAGAACGAGTATCCTGGAATCTGCCCATTTAGGCGATACATAATGTTTCCGACACGAGTTTTGGTCATTGGTAGTGAGTGGTGTTGCAATACACATCCGAGCTGGGTTGACTTTAAATTTGATCACTGTAGTCTTACCTGAGCTGGCGTTGCCACTGATCTACGTTTGACTTACTCTCAGTCAAAGCAGCAGTTAGTCGGGTGTTATTTGTCGTTAGCGTCGCCAACTCCACTTCCCATTTCTTTGCATTGGCACAACTTCACACAAATTACAGCGATAACCGTAATGAACTTACGCTATTTGAAAATGAATAACTTTTGACAGTAGCGGCCGATTTTTGTTATCCATGGGTTGACTTCGAGAATAGGTATCAGAAGGAATGACATCTAATTCAGAAAGATTTCCTATTTTGCCTAGCCGTTACTAAAGGTTAAATTGAAATTAAAGCTGAAAGAGTCTTTTTTAAGATTAGGTTGGCAAGGGTGGTTTTACTAAACAATTCATAGCAACAGGAATTTCAAAGTTAGTTAGCGGCAGGAAGAACATTTGAGCGGTAGGGTGTGCGCTTTGGTGCTAGGGATTGGGTTGGGACGGTAGGGAGTGCATTGAGGCGGTAGAATTGTATTGGGGTAGTAGGAATTTCGTTGAGAAGGTAAGGAGTGCATTGGGGTGGTAAGGGGAAGGGTTTGCGTTATCTCCGGAGCCGGATGTCGGAGGTAATGCCTGCTTTAGGATAATATCTGGGTTAGAGTAACACCAGGGGCAGGGTAATGTTGGTGGTAAGGTAATGGCCGGACTAGAGTAATGCCGGATGCATGCTAATGCTAAGTTGTTAGGATGCGCGGGGTGGGATTTGAGCCATGGGCTATCCCTTCGTTAAAACCCCATATCGATAACGAAATATTCGATTTAATATTTAACATGTAAATTCCCATGAGGCAAAATTTGAGTTTCGGGAGAAAAATAAAAAAACTAATTCAAAGTTGACGGATATGGTTCATCTTCGAATTTGTGCGTTCCTAGTGCATGGGCTATCTATTAGTGAAAACCGCATCTCGATCCGTCAATTCGTTTTTGAGTTAAAGCACCGACGGTCGGACGGACGGATGGATGAACAAGGCAGATCTATAATGTATTTGCAACACATAATAAACGTCCCATGTCAACCTAATGGTAAAAAATCTTTGACTTTTAACTTCAATTTGAACTTGAGTCACTATTGACCAGAATGGCTAGAAAAAATAGGATATTAATTCTAATTTAAAAAGAATATCCTATTTTTTCCACTATGGGTATTGTTATAACTCAACTCAAATCAACACTTGGATAACAAAGATCGACCACTTCTGTCAAACGTTATTCAGTTTCAAATAGCCTACATTACGGTCCACGCTGTACATCAAAGGTATGAACCAAGTGACAAAGAAAGATTGTATTTTCTTGATTACCTCTGAGAGAGGGCGAGTCTGAGTCGCTCGTTCTCGTATTTGAGACCAGACTCGGAAGTGTCGTATTTTACAGAACCTTTCAGTTGATCAGAACCGGTTTTGGAGAGATGCTTGGGACTGTCTATGGTGGACGGGGCAGGCGAAACTGCGGAGAGGCTCTGGCTTCTTGTGTGACTCCCCGCAGCCCCCTTGCTCACTGAGTTTCCGTTGTTGGGTTCATTGGAGTTGACATCTTCTCGACCATAAGATCCTGTCTCAGGAGGGGGAATGGGGATGTTGGAACTAGACCCACTGCTCCCATTCGTCGAATTTCCTGTACCACTTTTCGCTTTCGTCGCCTCTTTCACACTCCCAAATTGTTCGATGAATTTGTTTAATTCAGCTTCTGATGGAAAACCCAGACCATAGACTGTGTTTGCACGGACGTCCGACCATTGTCCAAATTTCTGACTTGTCTTTGTGAATGTCATTGATGGAGTCAGTGTGGAATTTATCACTGCCTGCTCAAAAATAAAGGTTTGCAGTTGATGGAAATAACAGGCGAGAGAAAATTTTGCTTTAGGTTTTTTTTTTCTTTATCCGTTTTTTGGGTCATATTGGTTATCAACCGAAATTTTTGCAAAAATTTAAAGGCTTTTTTGCAAAAATTTCGCAATGACATATGCAAGATGTGCGGCGTACCCCGCACCTCTGATACGGTACAAGTACGATACGGTAATAAAATTTTGAGTCAGGTAAGGGTACGGATATGTTTCAGCTTTTCCGTATCAACAGATACGGGCTAAGGAAGGTACACTGTACTTTGAGGTACGAGGTACGATACAGCGAGAATTTCTCCACCAGGTACGGGGTAAGGCGTACCCAAAACGCCCACCTGTGTAACCAACCAATGGAGTCAATGAAACACACCTTAGCGCCCTCGACGGAGATTATACGATAAAGACCGCGTGAGGAGTCGTAGAAAAAGGATACGGGCACAGCTGATGATGAAGCTGGCATCCAAGATCGTTTCGTACCAGGATCAATGTGAAACACATGTGCCTTGCAGCTGAAAATAGGAGACTCTCTGCAAACACAGGCAAAATGTGTTAGAAATAACTTATAAATAGGGTTGGACTGCACCACAGGGGAGATTTTTTGATAATAATAATAATAATAGTAATAATCGAACAAACTGTTCAGCAATAAGACTATTAGTAAGTCCGTGAAGATTATTAGGGTCTTATAACCAGAAAAACTGGGTACCCCTTTGGTGCAATCAACCGTGAATTGACGTTTAGCTTTACTTAATTTTGACAACCGTTTATTATACACGTACCCCATTTTGCAGAGCAGTTGGGTGCAGCGTTAACTCACACAAGAAATGAAGTGATGTTTTAGTGCACCATTATCATACATAACCGTTGCCTTAACCGACAACTCTGTACTATTATAAACCCATTCACAACTTTACTAACCAGTCTTCGAAGTTCAGATCGAACGGACACAGAATGTGATCGGTAATGGTAATGATTGCACAGGTGGGCGTTTAAGGTGCGGCGAATCTTAACGTGCGGAAATTTCATCGATCCCCGCACCCGAACCCGGTGCGGGGAGTGAATTTTGTAAATAGGTGTGAGTCTAAGGGCGACAAGGTGCGGGCGGGTTCGATGCGGCCCCAAAAATTTTCATTTAGGTGTTGATTCGGTGCGCTTCGGAAATGTCCGGATGCTGTTCGTAAAGTCCGGCGAACCCAACAAACTTACTTTTGTTTATCAAATATGGGAAGCTGATTTCAAAGCTCCAATTAAAATAATTCCCTTCCAGTATACCATCTGCAAGTATCCAGCTCTACAAAGTATGTATTCGTGTCCATTGCGTTTCTTTCGTCCTTACCGAATTTCCGTTCTGCTCTTGGCTTCCTACTGCCAAATTAACCTTTTTATTTACATACGTGAAGAACTAAGCCTATTGCTATCGGAGTGGAAAACCACTAGGGTATAGCAAAGGAATTTTAGTATAGGAATTTTATATTTTGACGTTGACAATTTTCAAATAAAATCTAGTAAGTAAGATTGTTGTTTAAACAAGCTTAATCACATTAAGTTTATTTCAGATGATATAATAATCAAATTTTAGGAAACAATGAATTAATTAAATTATAGATGATTTTCTTTGTCACCATCGTGTTTATAAATATGACATTCACTACATAAATATCGAATTACCGGGAGCGGAATTCAAAACCTATAAAAACTTATTAATTTTAGGTTATGAACCGGGAGCGGAATTCAAAACCTATAAAAACTTATTAACTCTTAAAGACCCCAGCGATAGGATTTGAATCCAACACATTTTTAAAGCTAAATTACAGCATTTCCATGACAACAAAAAATTCAGGATTTAATGACTTTGTTCCTATTTCAAGTTTGAACAATAATATATTAATTTTATTATCTAGATCTTCCAGGTTTTCTAGAAAGTCAAGATCAAAGTTGAACGGTCATGGCAACATGGGTAAAGCTATGTTGTGTCCATCACAGCCCGACTGTATGGATTTGGATCCTAGCACGCTGCATGTTGCAAAATTGTGCCCTAATTTTAATTTTTGAACCCAAACAAAAGTTTAGAAATTTTTTCTACATATTTGTGTCATCATGGGACCTAAGAAACGTAAGATAAAATTTTCAGTGTGTTTACAATCCAACATTGTAAAATTAAATCCCGCTGATGCAAAATACACATTGTAGAANATAAAATTTTCAGTGTGTTTACAATCCAACATTGTAAAATTAAATCCCGCTGATGCAAAATACACATTGTAGAAAACATTCTATGGAAGTTAATAAATTAAATAAAATTTTGACATGAAATTATGTGACTATAACGTAAACCAATTTGCAAAATCATTCCTGTCAGATAGAAATGTGCCTGACCTAAGCTCACATATTGAGAGATACATTCAATGAAAATTACTTCAAAGTTATTTTTTGAAATAAACGACTTAGTAATAATACATTTACACAAAAAAACACGTCCAAATAAATTTTGAACTAAAAAAAAANTTGAAATAAACGACTTAGTAATAATACATTTACACAAAAAAACACGTCCAAATAAATTTTGAACTAAAAAAAAATAATTTTTCATTAAATATTTTTGCAAATAATTTTTTGTTGTATTCAAACAAATTAAATCCATCTGAAATGAAACTTGGCAATGTGGTGGATCCAAATCCTATCGCTCGGGCTCTGATTAGGCTAAAAAACGCTGTTGGATCCAAATCCTATCGCTCGGGCTAACGTGGGACCAATCCTCTGCGGGTTGTGCCGAGTAGGTTATGAACCGGGAGCGGAATTACAACCGTTCAAAACTTGCTATTTTAGTAATATGAATACATTGGTACATAGCAGCTATCAAGCATAAACATTTTTTTAAATTATTACCGCTATGCTAAAATCGAATTAGCGGGAGCGAATTTACAAACCTCAAAAATTTGGTATTCTAATGATATGAGTGCATTGGTATGTATCTACCATAAAGCATAAACATATTTCTTTAAAATTATTGCCTCTATGCCAATATCGAATTACCGGGAGCACAATTACAAACCTCAAATATATTCTATTCTAATGATATAAATTCATTGGTACATAGCTGCCTTCAAATAAACAAATTCTTCTAAATTATTACCGCCATGCCAATATCGATTTACCGGGAGCGGAATTACAAACCTCAAAAATTAGCAATTCTAGTGATATGAATGCATTGGTACATAGCAGCCATCAATGCATTTAAATTATTAGATTAACATACTTTTCAGGATTGTAATTTTGCTCCCAGTAATTCGATATTAGCATAGCGGTAATAATTTCTAAAAAGTATGTTTATGCTTGATGGCAGCTATGTACAAATGTATTCATATTACAATAGCAAAATTTTGAGGTTTGTAATTCCACTGACTAATTTGATATTGGCTTAGCGGTAATAATTTCAATGCAAGGTTTATGCTTAATAGCTGCGATGTACCATTGCATTCATATTATTAAAATAGGAAGTTTTAAAGAGCTGCAAATTTTGCTCCCGGTAACACAATATTACCTTAGCGGTAATTATTTCAATTCAATATATCTGTTTGTTGGCAGCTAAGTAGCAATCCATTGATAACATTTTTATAGGTTTTTAATTCACGGTAATTCGATATTCAGATATTCAGTAGCGGGTGTCATATTTGTAATCACCATCGTGCTAAAGAAAATTATCTATAATTTAATTATTATTTGTTTTCTAAAAATTTGATTATATATAAATCTCAAGTAAATTTAATGTGATTAAGCTAATTTAAACCTAAACTTAAGTAACCAGATTTCATTTCAAAATTGTCTAGGGCACGAAATCGCTAAATTCTTATACTCAATTCCTTTGCTATACACTTTTTCACTCTGATTGCTAAGAGTCAATTTGTAATCGCATCTGCATAATTAGAACTTCTTTACAAGTCTGTGACGAGCGAGACAATCATGAGTTCAATAATCCAGTCGTGGATGGCATGAAAATTTTCGAGGAATATGAAAGACGTCCAGTCAGAGTCAATTACTGCATGTAGGAAATCACTACATGCTCTACTCAAGAAAAATCTCCTAGAATTTTTATCCACTATCGGAATACCAAATGCCACAACTGCTTATATATTAGTCAAGCGTGTTGGGGTTGAGCTGAATAGTATTTCAGCAAACACGCAAAGAAGTGGCAGAATGAGCATAATGAATTGAGTAGGCAGCACCATAGACACCAGGTTAAAGCTTAGTTAATAATTCATTTTAACAGTAGTATTTTAATAAATACTTTTTTATTACCTGTTTAGGATTATAAGATAGATAATTTTGAATTTGAGTTCTACATAGTTATTTGTAATAATCTAGTGAAATCTGAAAACTTATTAAAATATGGAAATTCCTTAATAGTAGATATGAAGTGATAAAACTGCGTGCGGATTCCGTGAGGTTTCGGTTCGAAATCGTTTTTATGAATTAGATGCAGGTTCGGTTCGGCTTATGTTATATTTTATTAGCCACGATGCGGAATGTTCAGTGGACCGAAAGTCTCGCATAGGTTGCGGTGGGTGGTTGAAATTTGTAATTAGGTGTGAGTTTGGTGAGGTTCGAACTGGCCGAATTGCGGTATAGGTTAGAATTGGCCCTAACTTTTTGAAACGGGTTTTGTTGAAGGTGCGGCGAACCCAAAATGCCCACCTGTGAATGGTTGATTAATGAGTGAGTGAATAATTGAACTGTCAAAATACCCGACTTTTAGCACCAACACCCAAATGTCTTGCATGCGGCCCGGTTGGCAGTACAGTTTGGTTATAAACTATTTCAGGTAGGAATAAAGCACCCTCACTTGATTACATCTGCAAACGGGTCCCTTATGTATCTTAGTTGCAGATCTTAATTAAGGAATATATCACTTTGAAATGCTTCATGCTGATTCCGATTAGCATATCATTTTTGGGACAAGGGTCTAAGTTATGAAAAATATAACTTATGATATACATATCAGAGGTGCCAATGGGCTGGGTTAACCCATGATGGACCTAGCCCAGCCCAGCCCACTCGGCTGTGGGCTGAACTTGTAGCGGGCTGGGCTGGGCTGGGTTTGTGAGTATTAATTTCTTATGGGCCGGGCTGGGCTGGGCTTGTGAGTATTAATTTCTTATGGGCCGGGCTGGGCTGGGCTGAAATTTGAAATTTTCAATCTCTCGCAGCTGGAAGTTTCACCTTGAAAGTGAAACTCTCAAGGTGAATCAGCAGAGAATTGCGAAAAATATTTAAAGCAATAAAAAAGTGTCGATGGTTTTTTGTGGCTGGGCTGAGCTGGTTTATGGAAATTTATTTTTTGGTGGGCTGGGCTGGGCTGGGCCGAAGGCCTAATTGTGCCCTTCGTCAAGAAATTTTATAATTAATTTTGAATAATAGCATTTCAGGGAATTAATAATACCAGCGTCAAGAAGTTGGCTTTTGCTCGTAGCATTGGGAGGCAAAAAAAGTAATTCTACATTAATGTAATTTTGATTGTACCAAATGTGACCCACTGGAAGGCTGCGGGAACCCACGGGAGGGCTGAAGGGAAACTACAGGAAGGCTGCGGAAACCCACGGGAGGGCTACAGTAACCCATGGGAGAGGTGCGGGAACCCACGGGAGGGCTGCGGCAACCTTTGGTGGGGTTNTGCGGGAACCCACGGGAGGGCTGCGGCAACCTTTGGTGGGGTTGCCGGAACCCAGTGGAGAGCTGAGGGAAGCCACGGGAGGGCTGCGGGATCCCACTGGAGGGATGAGGGAAGTTAAAAAAGGGCTGTGGGAACCCACGAGAGGACTGCGGCAATCCAATGGAGAGCTGAGGGAAGATAAGGGATGGGTGAGAGATGCTATAGGAGAAGAAACCCATTGGAGGGCTGTGGAAACCCACGGGACGGCTGGGGAATTCTACAGGAGGCCTGCGGGAACCTACGGGAGGGCTGCGGGAAATCACAAAATGGATGCGGGAAAACAAGGGAGAGCTGGGGGAAGACCCGGGAGAGTTGCAGGAACCGGTTGATTTTTGCTCAGATTTTGTATTTGGATGCAAAACGGCAACATCGCAGTTCAGAATCGTTGACTGGACGTTTTTTCAATCGCGCAGCATCCAAAGTATACTAAAAACTATTATCCACGTTGGCATGTAGTTTAAAAATTTTCTATTTATTAAGCAAAATTGATGACCTCTTGAGGTCAATGAAGGTGGTCATTGGATAGAGAAGAATGTTTTGAGCAAACCCATAAACTCCTAGAAATGTAGAAAAATAAACTTTTCTGTAATTAAGAATTTTAAAATGACCGGATAAAAATCAGATTGCATAGTGTGTTACATAATGTATTAAGTTAAAAAGTACCGGTGTTTGTTTTTAAAAGGAGTTAAACTTATGTTGTGACTTGAAGTAAAAAATTGCCCTCCAAAAATTTGAACATACACGGTACTCGCCGACTGGGCGTAGAATGTTCGTTGCGCAATTGGAATAATTACTGTAGTAGATTTCGAACAAAGCAGGGAAGTACACAAAGCAGTGTCTTTTAGTTGAATGTCTTATTCTGAGTTGGCCGTATTAGCCTCCAACATTATTTTCTCCCACCGTTCAACTTTTTTGTGCAGAATCGGC
Organism: Holacanthella duospinosa; assembly: GCA_002738285.1. Lineage (NCBI taxonomy): Eukaryota > Metazoa > Arthropoda > Collembola > Poduromorpha > Neanuridae > Holacanthella > Holacanthella duospinosa. The sequence goes on from NIPM01000030.1 coordinate 998,848, forward strand.
TTTTGTGCAGAAATGTTTAAAAACTAGATGTGAACTGAAAGCTCTTCCTGCATTGTGCAGGGTGACGTTGGTAATTTGACTTAAATCCGATCTCATGTATTCCAAATTGTGTTTTCAAAGATTCAAGATTTTAATCCAGTTGGATTAATAGACCAATCCCAATTGGATTACTATAAGTGTGGATTAGAGATTAATGATTAAAATTTTTATTCCGAGTTTACAGGATAAACCATGTGAGACAAAAACTAGAGTAGCCTGTGTATTTCTACACTGGACCATGGGTCTCCTTATTTGAGACTACTGCTACTGTGAGAGTAGGAGTCTCCTCACATCTAACCGCCGGGCGATACATAATCCTTCCCACAGAACCACCCTTCCAAAAAAACTGGACTCTAGTGTTCATTCTCAACAGCCTACTGTATCCTCTAACCCAGTACACCTAAACTTAATTTTCTACCGATTCGGCAAATATTCAGCAAATGGCGGAAATTTAAACGCCCAGATTATTAACAACTAAAGAGATAACCGAACTAACGGAGGAGAACCCTGGAGGACTTTGAAAAAGTCTTGGGGTTGGGGAGACTCGAACCAGGATTCTGCTCTCCACCTTATGTGAGACAAAAAGTAGAGTAGCCTGTGTATTTATACTCTGGACGATGGGTCTCCTTATCCCAAAGAAGAATTTTAACTCATACTTGTCACTGTCTCTGGGGGTCAAAGTCTCGCTTGGCTCCTGTGAGAGTACGAGTCTCCTCACCTTCAATCACCGGGCGATACAATCTTTCTCACAACCATTATGGATTAGTTCTTGAATAGAACTTAGCAGGATTACGGATTAGTAAGTCTTAATCCAGGATTATTCCAGCTCTGTTAAAAGCTAAACTTGACCAATTTGGGAGCGAAAAATTATGACTTGTGTAAATTTTAATTTTTCGAACAATTTGACAATTTAGAGAATATCCGAATCCGGCGATTATGACAATTATTTACTTTACTCTTCCAAGAACAGTTCCAAAAAAAAATATGCACATGGTCGGGCATGAGCTTTCTTAGGAAATCCTACAAGGTATACGCTAGAATCAATTATGTATTAATTCAATGAGTTAAGATAAATGAAATGAAAATGGGCAGACTAAAGCATACTTAAGACAAATAAGTACAATTCTAATCATTATTTATAAAATTACTGTGATTCCCGCTAACCCAGGTAAAATACTATGTGAATTTCTGAATTTTGTTTAGTTTCGCCCTATTTTGTCCCAATTGCCCATTCAGGGTCGAATTACAACCGGCCTAATGGTATGAATTAATTCTTCCTGGCTATTCCTGGTGAGAAGTGACCATATTCCAGCGACAACTGACCGTATCTCGCCTGCGTGAAATCCAAACATAATTTTAACCCTTAGGGGTACATATACACATAAAACTACCTCTGTGTGTTTGTTTGTCCGCTCTACTTATATTACTAAAATGTCTATTGTAAGTCAAAATTTAACGAACTCAGCGTCAAGGTAAACTTGTGAATGGGGTTGACAAAAGATTCACAGTGAATTGTTTTTACAAGGAGATTTTCACTGATTGTCAAGAAGGTAATAAAAAAGCTACAAGATTGCACAGTTTGTGACTTTTTAATTTCATATGATCAAAAGTCAGGCACTAACCCTTACTGTTAGAGAAGACCAGGAAATCACTTTGGTACAAATAATACTAAAATGTTGCTAATCATATATATATTCGGATTGACAGTACGGCATATCACAATTGTTTATCGCGCGAAATTGGAACAAATATTCAATTTTGCAGCGTAGGTTTGGCTCACGTAGTCTTTGCACTCATTCTCAATTTCCAAACAAAATACCACTGTTGGCTGAATTCACACCTAATATGTTTAGCTTAATCGTTTGCGTGCTAGGTGGGTTTTGGAATTTTGTAAAACATTGTTTTGTAAAATTTGTAATAAGAGTTATGAAACGCAGTACAATGAACCGATGGATTAACTCCTGGCCTCGGTCTAAGGACCAAACATTGGGCACGGGTAGGGCATTGGGGGAAGTTCCCAAGTGCACTCAACAATGGGACATGTACTTAGCATGAATATGATTATCTCTCCAAGTGATGTATATGATTATCTAATTTTCGGTAATTGACTCCAAGCCAGGGTCAAAATAATCCTTCATTATTTGGGAACGTAATGAATTGGGTTATAAGGAAAGGGTGTTTAAACATGATTTCAGACATAACGGATAACTTAATCATCTGACGCTAGGTTTGCACGTTGCTTGAATACCGACTAATGTTTTTTTCATTTTTGTCGTAAAAGTTGTCGCCCGCGGCAGCGCTAGCCGGATCGCTAGCGCCGGGTAGTTTGAATAATATTTTTGCTTTTACGTCGACCAGACTAACATTAGAGAGATTTAAAATTCAAATCTAAATAAGTTTTTTTACTTATTTTATTTTCACTCATATGATCTTTGCACATTTGACTAAGGATATGAGACACTATAAAATCGAGTTTCTCGAGTTTCTACACTGTACTTCGGTTTCTCTGTGGATAAGTTTTTATAAAATTTCTGATTGGTTGCTGATTTCCACCATCTGTCTGAGTCCGAGATTATAAAAGTTAATGGGATTATATCAATCACCCAACATTTGACATCCTAAATTAAATGCTTATTGCTTTCATGTAGCTGCTATTCCCATAATTTTGCAGCTATAGGGTGTATAAATTATTGAGACTATAAACTGGAATTTTAACACATATTTAATAATAGAATTATTTACTGCGATTCAACTCGAGTTATACTCTCACGTCCACTGAGTGTTGCCCCTGTGGCCTAATGGATAAGGCATCGGTCTCCTAAACCGGAGATTGCGGGTTCGAGTCCCGCCAGGGGTATTTTTTTTTGGTACCCAGTATAAATTATTGAATTACAAACAAAAATGAAAGTAGAATCTAATATTACGTTACTTTAGACTTGGTATTTAGTGTGTTGGCACAGTATTCAATTTGTCATTACTAGGACTGGCATACAACTATCCCACATTTGATTAGAAAATCAGAATATAATGGGTTGAAATTGGGATGAATGTGCTGAATGTTTGGGTTTCATGTAATGAGATGAAATTTTTTGAAAAAAGTCTGAAATTATGGAATTGTTTAATTGACCTTTTTCTCAAACACAGCCATATAGTGGATTTTAACTTGAACCTATTTTTTTAACATAAAACTTTCAAAACCGAACACAAACTTCTTGCTAATAACGTTAAATTATATCGGTCGTTAACAAACTAAGTAATTTCTTATTATATGAATTATAGGTAAAGTCGATTAACAATAAATCAGATGTTAACGACCTACAAAAATTTGCACATTAATTAGAAGTTTTTAGTAGAAATTCTGGTTCAAAGTTTTGACAAAAGTCAATAATGAGGGTAGAAAACTCTCTTAACTTAGAACTTCAATCAAACTTACCATTTACCAACTTAAAATAAAAAATAAAAGTAAAAATTATTATCAAATACTTTAAATTGATGAAGACTGTTTACTAAGTACTAAAATAAAGATAATTTTAATAAATAGAAAATGATGATATATATTATTTATAGATTACTATATACAGAATAAATCAAAATAAGAAAATTCGTAATAAAAAATTCATTCGTTTGCGAAATTTATATTCAAACATTTTTGTGTGTGAAGATTATTTTACAATCTTCGATACAAAACAGCTTTAGAAAGCTAACCAAACACTTATGATTTAGCAAATAGTAAAGATGTAAAGATGTAGCTACTCACACGTGTTCACAAAATGGGGTAACAAATTCTTAAACCAAATGGCAGCCAAACGAGGGAGCAACGCAATCCAAAAATTTTCATCCCTTTTCAAAAGACAATTACTGTGAATCTGAAGGCGATATTAACACTACTATGTATGCTGATCCAACATTACAAAGAGCCATCTGACGCTGCATTTGATAGAATACGGAAAATAGTGGATTAACGACCAAGTAGTTCCCTTTAAAGGTCAAATAGAAGCCTTGGATAATAGATCTTAATGGATTTCTCAGCTAAACTAAAGTTGCTTCACTTATTATGTCTTAAATTAATTTAGGAATTCGTTTTATTTATGGACTGATATGATATTTAATGTGTTTTTGAAAACGACCAGTCAATGTTTCTATCAGAATAATATTCAACTTCGATAAAGTTAACTACGCTAAACGCTTTAGTTTCTTCCTCATAAGCAAAGTGTAGTTCAAGGGCGGGAAACCAGGACGGCAATCTTTGTGAAAAAGGTCAACGTCCCATAATTTTCTTAGCTAAGAAAAAATTCTACCAATTGAAACAAACAATTATTATTAACCGCATATAGCGAAGCTATGATGTGTTTTGTAATACGATAGCCCACATGACAGTGTCTGTCCGGATTCCTAATGCAACTTTAATGTAATTGGTTCTTGTTGATGAAAGAGATTCACAATCTTTATCAACGCCAAATGAAATAACCTTACCCAGTTAGGTTATCTGATTACTCTTTGTACCGTATGAGTCTAAATTTCCAAACGTCTTTTCTGCGCAACGCGAACCTTTGAGGACAATAACAAATCTGACCTTGAATTCATAACATGAGTGTGAGAAAAATTCTTTTGCTCTGCTGCTTGTTTCATTTAATTTCCCGTTCGCAGAGTTGGTCCCTCCAAAAAGCCGCTATGGGAAACGGAATTTTTTTCCCATCCAACTCTTTCATTCAGTGTTTGATTTTGCCAGAGTTAAGTTCACTTGATATTATTTCTGGTTTTGCTAATTTATTAGATTTGAATTAAAGTAAGGAGGACTTAAGGTCAACTAGAGAATTATTGTGAGTTCAATTAGTTACTTTAAGTGTTCCTTTCTTTAATTCAACTTGAATAAATTAAAAGACGGGTGAGTTGATTTGTTGTGAAAGACAGAGACACCCCTGATTTAGACTTCAAGAATTATTTTCATGATCATTTCAATTTCATTTCAATTTCAATTAATTTTTTTTCAATATTTTTTTACTCATTTATACTTCATGACAACTTCAAGAATTATTTTGATGTTCATTTCAATTTCATTTCAATTTCAATTAATTTTTTTTCAATTTATTTCTTACTCATTTTTACTTGATGACAACTTCAAGAAAATTTATCACTTTATTTATTTCAACTTCACTTCAAGAAAAGTTGAACGTGAGTGAAATTAAATTTTATAAATTCCACTAGTAAATTTTGAAATTATTGTTTTAAACCCCAAGATTTTTAGCGCCATCACAATTTGGGGCGAAGTTGTCAATCATTTTCATTTCAATTCCTTGAAAGTTGAACTGGATTAAACTTTCAAAGAATTAAAAATTTTCAAGAATCTTCAAGCTCCCATGACAATCTCGTGAAGTCTAAATGGTCATCAAACTTCAAGAAAAATTGAAATGAAGTTTTCTTGAAATGAAAATGAAGTGATATTTTTCAATTCGGAGTATAAATGATAAAAGTTGAAATTGAAGTGAAAATTTTCAAGAAATTGAAGATCATGGAAATAATTCTTGAAGTCTAAATTAGGGGACAGGGACGGGGAAGTGTTTTTTTAAACACGCGGACGGGAAGCCTTTTTTTTGACGACGGGGACGGGGAAGCCTTTTATTATGAAAAGACCGAGACGGAACGGGGAGAAACATTTTTAAGCAAAGACGGCACGGGTGACTTTAGTGTCGAACACTGGAATTAAATAACAACTTCAAGAACCAACTTTTGTAACTGAGAGTATCTTGGTCCCTCTTCACTAAATCAAAATTAGTGTTCTCCATGACTCTGACTCTCTAAATGTTGGGAGTCGACTCTCGGAGTCAGAGTCAGAGTTATGACTCTCGACTCCGGAGTTACATAATACAAAAATGGAAAATCGGGTCTGCAATTGAATTTTTTTATACATTTAGTTTCCTTGTTTCTAAATTTGCTAATTTTCTAAGTTTCCTTGACAACAAGGAACTGAAAAAGCCACTTTAATCAGGTTAAATAAACAATTCGTAACTTTTTTTAAATATTTCTTTGTAAAAATAACTAGTGTGTAAAGTGACTCCCAAATCTCACTGAGCCAGAGTCATTGACTCCCGAGTCACTGACTGACTTACTGTAGTTCAGGAGTTGACTCAGGAGTCATGACTCTGACTCCCCATTTTCTCGCGAGCTGACTCTTGAGTCATGACTCTGACTCTGACTCTGACTCTGAGTCATTAAAAAATGTTTAATATCTTTTAAATATTGAGAAAAATTCTATAAACTGTATAAACTTTCTATAAATTGTAGACGTCACTTTGCTTTTTTTTTCTCCTTTTGTAAATTTAGATTATCTTGAATCGATGTTGATGAACTTTGACTTTCATTAACTGGAGAATTTTTCACATTTAACACAATACAATCATCCTCCATTCTTCATTAAAAGTCCGTAAGAATGGGACGAGCACAAAACTCAAACAGATGATTTATATCAGAGTAAACATTCTTAAGTAAAATTAATGCAATGAATAAGATGGATGAAACGTGTTTGAACATGAATGAATACCAAAAATTGGCTTCTGAGCAGGAAATGCACAAGAGTCATGACTCTGCTACTGATGAGTTGACTCTGAGAGTCATGACTCTGACTCTCAAACAGGGAGTGAGTCAGAGTCATATAATGACCCTGACTCCCAAATAATTTATAGTCAGAGTCATGAGAGTCAGAGTCAGAGTCAGAATCATGACTCAGGAGTTAGAGTCACTTTACACACTAAAAATAACTATCGAAATAATATTTGCATGTAAATTTTGTTAAAAAATAGTCCCATATGCCCATGTGCGCATGTTTCAAAAGAGTCATGACTCTGACTCCCAAAACCCTTGGAGTCAGAGTCATCAAATGACTCCCGACTCCCAAAAACCCTGGGAGTCAGAGTCATGAGAGTCAGAGTCAGAGTCAGTCATGACTCCGGAGTCATAGTCATGGAGAACACTAATCAAAATATACAAATAAAATTTTAAATTACTAAGTTCCTTCTTGCAACTACTTTCGGAGTTTTGTCCATCTACTATGGGACGTAAATGTGTAATGAGAGGTGCGGATTTGTTGGTGTGAGAGAAGCTTAAAAACCATGTCGCAGGTGGTCCATGCAGTATTTAGAACATTATAAAAAAAGATAGACTGATTATTTTTTTTTTTATTTTAATTTTTTTTTATTCAAAATCAATGATTTACATAAACCACCCATTATTGTTCACTTTCTTGAAAACTGACTAAAGGCAAGCAGCAGCTGCGCTGCGGTGGCTAATGATAAGTGACGGCGACGTTGTTTATCAGGTTATCTCGCGGGTAATTTACCAGTTAACATTATTCATAAGGTGAACGTGAATAATTATTCTTATATAGGTAATGGATTGGTAAGAAAGGTCGAGGTTGTTGGGGTCGTACACATTTGGGGGAGATAACCGAAAAAAAATTTTTTTTTGAATATTTTGGTTGGATTTTTATATATCTCAACGAATCAAGACATTCGAAGACATTATTGTCAGTTTTTCAAAAAATAAAATTATTTTCGAAATAACGAACGTCCTCTAATGTCACAATTTGTGTAGAAATGCAAAAACTCGAAAAAAAAATATTTTTTTGAAAAAGAAAACTACTCCTAAATGTTATACCCCAACGAAGGTGGAGAACATGGAATTATCATCCCAGTCCCAGGTTGAAGGAGAGTTTGTCGAATCATCTGCGACAAGATTTGTGGACTCGCAACTTGTTAGGATTTCTCCACCAAGTTCAACAAATACCGGAAGTAGTTTGACATCTGTTTATACTCAATCCAAACCTTTGCTCAAGAAGACGGTTTCCTCCGATGAGTTCTTGAGTTCGGCAACAGAGATCTGGAATAAGTTTTATGGGAAGACTTCAAAGGCTATACCGGCAACTTGGTAAGGCCAAAGTCAAATAATGAAAAAGCGAGATCGCCCTGATGTTTAAATTCGTTTATCTTTGATGGATTTAATTAAGGTATCCTTCCTTCGCTTGCCAGTTTCCTTTCCCAAATAACACACTTACCAAATGCATTCAACAACTTCAGCTGGATCAGGAACATACTCAAAATTTTTCCAACTACAGAATAATTCGATTCTGTGACCAAGACGCACATTTAATTCAAAAAGTTATTACAAATCTCTTACTATTTGGGTCAAAGTCACCAGAATACATGGTGGCTGGGCATGGCTACAGTGATCTTATGAATCAGAATAAATCTCTCATTCAAAGGGCTATAGTGAATCCCGAAAAGAAGAATTCTACAAACTCTACGAAATCTACTCCTGGACCAGCATTATGGTGTCCGGAATATTCTATATTCCCTTTTCATGGATTCCAGGTGCACATAATAGCGAAACAAGGAATCGAATTTCTCAATAATCAAATCTGATTTAATTTTAATGTGATTGGTAGATTTAAATTTTTAAAATCGATTTGCATTGACGAAAATTTTGATTTCCAAGTTGATCTNTTTAATGTGATTGGTAGATTTAAATTTTTAAAATCGATTTGCATTGACGAAAATTTTGATTTCCAAGTTGATCTCTCTAAACTATCAGTTTTGGCTTTGACCAACATCTTCTTCAATAATTGAAGTTGCAATCTTGAAAATTAGCTTAAAATTCTAAATTATCCTGGCTTAGGGACATGTGAACTGGGTCTTGGCTAAGAGCAATCCGAATCATGCCCAGACGTGGAACGACGAAGTTCTCCGGTTGCGATATGTCGAATATCTNTTTAATGTGATTGGTAGATTTAAATTTTTAAAATCGATTTGCATTGACGAAAATTTTGATTTCCAAGTTGATCACTCTAAACTATCAGTTTTGGCTTTGACCAACTTCTTCTTCAATAATTGAAGTTGCAATCTTGAAAATTAGCTTAAAATTCTAAATTATCCTGGCTTAGGGACATGTGAACTGGGTTTTGGCTAAGAGCAATCCGAATCATGCCCAGACGTGGAACGACGAAGTTCTCCGGTTGCGATATGTCGAATATCTCAATTTGCACTTTCATCAAAATTCTTACCAGTTGCNTCAATTTGCACTTTCATCAAAATTCTTACCAGTTGCTACTCGGAATTCTCATAGCATATGGCCCGAACGTACATGAATTCCCCATGAGGATTCTCGGTATCCTTAAGATGAGAGAACTTCTAAGGCCAGGTACACTCCTCTACGACAAAACATTGCAAATGATCAACGAGACAGAACCATATTCCAAAATTTTGTCTCAACCTAACCACGCAGCTAGCGGAATTTCGGCTGCAGTAAATGAACACGAATTGGAGGTAAGAGGATTTACAAGTATTTAAAGAAATTTTATACAGAGATAAAAAAGTTTTTATGCAAATGTAATGTTTTATGTAATGTCTCCATTGAAAATGGTATCTTTTACTACTCGCAAGTTATTTTAAACAGGATCTTATTCGACGTACCAGACGGATTTTGAACAAGTTGACCCCAGGGAATTTTAATGAACTTGTAAGAACCTACAATAAGTTTTCTTATGTTCAACTCTACAAGACATATTTTTACAGATGCAAGAATTTCTTTCTTTAAAATTTGACACCAAAGATGAGCGAATTGATACAATAGTGTCTGTTATTTTTGAAAAGGCTATACGCGAGCGTTCATTTGCTCCTCTTTATGCAAGAATGGTAAGTTGTAAGTTCAGACAATTTTACTTCAGAAACTCGAAAGTCGAAGCGAATTCGAAACTGCCGAATTCGAAATTCAAAATAAATTATAAAAAAAAAGTTATACGAAATGTTTAAGTGGTTTTTGTCATTAAATTAAATTGAATAAACAAGCCATGGGAGGTTTGGTTTGAGTATGGAAATGAAGACACCTGAATACACTGGAGTTTCAAAATTCCCTAGTCTTATCCTTGCACGATGGCCTTTATAGGTTTGCTACGTTTGTAATATGGAGTCATCGCAACTCACATCTAAGGTTTTCTTGAACAAAATCATTAATCAGTGTCAAAAGGAATTTGAACGAGGGAATGTTGATGATGAAGCCATCAAACTGCTGGAGTCAAAACTAGCTGGAGCTATAGGTGACAAAGTCCGGATAATGGCCGAAATTGAAAAGACTAAGTAACAAAAAATATTACTTTGACTTCTGCTTGGATTTATCTGACATGGGTCTTCATTTTGTTTTATGCAATTTAGATTAGATGGAAAAAATAGGAGTTTAGGAAACATTCAATTCATTGCGGAACTCTATAACCTCAACTTATTAACTGCAAGGGTCATAGTTGAATGTATCACTAAGCTTGTCTGCTCTTCAGATGAAAATAGTCTCGACTGCCTCTTCGTACTCCTGAAAACGATAGGACACAAATTAGAACTTCAACTAGTATTACAGAATGCGACACTTGGGGCAAGATGGGTCCCAGAACCAGATTTCATGAATAAGACGTTTATGCAACTACATCAATTGAGCAAGGATATGAAACTGCCACCCAGAATTCGATATGCACTGTTGGTAAGTATCTACCTATGTAAATTCTGTACACGTCCATGCCTTAGCAAAATTTGGGTAGGATTTATAATCCACACGACTAAATTATAATATTCGTCCTGACTATCGCTCATCTTTAAAAATACAGGGTGAGTAATCATTTTTAGTACCCTAGAAACCATGCTTTCACATGACGTCATTTTTTCATGTCATTGCGAGGGGGTTTTACATCAAAATTGACAGTCAGCTACGGCAGAATATTGGAAGAAATAAGCAAAAACAAATTTAAATACAATTGGGCAGGATTTAGAATGAAATAAGAAGTGAGCAATGCAAAAGAGTATAAGCAAAGCAGAGGATCAACGAGAGGGGTCGGCAGGTTCTCTGTTGAGTCAGGTGGAATAGATCCAAGAGCCATTCTTTGACTTGGTTTTTTCTCACTAACNGTCGGCAGGTTCTCTGTTGAGTCAGGTGGAATAGATCCAAGAGCCATTCTTTGACTTGGTTTTTTCTCACTAATGGCCTGTTTATAGTCCGTCAGGTTTCCGAATCCACTTTCCGAATCCGCATTGGGAGTCCAATTCGGANAATTATCATCCACAGAAAATGGATTAACTGACTGTTCCTACCTAAACAGCCAGATAGTACTTTCGATTTTTTTTCGAAATTCAACCTTTTTTTTAGACCCAATACTTAATTAATTATTAAAAACATTACGTAATTTACAATTAAAACTAAAACAAATGAACCTAAAACTTAAATATTGCTTATAAACTGAAGAAAAAAAAAAAAAAAAAAACTCTTGGTTTGGACTTAATCTCAGACCTAAAGTGAGAGGGAATTAGGTCTGGAATTAAGTTTTTGAAAGACGGACTAAGTCTTGAGGAAGGAGAAAGTCCTTCTACGTCACATATTTGTGGCGCGAATCTCATAATTAGGTCTGGTACAGACCTAAACTTAATATTTAAATTCCTCTATTTAAGAAAGAACAATAATACTATGCATAGTGCGAAAATGGCAGAGGTGTTACTATTTATTACCCTTAACCGTACCAGTTTAGCTGACTAAACTCTAAAGCCAGTTTAAAAGTGCATGCCCATGGTCAGGTATTTAGTCACACCTCAGCTAAGTACGCACTGCGCATGGTAACCTATTGTTGGTTCTAGATACAATATATCAAATGGAATATCACAATGGTTCGTTCGGAGTGATGCGTATCGCGACAATTTTTATGTTAAAAAAATTAATTTTTTTTATATTGTGTGATGAATACGTTAAGAAAAAAAGAAAAAAGTGTAGTTTGGAGTGGCCTTGTTCCGTTTCTTAAGTTGTAGGGGTAGAGCAGGGAACTTAAGATCAGGGTTGGAACAGCCGGATGAAATTGACCGGATGATCTGGACGATCTGGACGATTAAAAATTGCGTCCAGTGGACGATCTGGACGAAAAAATTTTCATTAAATAATTGAGTATAGCTTGAATAAATTAGAGTAACTTAAGTTTGTTTTCATAGCACAATACCCATTTCACTGCGGTCGAATTACAAAGGCGGCAATGTGATTGCGCTTAAAATGTTTGAAATTGGTGTTCGGGTCTATCGGCCTAACGGATTCCAAAAACTATAACAAAAATTAAGTTTTTTTTTTTAATTCTATTTAAAACACTAACAAAAAATTATTTATTATTCCGTTTAGTAAATTATTATGTACGGTCATTATGGTCCATGTCAAACTGTTTCCGAAATACTTTTAAATTGGTTATTTTTAGATTAGCTAACTATACTGGAAATTACTTCGTCCATATTCACTGGAATAACCTAGTTAAATTTGGATTTATAAGTAAGGAGGTAAGGAAAGAATTAGGAAAATCTATAATAACTTTGGAAAATTGAGACAATCGACCTCTGCGCATGTATTTGTGGCGTTTTAGATAAAAATCGTCCAGATCGTCCAGATCAACCAGACCGGCCAGTAAGCTAGTCAGCCGGACAAATGTTTTCGTCCGGCTAAATGGCTAACCGTGCTTCAGATAAGGGAATGGCGGTATGCAATCTCTTCTCAAATTCTCTTTTTCTCAAGTAGAAGTGACGTCACTGTTTTGCCTGCTCTCAAAGTTCACAACTAAACAACATGCCTTATTCACACTTTAGATAAATTTAGACTGTTTTAACTTCAATTTTAAAATCAGATATGAATTTTATTTTGACGCGCAAATGTGTACAAACAATTGAGTGATTTTTCACAACAATATTATTTATTTCGCAAATTGTTTAGTCTTTATTTTAATTTTAGACTTGCAGAAAGTCCTTTCGTTGACATTTAATTTTCTCTATGTATTTAAAAGTTTGATTTTAATTTTTAGTCTGATTAAGCTTTCCCACAATAATTTTTAGAATTCCAGGACGCTTATACAATATTCAGGTGGAAAAATGTTTGGAGAAAATGAAATTCAAACATTCAACCCATGTCGTAAGTGTTGAATTTTGTCTACTTCAAAACCGAAAAGTTCGAAATGCTTTGAGCAAATGACAGCAATGGACAAGTTGATTTTGTCTTTTCTTCTGCACCGATTGTGGGATAGTGAAGCATAGCTCCTATACCCACGGGATAGTGAGCATAGACTCCTATACCCGATTAAAGTCTTCCCCGTCTCTGCCAAGAGATGAGGAGAAGCACAGATGATGGATCCCCCACCAGCAAAAAAGACTTTGCTGGTGATAACTGGTGGATCATCATCATGTAGTCAAGGTTTGAAACGGCATTTTCCCAATCGGCTCTGTAGCACAAATGGTAGTGCGTTGGGTCCGGAATACCCAAGACGTGGGATCATACCCCACCAGAGACCATCTTTTTGGGTTAATCGCTGTTTCAAGCCTTGGCGGGGTAGTCATATCCCGTCACGATTTAGCCAAATCAAAGATTACGATTTTTTATTTGGAAAACGATGAGTCTCAAGCAAATATTTGCTTGTTATAATAAAAATGGGCTTATTATAAACAATGAGAAGGCTTTATTTGAGAATAGCCACCCCCTACCTCTGGAATTTTGGTAACTGATACGTTAATCCAATGGGAATTTAGCGTCGATTACGAATCTGACATGCATTGTTGGCGGTCAAGTCAAATTTTTCAAAAATTTAACAAATTTGTGCCAAAAAAAAATTTTTTTTTACAATATGACTTACCCCAAGGTAGTAGTCTGGATTTCAATAAGCTATGCATCAATCGATCAGAAACTTAACGCAGATTACAAATTCAACATTCATCGTAGCCAGTCAAGTCGAATTTTTTAAACAAAAAGGATATTTTCTCAATTTCTTTTTAATTTTTATTATTTTTTTAAAATATTTATAAGCAATGAGATGTAGGGGATACAATTTCTTAAGATTTTCTATGGGTTTAGGTTATTAGGTTTTGTTAGGTTTCGGTTGTTAGGTTTTCTTTAGGTTTAATTTGTTAGGTTTCGTTTAGGTTTAGGTTAGGTTTTTTAGGTATAAAATGTTAAGTTTTCTTTAGGTTTAGGTTAGGTTTTTTAGGTAAAGAATGTTAAGTTTTCTTTAGGTTTAGGTTGTTAAATTTTCTTTAAATTTTTTTTCTTTAGGTTTGCTTTTAGGTTGTTAGGTCACTAGTTTCTCTTTAGGTTAGTTAGGTTGTTTGGTGTTCTTTAGGTTTAGGTTGTTGACATCCAATGATTGATGTCAAAATCATAATCTGCATAAAATTTTTGGTCGATTCACGTATAATTTGCTGAAATCCCGACCAATACTATTGGGTAAGTCATACTAAAAAAATTTTTTTTTTGGTACAAATTTACAAAAATTTTGCAAAATTTGTCTTGGCCGCCAACAACGGATGTCAAATTCGTAATCTACGCTAAATTTCCAGTCGATTAATGTATCACTTACCCGNTCGATTCACGTATAATTTGCTGAAATCCCGACCAATACTATTGGGTAAGTCATACTAAAAAAATTTTTTTTTTGGTACAAATTTACAAAAATTTTGCAAAATTTGACTTGGCCGCCAACAACGGATGTCAAATTCGTAATCTACGCTAAATTTCCAGTCGATTAATGTATCACTTACCCGAGTTGCAGAACGGGATTATTCTACAAATGTTCCATGAGAAGTCATGAAAATGCACGAGGAGATATGTTAGGGATTTCGAAGTGCATATCAGTGACGTCACTCCCAGACAATTTCATTCTCAAAACCATCTCTGTGTTGTACCGCCACCCCCTGGGGGTAGAGTACCTTATCATCCATTTATCCCCGAAGACTTTTTTACGCAAACTTGTTACCTGAAATTGGATTTTATCTTTCTAAACTAGTAAAATAATTTTTTAATCTAACAGCCAAAAAATCTTAATCTAAAAATTTTGCGCAGTCTTCAAAATCTTACGAAAGAACACATTTTTTTTCAAAATGATGGGAATATTAGGACTTATTATTATTATAGTTTATTTATTTTTGTTACAAATGGTCCAAGCCAATCTGGTTTTTTTTGTTTGCTTGTTTGATAATTTATTCAAGTGTCAGAGAGCATCATTTTTATAAAAATGTTAATTTGCTAAGACACCCTCCTACACCACTCTGAACTGCTAACTCATAACACAGAAATATTCAATATTCAGTATATTTGATCTTGTTTAGGATCTTTGTGAACTAAGAAACTCAACTTGGGTACTACAACCAGCCATAATTTTACAGGACATTCCACTGGATTACCCTGTGGAAGTCAAAAAACTGGTAAATTCTGAAATGCTTACCGTTGATTCTCTCATGTCAAAAGATTTGGTGAAGAATGTGAAGAAGAGACGCTGGCGTAGTTTGAAACACGCTGCCGAATTTTTTATTTCTGAGGCGGAATATGAAAATATGAAAAGTGTAGCGACTGCGGAATTTAGTGGAAGCGAAGCATCAGTTGTGTCAGTTGTTGCTAATCCAATGGAACCACTTGTTTCGAGAGTTTCCGTCGTAGCAGCAGCGCCATCTGTTGATCTATCTGTAACTACTAATTCTTTAAAAAATTTATCGGATTCGATGGGAGACAAACAAAAGATTGAACCTACAAACTATGTGTCCTGGAAACAAGCGTATGACACATTGGTCAAAGACTATGATTCGTCAGATTTCGAAATCCCTGAAAATTTCTACNCCACTTGTTTCGAGAGTTTCCGTCGTAGCAGCAGCGCCATCTGTTGATCTATCTGTAACTACTAATTCTTTAAGAAATTTATCGGATTCGATGGGAGACAAACAAAAGATTGAACCTACAAACTATGTGACNGAGACAAACAAAAGATTGAACCTACAAACTATGTGACCTGGAAACAAGCGTATGACACATTGGTCAAAGACTATGATTCGTCAGATTTCGAAATCCCTGAAAATTTCTACAGAGATGTTTTCTCGGATTATGAGAAACTACGAACCGGGATCAACTCTCCAAATGACCAAGCCGTCTTCCATTTGTTTTTCCATGGAGCGTTGGCTGGGATTCAACTGAAAGAACTCAGTAATTCTTCATCCTTCAATTTGAAAAACTCAAGACTAATCAAAAGTGCCTTTGATAAAACCTTGCCTTTCAAACAATCGGACAGTGATTTCATAAGTGAGGATGCTCAGAACCTAATCACACAATTTCTTCCGGACACCAAAATTTTACCCCTCTTGCTCACTTTCACGAAGACAAAAAAGATAGAAAGTGAAATTATCGAAGAAATTCAGGAGAATTTTACAGGTAAGATGTATCTGGAGTAGAGTTGTAACGGTTACTGTTTTTTAGCTAACTGCAGTTACAGTTCAAGAAAACTGCAGTTAACTGCAGTTAATCTAGAATTAACCGTTACAACCTTAATCTGGAGCTAATCATTGGTCGTTGATACCTGGTGGGTTTTTTTTATAGGTGATAAGGTTCAAGAATTTGTACAGGGGCTATCATATCATGTTTGCTTTACAACGAATCATGCAGAGATTCGTCTTTATACTAGGCTTATTCGAGTATTGATTGGGAAAGACATTCTCTCAACATCTCATGTAAGTAAAAATAAATTTTTAGACATAATTTACAAGTTATTTAGTCATTTGCATGTCTCACTTAGTTGATTCACTCCTTCAAAATTGGAATCATTCGGAAGTTGCCAGAGGTTTTTGTTAAAGTGGTTGAGGTAAAGTTTTAACCTCAAGTTGTGACTCCAGTTTCAACACAGTTTATGAATGATACCCTACACTACATTGTTGGAATTTTTAGGCTAATTTTCGCTTGGCTGAATTTTTGGTGGAAGTTTTTTTAAAGGAAAATGATTTCTGTTGGTTCCTTATTTTGACGGAAAGTCTCTCTCAGAATTTTTTTCCTGTATGGCTTGACCTATTCAAAACAACTGTAAACATACTCCAACGACGGACTTCGAGAGGATACATCAATAGACTATTAAGCAGAACCCCTGGTACTGAGGAATTTGCGAAGTATTTACCTGGAATTTCAAGTGAAATTTCTCAACCAAATATGAAATGACAGACTAATATATACATAAAAAATTTTTGTTTCATTTGGACAGTTTGTTCTAATAATCGGTATCAATTTTGTAGGAATTATCAACTTTGTTACAAATGGTAATCGGTACAGTTCAGAGTTTTTTTGTTACAAAATTATAAGAGTTTATAGTTTATTAAACTTTTTAGTTTCAGTGTTTGTTAGTGTCTGAATTAAATCTTGCTGAAATTGACGGGAGTCACCTGCATGTTTATTTTCTTAGTTAGGTAACCGCTACTTTAATTGTAAAGTGATTACTAAAGATTCATCTATTTTCCATGTTCAATCCTAAACCAGTCAATTTTTCTTGAATTACATAAAACTGTCCTCTCCACTACTTACAACCTTGTCCATCAGAGTCGAGCCAATAACTTTTAGGGTGGAATTCTTAGAGTAATGAAATGACTAATATGCAGTAACCTCGGTTAAGTCGAGGTTAGCACGGATCACCGGTTACCGCGAATGAAGTAGTCCGGTCCGCGCTCTGAGATAGGGAATTTGTGTAGAAATGAAACGGCTAAGCCGAACCCTCGGCTACCACGAACGCCTTATCGTGGCCCCAGTCCATAAGGCACATGCTTGTTTACCTCGGCTAACACCAACACTAATTAATTAATTAACTTTTAAAGAAATTTCAACGGTTTTCTTACAAAATTTAATGAATAACTTCGTTTGAATAACTTTTCAAACGTTGAAATACGACAGAAAATGAACCAATGATATATTTTTGGTCATTTTTTTTTGTCTCCATAGCAACTTACTATCTAAAGTACACAATATTTTCGCTACATGCGTAGTAGATCAGATGACGATTGAATTGTAACTTCTTATTCACCAATTGAAAATGGTTTAAACGGGAAGCAAACTAATACGACCAAAGTCATGAGAAAGCTTAAAATAATTGTACGGTTAAATCATGATTCACAAAGTTTAATAGAATAGTTATATTTAAGAAAATATCCTTAATAAATTAGGAATGAACGCGTATAACGTTTATAATTGAGATAGCGACACTAATTATGGTGAAGTAGGGGAAGAAGCAGAATCTTTACTCTGCAATTTATTTCTATCCACACCAGTCTGAATTGATTCCTGAAAATTTTGTGTTTTACTAGCGATATTGCCGATAGAAGAGTAGTGGAAATATTGCATGGTATCACACTTACTTAATTCCTATTTTCCATTTAACTTTTCTTCCACGAGTTTGAATTTATTACGGCGATTTTAGTATTTTCGCGGCAAGAACTTCGAGGGGTCAATGCTATTTGGTTGGAGTGTATGTATAAATTAAATCAAAAAATAAATAATAAGGAATTAATTGTAAAACGAGTGAGGAAAGGTATGGAGATGAAGTGTTTTATGGAAATTATGTAAAAACTATGTATATGTAAGATAAAGGGCGTCCGGGAAGTAGAGGCACAACTTTGATAATGATATATGAATGTCACCTGAAATGAAATCTGACTTCCAAAAATAAGAAACAGAATCAGAATCGCATTTCGTACATAAAAGTGAAGTCTTGTTTGTGGTGACTTGAATTAACAAAAATGTCTAGGAAAAAAGGTGAGATATTTGCTGCGGGTATTTTTCACTCCTACAGAAATTTCGCAATCCATGACAAGAAAATCACCATCCAAAATTTTCTAGCAGAGCGTATGAGCAGACTAATATTTTATTATATTTTTAAGATGAATTAGGTTTCTATTTAGACTAATTTTAAACCTCTACCTGGCCATCGTCACGAGAAATTATCATCAGAAAAATTAAAGAAAGTGTAGAAAGTGTTTCATCGTTAGTCCAACACACCTGTCCGCACTGCAACTAACCGAGTCAAATTGACGAGGTCTACCAAGCCGGATATCAAAGTATACAACCTGGGGATTACGGCTAAGAACATGAAACAGTCTCTGAAATATGTCAAGGATAAGGAGAAGCGAGCGATGACCAGCCTTAGAAAAAGTTTCAAAATTGCTTGAAAGAAATTCCTCACCACGGATGACAAAAATTATGCTATATTTGACCATTTCCATTTGCCGGGCACAAAGTGTGTGAATGCTTGGATCAATCTGCGTTGAAATATGAAAAAAATTTACCTAAATCATCAAATTCAGCCGGAAAATTTTTGTTTGGCAGGAGATTGACGAAATTGAGAATGTTTCAAAGTCATTTGTTATGGAAGGGTCCTGAACTAAAAAATCTACCTTCTAGAGTGTCTGAAGCAACCATTACTTCCTTTCATACACAAACATCACGAATTAAATGACGTTTTATTTTGGCTTGAGCAGGCATGTTCACAATTCGCCAATACCGATGTTGACATTCTAAGTCAGAAAACTGTCTATTTTGTACCCAAGTCTCTAAGCTCCTTAAACATGTCACATGCAAGAGGAATTGAAGAATTTGCGCTATTTGCAAAAACCAATACTGTCAGCTATCCAAACAACCAAAAATCATCTAAGGTTTCAAGCATAATTGGACAAAATTTCCAAAGAGGCACCGCAAGAAGCACCAANCATGTCACATGCAAGAGGAATTGAAGAATTTGCGCTATTTGCAAAAACCAATACTGTCAGCTATCCAAACAACCCAAAATCATCTAAGGTTTCAAGCATAATTGGACAAAATTTCCAAAGAGGCACCGCAAGAAGTACCTANATAATTGGACAAAATTTCCAAAGAGGCACCGCAAGAAGCACCAAGGAAAAGAGGTGATGGGACAAGCCTAAGAATCTTCGAGGAGTAGATTCAAAAAAGTCAGGCGGGCAATTTATGACATTTAAAATCACGGGATATATTAGTAAATATTAATGACAAATTTTCATTCCAATATACTTATTGGTTGATTTGCAATCTCAGTTTTAAATTTGTGCCTCTACTTCCCGGACACCCTTTATATCCAGCTGCTATCCTTTTATATCTGCATTGAGTTGACTCAATTGTATGAGACTTTTTGAGAATTAGTAAGTTGGTGGAATGAGAATGGGAGGCTGTTAATCTATGGCTTTCTTTTCTCTTCATTTTGTAGATTTTGGAAGATCCTGGTGTGGATTGGATCGATATGGAAGATGAAGATGTCTACATGAGTGAAAAGTTCCACTCTTTCATCTCTCCAGCTACGGAAGATGGCTCAAAAGTAAACAAGTAGTCCGAGTTTTTATATTTTTTATTATTATCCTTCTTTCATTAGCATGGGTGATTGACGACATTCATTCTCCAAATATGTTATTCAAACTTAAGCTAATTACACAAATTCTTCAAGTCTTCTTCGCAACTCGAGTCTGCTTCGGTAACTCTGAAAAAATTCCTCTAGGTAAGTACTTAATTAGATGACAAACAATTTGAACAATACTACTGGCTGTCTTATTATTACTATTGATGCTTAACAAATTTTTACAATAGAGTATTCCTCCATTTGAGTTACTGGACTGCCGTACGTTCGGAAACCAAAAATTTTTACTACTAAACTGCTGGCCATGTTGTTTACTAAGAACACAACCAAAAATGAGTTTTTTGCTCTTTGGCTTCCGAAAGCACGGTACAATGAACTCTAAGGTGTGTGATGGGGCTAGTGCTGCCACCGTATCGTATCGTATCCAAGTGGATACGAAAACGACACGAAACGAAAGGTGTCAGATACTGATACGATACGAAAAATGGGTAACGGAAACGGAAACGATATGATACGTTACAGATACGATACGAATACGGATACGAAACGAAAACGAAAAATTCATTTTTATTTTTATCAAGCCAGATTTTATTAAATTACTTAGGTCATGCAAACCAACATATCTTAGACTATATGCTTTTGTAAACTTCCAGTTGACCCATCCTTAGATTAAGGGTAATTCGCGCTTTAAAATATTAAGCTATGATTAGTATAAATGCATTTATGAATTGTAGTATTTTGTGTTTCTTAAATAATTTACAAGCAGTATTTACAATAATATCTGTATTGAATTCATTGTAATTGAAAAATTTGTAAATTTCAGATCTTGATTTCCTAGGTATTTTTTGAGGACAATATGCACTAGTTTCGCAGTCGCTTCCAATGTCAATGGAATCCCTTTCTCTAATTTCACTTTCCGATGTCATCTTAGATTCACATTTAGTTTTAATCAGTTGAATTTAAAGTTGAGTCACTGAAATACTTTTAGAAAGTTGAAAATCGCGCTGTTTTAATCAGAGTCCGGCATTTCGTCCTTCCTAACACTTGTTTTAACTCATTTTATAACTTCTAAGTGACCGAGAAAATCAATCTCAACTTTTCGTATCGTATCGTATCGTTTCCATTATAATTCCGTATCGTATCCACATGGGTACGGAAACGATACGTAAAATTTCGTATCAATAAAATTGGATACGGAAACAAAACGATACGGAACGAAACGAAAATTCCGTATCCAGATACGAAACGGTGGCAGCACTAAATGGGGCTAATAAGTCAGACTTGAGCTTCATTAGAGGGTTGAATACATCGAAATATTTACGTAAATATTTTTATGGACGTATAAACAAATTATTTAAAATATTGGGGAATACTTAAACTTTATTCGAATCCTGAGCCATGAATGGGTGTGGATTCGAGAGTTCACGAGCTACCAAATTCATTTGAAAAAGTACTTAGCGATTCAGCATAAGTTAACAAAAAATTTGATATCATTTTTTTTTCTCATTTACTTGACATGTTAGAAGAAAAAATTAGAAAAAAANAAGTTAACAAAAAATTTGATATCATTTTTTTTTCTCATTTACTTGACATGTTAGAAGAAAAAATTAGAAAAAAATTCTGTTAACTTATTCTGCATCGCTAAGTACATATAACACATAAATAGTCGGTCTATGATTATCACATTATGCTAGTTCATAAAACGAGACGCTGCAATTTTTCATGAAATTNAGTTAACAAAAAATTTGATATCATTTTTTTTTCTCATTTACTTGACATGTTAGAAGAAAAAATTAGAAAAAAAATTCTGTTAACTTATTCTGCATCGCTAAGTACATATAATACATAAATAGTCGGTCTATGATTATCACATTATGCTAGTTCATAAAACGAGACGCTGCAATTTTTCATGAAATTNACATAAATAGTCGGTCTATGATTATCACATTATGCTAGTTCATAAAACGAGACGCTGCAATTTTTCATGAAATTGTGTAAGTTATCTAATTGCAATTCTAAGAATTATACTTTTTCTGGTTTCAAGATCAATTTTGGTTATACTTTAGTTTTTTTTTCAACTACTTTTGGGTCAATAATGGGTATATAAGACCACCTGCTTATAAGACAGTTTTCTTGTTTCCTGAATAATTTATATTAAATAGATTTTGATGTACTATGGTGGTGGTGTTTTCACAATGTTTCTTGTATTCAGGCGGAATATTTGAACAAGGAACGGTGGAAGTTCAAACAGCCTTCAAGCACGCCTTGGTAGAGCACAACACAGAAGAGAAACAACTTCTCGCTTATGTCGACATCATAAACACTGCCGATTCTTTCAAACTATCTCGTATAAGTAAGTTTTAGTACTTTCTTAAATTATTTTCGTAAACTTAACAAATTCGACACTGCCCTTAACAAACCATTGGTCAAACTCTTTCAGTCTGCAATCAGTTCGCCCGTGGTGTGAACTCGATGGTAGGTGTCATGGGAAGCGATTCATTCCATTCATTTCGTTCATATGCCAACACTTTTCAAATGCCGTTCATTACGCCATGGTTTCCAGCAACCGTAAGTGGCATCATTTTCAAACGAATGCCTATTCAATCAATCATTTTTTAATCTTTACTTCTGAGTAGATAAGCAAGACCGAGGGATTAGACTTTGTAACAAAGGTTCAACCCACTGATCTGCATGAAGCAATTTCCGATACTGTATCACACTATGGATGGAAAAACGCAATTTATATGTACAGTACGCACGAAGGTAAACAAAAAATTAGTGTTACCGTATCGGCCGATGCAGATTTCAGACGCATCGGGGCCCGATACGACTGAAATCTGCATCGGCCGATACGGGCAATTGCAGCATCGGCTTAGCCGATGGATCGGCCCATTCAAGTCTGCCAACACGTACACTCCACTGATTAGAATGAGTGTATTCGCGGATCAAAAACGTCATTCTTAGTTAACCCTTTCTCGGCTATAGGGACACTAAAGATAACCCACCCTGTATAGCCACTGTATATAAGAAATAAAAGAAGTCAGTAGAATACNGCTATAGGGACACTAAAGATAACCCACCCTGTATAGCCACTGTATATAAGAAATAAAAGAAGTCAGTAGAATACAGACGTACAATGTACACTTGTAGACGTCAGGCTGCTCTAATTCTGCATCCGAAATGACCTCAACTTAATATGATTCGATCACCGTTGACATTTTTTAACCATAGCAGGGAAATCGTCAATTACAAAACGCATTCCACATTGTAGTGAATTAAGGGCTATACTCATTCTTACACTTTCATATGTTGTANGCTATAGGGACACTAAAGATAACCCACCCTGTATAGCCACTGTATATAAGAAATAAAAGAAGTCAGTAGAATATAGACGTACAATGTACACTTGTAGACGTCAGGCTGCTCTAATTCTGCATCCGAAATGACCTCAACTTATATGATTCGATCACCGTTGACACTTTTTAACCATAGCAGGGAAACCGTCAATTACAAAACGCATTCCACATTGTAGTGAATTAAGGGCTATACTCATTCTTACACTTTCATATGTTGTAGTCGAATGGAGTGAAGTCTCGGAGTTTTTCAACTTGGCTACGCCAGACCTTCACTCTTTTTTCCAATCTCATTTCTAGCAAAAAACAGTTGTATGCCGTCGGTCAGCTCATGAGTCATTCATGACTATGGTTTTAGCCATACACTTCACATGTTATTCAAACTCAATGGGGTTACGTGAGATTCTATTCGGTGATTATTTTGAGGAAAGTATTCTGTGGCGATAAAATCATAACTCAAATTCAAATTTTTAATAATTTGAATTTGAATTATGATTTTCGCGCCATTGATTTCCCTTCAAGTTAGTTTTCGAATAGAATCTCAAGTAAATAAGACATTTTTTAATTTAAAAAAAACTGAGCTAAATTACACTTTCTAAACTTTCTGAAAAGAAAACTGACATCTAGAGAAAATCCTACGGATCGAATTTACGGCGCTTGGAAAATAGACGCCTGGAAAATACTGCGTATGGAAAATACGGCGCATGGAAATTACGGCACCGAATTTATGGCTTTAAAAACTAGATACGTGAGGAACTTGTCTATGCCAACTCAATTTGTTTTTTCAAACAGGCATAAAAAATTCATTTTCTAAATTTTCGAAAAGTACCAAACATTGGTTTTCATACTGCGTTTAGGCACAATCTTGCAAAATTTCAAANCAAACAGGCATAAAAAATTTATTTTCTAAATTTTCGAAAAGTACCAAACATTGGTTTTCATACTGCGTTTAGGCACAATCTTGCAAAATTTCAAATTTATCCGTCAAGTTTTGATGAAATGAACCTTTCGAATCAAGACAATTTTTACGTGTTAAAATAAACAATCGGGTGTAATAAACCAACCATATCTTGCGGTCTAGCCTTTCATTTCACCATCATGCGAGGTAAACCAGACAGAATTATTTTAAAAGGTGAATTCAATCTAATAAAATGCGTTGAGAATTAATAAAAAATTTGAGTTTTCAATCATTGAACTCATTGAACTCATTCTTACTTATTATTCCGTTGAAAAGCGAACAAAATAAGATAAATTACTTTAATTTACTCTTATTCCTCAATTCCTTATTACATGTTTTCTAAATCTTAAGTAAATTACAAGTAAGTTTACAACGTTGAAGACATTCTACTGGTTTTTTGATGTTTTTTCTCCTTGGGTAAATTCTTGGTTGATTTGGGCGGTGAGGTAGCAAACATAATTTATCGAACGGAGGAAAATCAAAACATCGGATGTTATAAACATAACTTTAAATTTAACATTTGTTGATTATTCGGCTTTAATGTACATCGGCTGTTACGAACCGTGTTTCCTGGTCTCTGGACATTCGTTATAGCCGAGGTCACAAAATGACTGTTTCAACCTTGTTAGGTCTCCTTAGACTGCAGTCAATTTTTGAAAAACTTGAATATCGAAATGATTCACTCAAAATCACAATAGTAAAGAAAATTGTGGGAACACAGGAAGCTTTGTCAATTCTAAGGGAGCTTGAGGTTTCAAAAAGGTAAATTTGTGCTCATTCTGTATAATTCATCAGCATCTAGCTTCAGTAAAGAAAATATCACAATTTTGGTTCTGCTTTGTAAGATGGAGTGTGAAATATGTTATTCTAGACTGCCCCACGAGTCTAGCCAAAGATATTATCATACGACATGTCAGAGATGTACACATGGGAAGGCGAACTTACCACTATCTCTTAGCGGGTTTGGTAATTATAACGATTAAAATTTTGAAAGAATTTTATTAACACATATTCTCATAATTCAACAATGTCAGGTTTTCGACGAACCGTGGGAATCTTCAATAGTGGAATATGGAGCAATCAATATCACAGGATTTCGAATTGTTGACCCAACGAAACAACGTGTGAAGGATTTTTTGAAGAAATGGACTACATTGGATCCAATGCGCTTTCCTGGAGCAGGAAAATCATCCATTTCTGTAAGCAGTTAAAAATTAAACAAAATTTGTAAACCAAAATCCCCATTTTTTTATTGCTAGGCAACAGCAGCTTTCATGTATGACAGCGTTTCTATTTTGCATGAAGCATTCCATCACATCCTCAGCTACGATCCACTTTCACTTCAACGGAATTCTTCACGCATGCTCACTTGCACAGAATCAAGTGGCATTGACTCCGACTTACGCACGGTTAATCCATTTGAACACGGAGAACTCATCACACGCGAAATTCGAAAAGTAATTTAATTAACAATTATTATTTGCTTTGATATTTAATTTACCTTAAAAATTCGCAACATAATTTACTATTTAGGTGGAGTTGGAAGGACTTTCCGGTAACATAAAATTCACTGAGCAAGGAGCACGTGTAGGCTACACCTTGGATGTCATTGAGATGTCCGTTAACAGTGTTCAAGTCAAGGTAAGAGATCTAACTTTTCCATTCGCACCTAATTCTAACGAAAATTATTAGATTGGTGAATGGAAACAAGGGGAGGGATTTATGCCAAGTTCAGGAAGGAGGAACACGAAGTATTTAAACTACAGTCGCCCACTCAAAGAAAACAACAAAACCTACATTGTTACTAGTATCCTTGTAAGTAACTTGAAAAAAATAGCCATACTGGGAAATCAAGTTGAACTTTAATAGTTCCATATCGTGGTAAAAATGTTGGAACTATATTATGATTATATTTGTTTATGATTGGTATTACGTTAACATGATTGGTTGATTTTGATATGAGCAGGAAGAGCCCTATTTGATGTATAGAAAAATTGAAAAGGGGGAAAAGAAACCAACAGGAAATGAACGATTTGAAGGATTTTGCAAGGNGGGAAGGAGGAACACGAAGTATTTAAACTACAGTCGCCCACTCAAAGAAAACAACAAAACCTACATTGTTACTAGTATCCTTGTAAGTAATTTGAAAAAAATAGCCATACTGGGAAATCAAGTTGAACTTTAATAGTTCCATATCGTGGTAAAAATGTTGGAACTATATTATGATTATATTTGTTTATGATTGGTATTACGTTAACATGATTGGTTGATTTTGATATGAGCAGGAAGAGCCCTATTTGATGTATAGAAAAATTGAAAAGGGGGAAAAGAAACCAACAGGAAATGAACGATTTGAAGGATTTTGCAAGGAATTAGCAGATAAGCTTGCAAAAGAGTTGAATATCTCATGTAAGGTTCTTCTAGAGAATATATAAACGGTCTGAAGAATTTATTATCAGTTCACTTTGTATCTAGACGAATTACGATTGGTGAAGGATGACCAGTACGGTGCAGAGAACCCACAATCACCCGGGGGTAACATGTTTAACAAAATACTGTTAGTAAAGCAACCACTTCTAAAACTTGAGTGACATCTATTGATTGGTTCACAGGCTGGGATGGTATGGTCGGTGAGCTTATTCGGCAGGTAAGACCAATTTTTACCTTGTCTCTGCTTCCCTTTCGTACTATTCTCAATCCTCTTCCTAGTATAATTGAGCACTTCTTTAAACTTCTCTCGATATAAGTTGATAGAGAGTCAATTAAATTGTGAAATGATAGTGATTCATTTTGAAAATTTGATACTGAATCGAATGCGCTAGGTCCCAGCCCTTCAGATTGTCACACTACAAAGATATAAGAACAACACTAAGCAAAAAGACCGTTTCTACGAAATTAGGTACTAAGTTTTAATCTCATCTCGATAAACGTTGATATAGAGTCAATTAAATTGTGAAATGATAAGTGATTCGGATTCCTATTTCAAACTTGATCCTGAATCGAATGCACTTGTTCCCAGCCCTTCAGGTTGTCACACTACAAAGATATAAGAAGAAAACTAAGCAAAAAACCGTTTCTACGAGATTAGGTAGTAAGTTTTAAGGATGAGCTAGAGAAGGTTAGAGCATAAATCATGCCTGTGTGACAGAAGCCTCTTCTCACGCATATAAAGTCAAATATCCACCAATACTCTTTCCTTACTTCCTCCTATCTTCGAATTTTCTGTCTCTTTCATTCCCTAACCACATTGGACCTAACCCATGAAAAAGTTAGTTTATTTAACTAAATTTAACTTAGGAGTCGGAGTAAGTAAATTTATTTTTCAAAAAACTTTTCTCTCGTCGATGACTTTTGAATTAACGGGAGACTTTGGTGAATTACTATAGGAGGCAGACCTTGCTGTCGCTCCACTCACAATTACTGCCTCCAGAGAGTCCGTTATAGGTAGGTTTCGAATACAGGATGATTGATGATTAGTGAACCACGTGGTTAACTTTCCCACGATGACTTTGGTTGGCAGAGTTCAGTAAGCCCTACCTAGAATTGGGGATTAGCATAATGATCAAGAAACCGCAGTTGGAGATGCCCGGGGCCTTTTCCTTTGTGAAACCAATGCAAGGAGCAGTCTGGTGTGCGTCTGCACTTGCCATAGTCTCCGTTGCTATGTTTCTTCTCCTTGTGACACGAAGGCCTTCGAATGCCAATGCCTACACCCTCAGAAACACACTCTGGTTCTCCATTGCCAGTATCTTTCGCCAAGGGACAATTATCAATCCACGGTAAAGAGACATGTCAACTCTGCACTTTCACTCCTTTCATCGCCTCATCGTCACCCCTTTCTCTCCATTATACCTTTAAGTGACCTTTTGCTTTCGTCGTTGTATCGCTCCTTCCTCCACAAACAATACTTGTCCAGTCTGTCTTAACGCCTGCAAGGTGATTATGTGCTCCTTGCACACAGTCAATTAGACATGTACAATAAAAAGTACTAATATGTTAGGGTAGAATTACATTTAGAAATAAATTTTTCATGATTTTACAAAATATTCCAAATCTGAACGNGCATGTACAATAAAACTACTAATATGTTAGGGTAGAATTACATTTAGAAATAAATTTTTCATGATTTTACAAAATATTCCAAATCTGAACGTTGTCACATCAAAAAAAGAAGAATACTTTCATAAGAATGGTAAATTCTATTTTGATGGAATTCTAGCTGGAAATAGTACAGACACTTGAAAACTTGGGAAATTTTTTCAGCTCAATTGAAAGACCTTGTTCGGAGGTATGGAGCGTCAAAAGTCATGACTTTGATATTTCATAAATATCAAAGTGGTGTCGTTGGAAAGCTTTGACTGTACTTATTTGGAAACTTTACCTACACTGTTATGTGACCTTTCCTTTAAGCGTGGGAAGAGGTTTCTGAACATTTGTAGAGTTGGAATTTATTTTAAAGTATTAGCTAAGTCTGAAGTCTGAAATATTTCTGACACCGTCCATTGGGATTTGTCTTGGACAAATGGTTTGACACCCCATGCGATCTAATCTAGGAAGCAGACTTGACAATAGCTGCTCTTACAATCACTTCTGAACGAGAACGAGTTGTGGATTTCAGTAAACCGTTCCTCTCTCTTGGAATTAGCATCATGATCTATAAACCGAAGAAACATACACAAGGCGTTTTTGGATTCATGAGTCCGCTTTCTAATGCAACGTGGTCTTGCGTGATCCTTGCCTACATCGGGGTGAGTTTCATTCTCTACCTCGTCACACGGTTCAACGCTGCGGAGTGGATAGTAGAGACACAAGGTCAACTCCAGACACAATTCAGTATCCCCAACGCCCTCTGGTTCTCTTTAGCAGCTCTTGTCCAGCAAGGAAGCGACATCTGTCCCAGGTTAGACAACTATCCTTTCAAACGGTGCAAATTTTTGGCTTGTTCAGAAACCTCAGTCCTTACTCGCTTGCCTCTTGTAAGCTTAACATTGTTGGCTCCTGCCTTATCCCAACTTATCTCAGCACCTCACTTTTGCTTCTGTATCTGTAGAGTAGATGTGCGAAACGTTTGCAAGTTCTCTTTCACAACTTATTCGTTTTGAAGAAAATAATTGATGTGCCATGAGCATTGAGCATTGATGAGATTTTAGTAAATGGCTTGCCCAAATTTAAACTTTATTCAAAGTAATTTCTTGTTTATTTTCCAGATCATTCGCTGGGCGACTCGTGGGGAGTGTTTGGTGGTTTTTCACTCTCATTTTGATATCTTCATATACAGCTAATTTTGCCGCAGTTCGAACCGTAAACCGAATGGTTCTACCAATAAAGGATGCCGATGACCTCTCGAAGCAGGTCGAAGTTCAATATGGAACACTCAAAGGTGGATCAACTTGGGATTTTTTTAGGGTACATATTGTAAATTTATTATGTCAAAGTGGATGTCGCTGGTAGAAAATGCTTCGATATTATACAGTATTTAGTTGCCAAAATTGTGTTTTATTTCCAAAGTTTAGGTTTTTATCGCTTTATTAAGTACAATGTGTCTAGCAATTTAAAGGCGTAGGGACAAGGGAAGCGACTCTTGCCACCCAGCTCTTTGCTAGAGAAAGCAGGTGCATGGAAATTAATGGTCAAATTATATCGTAAAAAATTTTTTTTAGGAGAATATTTTAACAGTTTCGTAACGACTATCCAAAAGTTAGTGTAACAAAGTAACAGTACATGCCCATACAGTACCTAGTTTTCCCCTTCCAATAAATAATTGGGACGAACTAACTCATTCGAAATATAACGGACGACTTTTTGTCGAAGCATTCATACAGGAATGACCAAGTTAATCTGGGTCGTAGAAAATCGCTGTCACCAAAAAAATTAGAGGCAGCAATTAAATAGCGCGAAGTTCAAAAGTTGGAGGGAATGGAGTTAGCGTATGTTTGAGAGAACATGAGAGAATAAACTCCAAGTCGAGGAATGGGGTATGGTCCCTCCGCATCTATTCCAATTTACTCAACAGAGAACCTGCCGAACTCTTTCTCTGTCCCTCTACTTTGCTCCATTGCTTTGCATTAGCCTTACGTCAGATCAAAACTGACGTTTCAGATTGTTACAATAGGTACTTACCATTTATAATCAATTGCAAAGTTATAAACGTTGTGAATTTTATAGCCCAAAAGCTACGTCACTTTGACTGTCGCGTCACAACGATTAAAGTTTATAGAGTTTATGAAATTTAAGAAAAGTGATAGTTTGCGGTGTTTTCAAACTTTATAGAGTTTATAGTTTAATTGGGTTAGGTCCAGTTGACGTCACTCTAAGTGGTTACTTGGTCAGCTATGAAATTTGTGCTAGTTATGAAACTGCTTTATAATCAGTGGCAATACTTCTGAATTGAAATCTTTTCGAAAATTCTCGCTTTTGCAAGGGAAAAATTTTAATTTCATGAATTTTATAATCTGGCAGAATCAAAACGAAAACTCATCTGATTACAATTTATACAGTACTGGTCATAATTCTAAAACAGATGGAAGTTAATTTTGACCCGTGCCATTTGCTGGAGAAAGGAACTGTTTTATAATAATGTCCAGCGTATCTCGTTAAGTAAATTTTTCTAAGGTCAAATCTTTTGATTTTATGAAAGAACATGAAAAAGTAGGGAAACCCGTGTAAAAAATCAGGTCTCTAGGATTAAAGGGTCAAAAGTTATGATTTATTGAAGGTCAACTGTTGACGAATGTAATTCTGATACATTACGCTTACCCTTTATTGTTTTCTCAGAATTGTGTTCGTAAACAGTTGACCTTCAATAAATCATAACTTTTGACCCTTGCATCCTAGAGACCTGATTTTTTACACGGGTTTCCCTACTTTTTCATGTTCTTTCATAAAATCAAAAGATTTGACCCGAGAAAAATTTACTTAACGAGATGCGCTGGACATAATTATAAAACAGTTACTTTCTCCACCAAACGGCACGGGTCAAAAGTAACTTCCATCTGTTTTAGAAATATGACCAGTACGTAGGAGAATTTTAAAATTCTATAAACTTTATAAACTTTCATGGCGAGTATAAACGAAAATTGCCTAAAATATTTTACTTCACTTCATTACTAATTGTGTACCGCCTACCCCAAGCTGTGTTTGGTGACAGTTGGAGAATGAAGGCCCTGTTATAATCTCACAATATTAGAAACAAATATTCATATAATATATTTTCTCGTCATAGAGATCAGAACTAGCGGACTATAAGCGGATGTGGGAGTTTATGAGCACAACGCCGGGAGTCAACGTTGCTTCCTACGATGAAGGAATTCATCTTGTTCGGCAACGAAAAGGTTGACACATTAGAGCATTAGACTTAATGAGTTTGGTTTACATACAGGATTTTCTTTATTCAATTATTTCTTGTGATTTAGGAAAATACGCTCTACTTGTCGAGTCGCCTAAAAATGATTACACAAATCAGCGTAAACCGTGTGACACGATGAAAGTGGGACAGAATTTGGATGCAAAAGGTTTCGGAGTTGCAACACCATTGGGCTCTCCTCTCAAGTATGTGCATTGCATCCAATTTGCTTCAATGGATTCTAAGGAAATCCCTGTGTTCGGCACAACTGTCACCCGTCCCAATCCCCGTCCAGGCTTTGCTTAAAAAATTTTTTTCCTCCCGTCACGTCCTGTCCCCATTTTTTCAGAATAAAAGGCTTCCCCATCTTCAAAAAAAGGCTTCCCCGTCCCGTCCCATCCCCATCTTTCAGAAAAATCGACTTCGCCGTCCACGTCTTTTCAGAAAAAAAAACACTTCTCCTTCCCCGTCTTTCTTACGCAAGGATGGGACGGTGAAGGGCGAGTAATTTTGTTAAACCCTGAAAACCAGATATGATTTGGCATAGCGTATCTCCAAAATGGGAGCAGATTTGGGTCAGCCGAAAATCTCCCCCAACAAGGGAGCATAATTGGTTAAGAATTAATGCCGTTTCGTCACCGTTTTCCAATAAAATTGGTTACTCTATATCTGTCCTGGCCGAAATAAAAAATTTTTCGCTTCGTACTTTTTTTTTACGAATGCAATTACATTCCATTATTCGAAAATTAACATAATTTATTGTTATATAAAAAATATTGTTATATTTCGATTCTGATTGCCCAGTGTTGGATTTCGATTTCGATTGGTTTAGGAAATTGGAGTTCGATTTTGATTTCGCTTTCGAATGCAAAGTTGATTTCAATTACGATTTTCATTTTGATTTCGATCACCTTTTGGTTCTGAATTTTGATTTTGAAGGCATTAAAAGTTATGGGTTTCGATATCCAATGGAGAATTATCGAAGGGAGAATTGAATTTCTATTTCGGTTTGTAAGGAAAATGAGATTTGGATTTTGAATTCGGATAAAAAATTAATTTCGAGTGGTCTACGTTACAAGTGTGGATTTTTGAAACATCAGTTCCAAAACAATTGAACGCTGCCGATTGATCCTGATTTTGACTGCATGATTACTACAAACTACTTTTACTCCCGTGTTATTGGATATAACCATACTTTTTAACGTTAGACGAGTGGAAATCGAAATCGAAATTAGTTCTCATTCATAATCGGAATTTTCATTTCGAATAAGTAAAGCTTTGGATATAAATTTAGTGCTAATTTTTTATTTCCATTTATTGTAATAATTAAGTATGATTACAAAAAAAAATCGATTTTATGATGAATACGTTTCGGTACATTTTGAAAGTTAAAATACATATATTGGAGGTGCTCGACATTAGAATCCATAATCCCAAGTGGTTTCAAATCAATTTTCCATTCGCAATCGAAATAGAGATCGTAATCCCATTATCCATACAAATCGAAATTGAAACCCAACTTTTCAGGTTCTCACAATCGAAATCACAACTTTTCTGTTTCTCGCAATCGAACTTACGATTTAAAATAAACGAAATTTCAAATTTTGATTCGAGCGCAATCACAAGTGAGGAAATAACATGCCTCTCCCGTCCTATCCCCATATTTTGAAAAATGTAGCTTCACCCTTCCTCGTCTCGTCCCCTTCTTAAAAAAACAGGCTTCCTCGTTTCTTTCTCAATTTAAAAAAAAAACAGACGTCTCCATCCCGTCTTTCCCAACAAATCGACTCATCCGTCCTCGTCCCATCCCATCCCGTCCCCGTCTCGTCCCCGTCCCCGTCCCCGTCCCGTCTCGTCCCCGTCCCGTCCCCGTCCCGTCCCGTCCTGTCCCCGTCCCCGTCCCGTTCCGTCCCGTCCCCGTCCCGTCTCGTTCCGTCCCCGTTCTGTCCCCGTCCCTTCCCGTTCCGTCTCGTCCCCGTTCCGGCCCCTTTCTTTTGAGAAAAAATAGGTCCGGGAGGGGATGGGAAAGACGAAATGTCGACCACTGAACATCCTAGGCGCGAAAATCCAGCCTTGGGAAGCTGATTCATAATATTCGATATTTATAAAGTCAGGCAAATTTTTTGGCACTGGATCTTCATCAAGTAGCTGTGATACCATTGGGGAAATACGATAATGGTTCTTTTTCAGAATTTGTTTTTCCATCTCTCATTTCTCACCACTAGGCTTGCAACTAGCCGAGCTATCTCGCAAGTTATACGAGCGAACCGAGTTGAGCTGAGATAATTCAGCTCGTTTATTACCCGACGAGCCACGATCCGAGCTGAGATGAAGAACTGGCTCTCTATTAGGCGGAATAACTCGTGAGCCAGCTCGCCAAATTTTTGGAGTTTAAATTGAGAATAAATTGCTAAAATTCACACATAAATGTATCCAAAAACGTTTTAAATTCCTCGGAATTATAAACTCATTATTTTTGGCTCCGTTTGTTAATTATCTCACGTGCCACGAATCAACCATTCACTTTTGATGCACTACTTTACATGTTTCTTACAGAACTCAGCATACAGAACTCCGCTTGTTGAAACAGATTGAGCGCAACTAATTCCACTAACAATTGATTCCAAATCTATCTTTATGATTTCTGTTTTGTTTGAAAGAACAAAGTTACATATTGTGCTTTGTGTTAGTCTAAAATCATACTTTTCTTGAATATGCACAAAATGGAAAATGGGACATCATACGTAGGACATATGCCAGGCACGAATGCCGCTTTATGTTGCCCAGAATCAAAATTTTGATTTTTACTTCGACGGTTTATCTATAAAAACGTCAAAGTTGTTAGGTTGTTTTTTTTTTGCAAATTTTGCTTAGAATAAAACTATGACTAACGAGCCAGCTCAGGTTACCTTAGCCATAAGCCGTGCTGAGCTCACATTTTCCAACTCATGCGAGTCGTGAGTCGAGCTGAGCTGAAAATTTATCTAGCCGAGCCGCACCAAGAAAATCTCGGCTCGTTTCCCTTCTCACCACCAAATGCGCACCTGCCACTGCATTATAATTACCCATGATAGACAAAGCCAGATTGTGGCTGCATTAGGCGTCGAGCGTTGATTGCAACTAGGTCGCTGAATGACTCCCATCTTTTTCTGAATCAGTCAGGTGTCACGAGTCATGACTCACTGACTCCTACTTTCGTAAAGCCAATAGTGTTTCTAATCAACTGGCATGACTCAAGTGAATTTTTTCAAATTGAGGGTTGAGCCAGGGTAAGATCAGCAGTCATTACACTGACTATCACTGCTCAGTGGCACATAAATAATCTCAATATAAAGCAGACCTCATATCTTCAAAATTTCTTTGAATCTTCGAGTCACCTGACTCAATCTTCAGAAGTGATCTGATTCGCTGAGTCATTTTAAAACTTACAGCTGACTAACAAAGTAATAGGAAAAGCTCTTCAAAGAGATTGAGGCTAAAAAGTTTCAACGGGGGAGGGATTTGTAATTTGTAAATCCAACTTCACCAACTCTCGTATATCTTCTCTTCGTGATTGGCCGTCTTATATTGTCTCTTAGTGATTGGTCCTCAGAAAACTACATAGCTTATCAAGAGCTTCTCCTATCTATTAATATCTCTCATCTATGAGCTTGAACCGAACTTTCCCATCTAGGGAAGTAGGAGGCAGGCCTGGGAACAAAGAGGAAGTGTAAGTTTGGATCAGACATAAAGATTGCTACCGTATGGTCAGATTCGACATAGTTTTTTTTCTCTCTCTAAATCACCAAGATATTCGCACTTCTCATTACATCATTGTCACCCGAAATAGTGGGCGAGCACCTGCATCCTGTAAAAATAAATTTACAAAGGAAACAACTTTTATGACAAGTTTAGACTTTTAGTAGTCATTTTACTTAAACTCTATCGACTACCGACAATACAGTAGTTTTCATGTCATGACGTTGTCATGAATTTTCAATTATAAAAAATCCAGTCTTCCTTTTATTTGCAATGTCTAATTTTTTCACCTGCTTTGGTTACAATGTGCCGTACATTGACATTGCCGTAAGGAATTATAGTGCGTATCGAAGGACAGGTTGAAATCGTCCATAGAGAGGAGGTGGGGCGTAGCACAGGCTGGATTCGACCAAATGGGGGGCAGTCAAAATTTCTAAGTATTAAAAATGAATNGGAGGTGGGGCGTAGCACAGGCTGGATTCGACCAAATGGGGGGCAGTCAAAATTTCTAAGTATTAAAAATGAATTCCCTGTCTTCTTTTAAAAGATTCAAAAAAATCCAAAATACAAGAGAGTATTTGGTGTTATTGACTTTCATAAAAGTTGTTGATGAGGGGAGTAATGTTTCCGTCAAACATTTTTCTCTACGGTCATCCGTTTAGGTCAAAGGGCATAGGTGAAGGTGAACACCCAGTTTCCGCATGACCGATAAATTATGTGATCCTAACTGGATGACCACAGAGNCATTTTTCTCTACGGTCATCCGTTTAGGTCATAGGGCATAGGTGAAGGTGAACACCCAGTTTCCGCATGACCGATAAATTATGTGATCCTAACTGGATGACCACAGAGAAAAATTCAGGAAGGTAAATTTATTCCACTCACCATTTCCAACAACTTTCGTAGAGGTCATTTTGTGGTTTATGAGGAAACAACCTAAAAAAAACTTAGAAAATTTTGAAAACAGGGAATTCATTTTTAAAATACTTAGAAATTTTGACTGCCCCCCATTTGGTCGAATCCAGCCTTTGCTACGCCCCACCTCCCTCTCTATGGACGATTTCAACCGGTCCTTCGATACGAACTATAATTCCTCACGGCAATGTCAATGTACGGTACATTGTAACCAAAGCAGGTGAAAAAATTAGACACGGCAAATAAAAGGAAGACTGGATTTTTTAGAATTGAAAATTCATGACAACATCATGACATGAAAACTACTGTATTTTCGGTAGTCGATAGAGTTTAAGTAAAATAACTACTAAAAGTCTAAACTTGTCATAAAAGTTGTTTCCTTTGTAAATTTATGTTTACAGGATGCAGGTGTTCGCCCATCTATTTCGGGTGACAATGATGTAATGCGAAGTGCGCATATCTTGGTGATTGAGGGAGAGAAAAAAAACTATGTCGAATCTGACCATACGGTAGATATTACTAGATATTTTCACTTTCCCCTTTCCACCTCTCAAACTAAAGTTCTTTTCTTATTGCTTGTAAACTAGGATAGAAGGCGCTCAATTTTTTAACTAAAATTGCTCTGGATGTTAAGCGAAGCATGTTCTTAATTTTAACAGGTATAATTTCATGTATAAATGTAATTTGTATGTAATAAAAGCAGTTTGAAAGCCCAAATAAATATCACCAAAACAAAAAATTTTTTTTATTGGAGCCATCCTGGGAGGCAGAGTCAGAGTCATGGGTCCGGAGCCAGCTCCCAAATATCAGGGAGCTAGAGAACCTGTGGGTCTTGAGCGAAATTTAGAAGGTGCGCAATTGCTAGTGAGAATGATAGATGTGAAAAAAAATTCTGAAAAAGTACCATGTATTTCCCCAATGATATTAATTATTTCAATATAAAATTAATGTGGAATCATTGTTTTCCACATACACCTTTGCATATTTACTTTTAGTTGACCAATATTACAACTCGTATCTTTTAGACATCGCATCAATTTGGCTGTTCTTGAAATGACGGAAAATGGGACCCTGACGAAACTCCAGAACACGTGGTGGTACGAACGAAGCGAATGTGACCATACTAATAAGGTAATATTGTTATTGTTTTTTTGTAATAATTCTACGGAAAAGTTTTGTAATGAGTACTAATTTCCGTTGTGGTTGACAGCAAGAGACATCTGGAACAGACGATGAGCTTTCATTAGGGAGTTTGGCAGGGATTTTTTACATTCTCATTATTGGATTGGTTTTGGCAATGGCTGTCGCATTGATTGAGTTCTGTTACAATTCTAAGAAAGACGCACAGAAGTCCCATGTAAAAGAGCACATTGATTTAAACTATTAGTTGAAGTCAAAAACGAACAAAATTATTATATTTTCTTGATTGAGTCTAGATGACGCTCGCGGAGGCAATGAAAGCCAAGGCAAGGATTACCATCACTGGAAACTCTGACGGTGGTGAACCCAGTTGTCATAATTCTCATACTCATTGATTTAAATTTTCATCACTTGAAGTATCGCTTTCTTTATAATATTCTCCTTTGTCAGTACCACTGTAGCTGTTGCGACATTTTAATAAAGCAAGCGTTCTTCGTTCATTTATATCTTCCCTTTACGCAAAACACTTCATACGAACGCTTTGCAACAAGATTTTTTTTACTTTCTGAAATCCTAAACTGATTTGGAGTTGACCAAGGGGAAACTCCAAAAGTGAAATCCGTGGGAGGACAAACAGACGGACATGACAGTCCCATAATCCCTTCACTTTTCTGTTTCCTAATTTCTGAGGTAAATTTAAAAAGTGAAACAAAAATTTCATAAAGTTGATTCAAAACTTTTTAAGCTTCAGATATACAGTGTGTTCGAATAAAAAGGCGAAAATTCGGTACTAGTGTTTTTAAAAATCCCACAAATTAGAGTCTTGTGACACTTTTTAAGTTAAGAAGAGTTAACAAAACTTTGGTAGAAACGATTTTTAGAAACTTGAGCAGTTCATAATGAGTAGTATGTTCCCTACTGGTCTACGGGTTAATTCTAATTAACCCGTAGACCAGTAGGTCGCTTTAGATCCTGCCCCCCTCCCTCCGTTATTTAGGCAAACATTTTAAAACGTGTTGCAATAGTAGAAAATTTCGCATCCTCAATGTCAAACGTAATAAAAACAAGATAATACAGTTATCAAATTATTTATTACATAAATAATAAGGATTATATAACAATAAATTAAAGATAATGTAATTGATTAATATCAATTACTTCAAATTAGTTTTGCATCTTACATATTTTATATTTGTATGGGTTTTCGGATTCTGTTGGACCTACGGTGCGAAAGTAGGCGCTTGATGATGTTCACTTTTGCCCGTACACGTCTTTGAAGAAATTTTATTCTTCTATCCTTAGGCTCCACAATATCTGAAATAAATTTAAAAAAATATTAATATTTAACAACCATAATTTAAAAATGTTAAACATATTATTTACCTTGAACTAGAGCAAATCTTTGCTCTAGTTCGTCGGTGCCTTGCTGGATCAACTCCATAGCAATGTTTTCAACCACTAAAGTTGTATTTTGCTGCTCCACTGCAGCAAGTTCGTTTTGTGTTGTTAGAGGACGATAGTGGATATATTCGATTATAGATTTTGCATCTCGAATTTCTTGGTCTGAAATAAAAAAAGATAATTAGACTAAATAAAAATTATAATAAATTAGTCATAATAGCTTGTACTGTACCTTTAGCAAGAGAAATGTCTTTCTCTTGCTGCACCAGCTCGTTGGCGTGGTGAAGTAGTNCCTATTGAATATAAGGAAAACTTTAAATATTAAACAGGGAAATACGCAGTTTGAAATAAATTTTCATTAAGGAACTCTTCATACCCCATACCCTTAAGTATGGGCATTATGGAATGAGTAATTTTTTTTTATTAAAATAATTTTTTTTTCCCATAACTTATTTTCTTGCTATAACATTTGGCATTTTTACAATTGGCACACTTTGTGATTAATTAATTAATCAAATTGCACAATTACCACCAAAAAGAATTCTGACAGTTAATGGATATTACGTTTACATGTTAAACAGGTTACTTAACGATGCTTTGGCCATTGTTTTTGAAAAAAATTTTCCTTCGTCAATATATCGTTGTTTTACATCTTCAATTTTAGATTTTGTCTTAATAGATTCAAAATAAATGTTAGCTGGGATCATCTGAATTTCTCCAACTGATGAATACTCTTCAGTAACTTCCCCAACACATACAAATTGATCGTAAACTGAAACTATGAAAAGCAATGTTCCGTACATTAGCAGGATATTTTGGCATAAGAATATTTGTTTCATTCGTGCAAGTCTGTGCAAGTTGAAAAGGTACTTCAAGTTTGGGAAGTTGTTTAAGATCAAATATTTCTCGCTTTGTTTGATCATCGCGTTTTTGAATTCTTGAATTTATATATTTTACAACTTGCGGCGTTAAAGTTAATGATCTTATGTTTGCAGGTGCCTCAACTTCAGAAGTTTCTACATACCATTTGTCATCGCGATTTTGAATTCTAAAACCTGGATAATATTTCACTATTTCCGTATTTATTATATTTATAAGTTCTATTACGGTAGAAATATTTGTTGTAGCTGACACAGGTATCTCCGCCCATTTTACTATTACTAATCCAGAATCTTTAGTTATTTCAGAGTCTGTTACATATGGAAACATTTCTTCCTTGATTAGCGAAGAATTCATAAACTTATACGCGTAACTCACGTTATTTCCATAGTAATTTGTCTTGTCAAGAGGATAATCAAACTCTAAACCCTCAAAACGTGTTGGAAGTATTATTCCCTGCAAATTTCCATATTCGAAACTCTCTACAATTGGAGTATTTTTTTCTATACGAGGCTGTTTAAACGTATATGTACATTCAGCCAAAGCAACTTCATATGCACTACTGTCTAAATTGAATGGTCTAGACAACTGATTTCGAAAATTTGACATAGTGTTAGTTGGGAAAAATGCTGGAGATGCATCACTTTGCAGATGTACGTAGAAATTGTCCATCCTCTATTGAGTGTAACTTGCTACTAACAAACAACCAATGTTACACTAGGTTTATATGATGTATATTTTAAAGATACATTTCATTTACTTGGTATGACCTACAAAGCATCCTACTGGTCTACGGGTTAATTGAAATTAACCCGTAGATTAGTAGGGAACATACTACTATAATGTATGTAAAATTTTGACATATACTCAATTTTTTATTTTCCGCAAAATCATTTTTCAAAAATTTCGCCTTCTTATTTGAACGCACTGTATTTAAAATATAAGATTAATTAGCTATACTTCCTAACATCACCATTTGGACCGCTCCAAACCCAATTACCCCTAAATACATGATGAAGCGTAAACAAATTGTTTGATACTTAATTCTTTGCTTGGATTAATTACAGTTTTAACTATGATTAATTAAATTTCATTAAAGTAAAATTTTATTTCAAGGAGAGAGAAATACGCCGTGACAGCTCATGGGAATGGGAGAAACAAATGGTGCGCGTCCAATTTCTGTCATGGTTTTTCCGTCGAGAAAAAGCAAAAAATCTTTGGCACCCTGTTTGGTTGTTGTAACTGTTGTGATAAGGCATCCATCATCTTCGTCCACTCCCTCTGGGTTTGGTATAAATGTTCCTTCACTTATATAACTCTCGTCGTTTTCTTTGAATTTTAAAACTTGTTTCGTTACGGTATTGAATTTGCAGATGGCATTTGGATAGGCTCCAATTGTATTTACGAATCCTGTTCCATAGAAATACTTGTAAGGTTTCCCAGTATATTGCAAGTTCCAAGTGGGGAATTCAATTCCCGGTTCACTTAGAAATTCTGGATGGAGCCGAATAACTTTCCCATGACGAATGGCCTTGGCAGTTGTTTTCATATCCTTGTTTAAATCTTCCCCTTCTGGAATTTTATTCAAATTTTTTAAAATTGGTACAACGAAGCGCTGTGCTTGTGGGAGACATTCTTCATTTTCAATTCCAGCGCGAAGATTTGGTATCATGGTTGACTCGGTCAGAACGACATTGTCAGGAAAACCGATTATGTCAACTACAATCCTCTCGCCTTCGTCCTCGTAACAATTGATAAAGTGAAAGAAGAAAAATGGATTCTCAGAACGTAATTCCACACCATTAACTACTTTCCCAGCAGTTTTTGAAATCACGACAAAACGATTCCGGAATTTTTTGTCCCATGTAGAGAAATCTAGAATTCGTTGTCCAGTCCTGATGACTGCACCAAGTACTTTCGGTACGGATGTTTGAAACGGTTGTTCCACCATTATAATGTAATTTTTCGTCATTCCAAAACTGTGATTGTAGCTAAATTTTGTGTAGAAACTTGTTGGAATTGAGCCGAGTGTTTTGGTTTGTGAGAATGTTTTTTCAAGTGACTCCTCTGACGGTTTGATTTGAAGAATATGAAATTTGAGTCCTGTCATCATAGAAGGGCCAAAGTTGTAGACCACTCCTGTGTCCGGATCCGTCAGTGGATGCGCAGACGCTAACCCGAGACTAAAAAGCTGGTTTGTGTCATATTTTCCTACACATTTGAGTGACGTGGGGTCAACGTGCTGGAACATGCATGTCTCGGCACATGTAAAAACGTCTTTTCCAATTTTGTATATTCCCGCTAAAAATTCAAATTAAACGTCTATCAAACCATAAGCGTCACAATTGTTTAGCTCGATTTGATGAAAAATTTTGAATGACTGTTTTTAATACAGTAAAAGAAACATAAAATTTAAATTCAATCAGACAAGCTTTGTATTATAATATATAGTATTTCTGTTCAATTGCGTTTGTGACCTAGTGACCTCTGACCTCCAGAAAAGTTTGAAATGAAACTTTGAGCATTTATTTTTAACTTTGTCTTCGCAGAATTGAATTAAACCTCGAGTCCGT
Organism: Holacanthella duospinosa; assembly: GCA_002738285.1. Lineage (NCBI taxonomy): Eukaryota > Metazoa > Arthropoda > Collembola > Poduromorpha > Neanuridae > Holacanthella > Holacanthella duospinosa. The sequence goes on from NIPM01000030.1 coordinate 1,041,377, forward strand.
CTGCATCATAAATTAAATCCACGTGAAAAGTTGTATACAAAAATTTGCCAAAACTGAATTTCCTAATTCCTAACTTCAAATTTCTTGAACTGACTTTGAGTTTCGTATGTCAACAGTGTATTGGCTAATAGAATAGCTTTATATATCGCAGCAAGGTATATTAGAAAAAATGGACGTTGCGTTATAATCTCCACTCTAAATTCCCTGCTGTCCCAAGCGCAAACCCTGCAACCCAAAGGTTCTCCCTGCAGCCCAGTCTCCCTTGCTACCACCCAACCGCCCTCCCTATCGACCAATCGCTCTCCCTACTGTTCACCTTTCTCTCTACGTTTTATGCATTCCAACATTTGATTATCTCGTTTACAACGGTTTATTTTAATTATGCTATGTAAATGTAAACGCGATTGACGATATCGACGATTGCACTTTTTTTTTGTGATCACGATTCAAAATGATCGTCGTCGCTTTTGTAAAATTCGATGTTGCGACTCTATGTGCAAATATATCATGATCATGACAATAAATTAAGATTATTGCTTGCTTACTGTTGCCGTTGTCGCTGAACACAGGAAGGATCTGCAATAGAAACAAACATGAAATTATAAGCGAGCCAACGAATTAATAAATAAAAATTTTTTTAATAGAAAGCTTACATCCGGCAGATGGCGAAATAATATACTTTTTTCAGGATCCGCAAAGGATCTTGTACAGAATTCGATGACACAAGGTCGGCCAGAAGCCGTGGCTTTCCGATGAGCCTCCGAGTCCAAATACTTCTTTGTCATGATCACAATGTTACCATTCGTGATCTCAAAGCGCGTGAGCATGGCGTATCCATCATAAAAATTGCTCATTGTGAAGGACTCGCTCAAATCAAATTTGGCGGGACCGTTACGCAGTACAACTCCATTACAATAGGCTGGTAGCGATTTTCCTGTAACCAAAACTGTCTCAGGGACGATAAGTTCTTCGGCATTTTCGAACAGTTTCTTTCTCTCCATTTTCGCGCCTCAAGACCAACTGAAGAGCGTCTAGCTCAAGTGTGTTCTTAACCTTTCATTTTATCCTCTGACGACATTGAGAAACAGGTTTAAATTATGATGTATTATTACCAACCTTAAGTAATTTTACCTTCTGCTCAATCGAACCTGTTTTGTTTTTCAGAAAATTGGATTATTTCATTTCTGAGGAAAACATTCCATTGTTGAGTGGTTGAATCTTGAGGAATCGCTAGTTTTTACTTAACGTTTAAGAAAAGATGTAAACACCTTCTCGGAAAAGTCAAGTCTGAAATTTGAGTATAAGTTTCCTATTGTTGATAAGTTAGAGGAAGTAATGAAAGAAAAGATAATTTTCTGACATCAATACAAATCTTTGGTTTTCCCTGAATTCTGAAACAAAAAAATATTTATATAGAAAATTCACAATTTGTCGACTATAATTTATGGCCTCGGAAAAACAAGTTCATTTTGTAGGAAAAAAGATCAACATTTTCATTCACAAGGAACTATATTTCAACAAATCCTTACTTGATTCTTAATAAAAATAAAGTCCTTTCTACGTACAGACTTCTACGCAAGTCAGTCACGCTAATATCAAACTAAAAAATTTAAGTACAAAAGATAGTGGACGAGTTGGCAAGTCAATCAGTAAATATTTTCCAGTCATCCCAACAACTTTGTACGAGGGAAAGGAGTATCGTGGTTATCGACGTTGATGTAGCTGCGAAATATTCTAAAAATTTAATTATTCAAGTGCTATAAAAATGTTTTACTTTTTTGAATTTGCGCTTCTACTCTTCTTCATTGTGATGTTACACTATCAAGAAAAGAAAAGAGAAAAGCGGCGCAAATCTCTCATGCTTTCAACACATGATACTGATTCAGAACTTAAAGAATTCAATGGTAAGGACAATGGTAAAATATGAATTTAGGTAACGAATTTATGACGTTTCATTTTTTTTTAATTTTTTTGTATATTTTCATATTGAATAGGACCGCTTCGACTACCAATAATTGGAAATGCGCTACAATGGATAGCAATTGGGTCTGTGCGAAATTTATATGACACTGTACATGAATTTTGTTCGAGGTATGGACCCGTATGTGGAATTTGGGCTGGGTCAGATTATTTTAGTGAGTTTTCTATTATTAAAATTTTGAATCTTTTTTATTCACATTTAATTTTTGATGGTTTTCCTTTTTAGTATTTGTCGAAGATCCTGTAATTGGTAGAGAAATTCTAAATACTGAAGACCTAAATCGTAAATTTCCAGCGACTTCTATTACATACGTCCTTTATGGTCCAAATAATCTAGGTTATTATTAGTTTTTATCAGACGTGAATTTGATAGGAAAATAAGATAGAATTTAAACTCTCATGTCTAATTAGGTATTAGCCAGGCTCATGGGGATGTCCTGAAGGAAATGCGTCGGTTTGCAAGTCGAGGTCTCAAACGTTTTGGTTTTGGGAAGTTAAGCATGATGAACGATATAGTACAACTCGAACTTTCACAATATTTAACACAATTTGAAGCAGAGCGTGCCAAAAACGATGGTATTGTTGAAATGAACGAATCTTTCTACATTTCTACACTAAACATACTCTGGAGACTTATGACTGGTCGGTCGTTTACCACGGACGACCAAAGGCTCATTCGAATTATCTATCTTGGGAGAGATATTTTGAAAAAAGATCCGATTGGCGCTTCTCTTCCACATGCCTTCCCTTCACTTACCTACATTCCAGGGCTCACTGTATTCCAAGAAGCCAAGGAATTTTGGACAGAAATTAGAGGTTTGCTTGGTGAAATTTTAGTCCAGCGCCGTGCAGTGGGAAGTTTCAAAACTGAACCCGTGTGCTTTATTGACATGTTTCTGCAGGAGATTGAATCAAGCCAACACCCTATGTACACAGGTAAGAATGTCTTCTCAAATATGCATATAGCATACCATACAGAATATGTGAACGATTCTTATATTTTTACTTATGCAATCTGTGTGTAAAAAAAATAAAAAGCGTTCACATATTCAGCAAGGTAGACAGAACATTATCCAGTGAGTTTTTCACGACTGAACGGGATACCCACACTACCCTTTGGTTTCAAATTTTATCGAGTGGCTAAAAGTCTGACAGGTAAGTGGGTGATATGAGTATCACATGGTTCAGTCGTAAAAAACTCACTCTGTACAATAAAGAACTTCAATTTTAGCTATCTTAGACCTTCCTTCGGGCTAAAATAAAGCTTCCAAGGACAAACGTCATCTGAATTCAACCAATAGGAATTGTATAATTATTTATTTTTGTTACAGATGAACAGTGTGTCCAGACGTGTATGGATTTGTTCGTCGCAGGGCTCGACTCAACAGCAAACACACTTGATTGGATGGTTATATACTTAATATCCCATACAAAAGTATACAATAAAGTTATGGTAGAGATTAATGATGTCATTGGCTACGAGAGATTACCTACAGTTCAAGACAAAGCAATGTAAGTTTTTCACATTATGCCAAATTGTGGAAAAATTTTAAAATAAATTCTTGCTCATTTTAGAATGCCTTACACTGAAAGTGTGATGTTAGAAGTGATGCGCATTGCAAATGTGATTACATACACCATGAGAGCTCCAGTGCATGAAACTAAGTTTCACGGATACAGAATCCCAGAAGTAAACTCAAAATAAATATAATAATATTAGGATTGAGTGAATGTAATATTAATAGCGAGCGTATTGAAATTTTTAGAACACACATATTGTCGTGAAGTTGAGCAGCTTTCATACAAGCCAAGAAATTTGGGGAGATCCTCAAAACTTTCGACCAGAAAGATTTTTGGATTCAGAAATGAATATTATAAATAGTGAAAAAATATTTACGTTTGGTCATGGTAAGGACTTCATAGGAGATTGAATTTGAATTAGTGATGATTAATTTGTATAATGTTTAAACGATATCTGTAGGTAAACGTGCTTGTATTGGTGAATTATCATCTAAAATGACAATGTTCTTGTTTCTGACGACGATTCTTCAGAAATACAAGCTAGAGAAGTCCCCGAAGCACCCAAGTCCATCGTTGCAACAACAGCGCGGCGTCCTCATATCACATTCTCTTCCTTTCCATATGTTGGCAACGAGGAATCGAAATGCTTAGTAAACAATTTTAGAAACGCAATTATTTTTTGAAGGTTTTTATACGACATTAATATTATATTATTTAATTATTTAATAAATAATTTCAGAACTGTTTTGAAAAGCTGAAATACAAACCAAAAAGTGAGGCGTTGGGTGTCCAAACATCGATTCTACATCGTTACCATAAAAAGTAGAAAAACATTGCACCAAATATTGTACCGATCCCTGTAGCAATAATTGATTTTTTTTTTCACACTCCATACTCATCAAACCTAAATTCAAAGTCTATTCAAACTGAATATGTACTAAAAGTGGCTTCTGGGGTAACCACTATCCACAGCGTCGGGTTTGTTTGTTTGATAATTTATTCAAGTGTCAGAGAGCATCATTTTTATAAGAATGTTAATTTGCTAAGACACCCCCGCATACGCAGGACTAATTAAGTAAAATAATAATAAGTAATCTTAATTTTNATTTGCTAAGACACCCCCGCATACGCAGGACTAATTAAGTAAAATAATAATAAGTAATCTTAATTTTTAGAGTAATTTACACTTTGAATTGGCATGAGTTGGTTATAGCCCATAGTTAATTTACATACTGGTAAATTCTACAGTTCTCGATTCCTTTACCCACTCTTTAGCTTCTTTTTT